>RXID01019378.1:0-50000 GCA_005019695.1 Trichopus zeylanicus subsp. travancoricus | reverse complement strand
CTTTAGAAAGCCGGCGGAACAACCATATTGAACACAACAAACGAAAGCGAAATCAGTCACTCACTTCGGAATAGTTTCGAGAGCTTAAAATCCAGCTCGCGGAAGCCTAACCCAACCTCAAGTAGCAGAAAGAGAAAGAGGGACCCCAGCTTAGGCATAAGGCATGAGAATCAACATCGTACCCCTTCGCCATATTGGTTTTTTGGTGGCACAAATGTATATAAGAAATAAAGTCACGATAAGAATTAATGGAAGTTCACTGGGGTTTAGTTAATTTACTTTTCCCAGAGGTGCTGGTTCGAATCCACATCGTGACAACACAAGGCCTTTAGTCATACAATATCCCGGCGCGTCGAGGAGATCGTCTTCTTTTTCTTAAATGGATGGTTAAATGTACGGAAAGTTATCTTCCTTATTCGAGGATAAATTGTAAAATAGCTTGTAAGAAATTACTTACTCTACGCTGAAGGGTGAGGTCAGGAATAGGTTCCTTACCTACTCCCGCAAGAACTAGATAAAGATAACAAGGTTAGTTAGAGTCTAAGCTTTGCTCTAGGTAACTTCTATTTCCTTTCTTTTGGAATGCAAAAAGTCTATTTCTCCGTCTAGTAGCTTGAGACTGGACTGAGTGAGTCAACCCGTCTGGTTGGAGTCTTTTTTTACCCCCTATACAAGACTCTTTTTACGGTTCGCTTCTTGTTCGAAGCTTAACTCTTCCCCCACATCAGAAAATCCAGAAAAAGGGGCGAAAACGGATATGGATGACGGACCTAGAACTGATCGAAGCACAATTCGTCTGAGCGAGAGGGAGAAGGAAGAGTAGAGAGACCTTTTTTTATTCCATGACAGTAGTAGGAGTTCCAATTTCAAGATAGAAAGGAAGTGCGCCTCTTTCCTGGCCGGGTAAACTCAGTTATGTTAACTGGCCCAAACTTGTGGAGTGAATCCTGTCTCAAGAGAAGGCGGAACTGAGCCAAAAGGAGAAAGACTAAATAATGGCTATGCTTCCCCCGCCGCTTAGTTCTTGGGGCATTCAAAGACTACAACGGCAGGCGAGACAGAGATTTTCATGTCCATAGTAGCTGTCACTGGTCTTGACTCTGAGTCTGTATCCACCCAGACGGAATTCGTGGAAGTATGGCATCGCTTGTTCTCGAATCCGCAATCGAAAGAAAATTCCTGGTATAGTATATTAGGGGGGATCGGCTATCTAGCTCAGTTGGTGAGGGGAATCGATCTCATGGCCGAAAGATCAAGTTTGCTGAGAAAGAGAGTGAAAACCATGGGCTAGGCGCTAGGCTAACTCATTTGTTGCATAGCTGCATTGCCTGTACGCATAATCACTCTCTTTCTTTACCGAAAGGGTGTTCCGTGAGTTGGGGGAACGGTCGGAGCGGGACTTGGTCATACCCGCTATAATATAATAGAAGCGTGAGACCGGCTGATGACTCCCAGCCGGCATTACATTACTTCTTATAAAACATTCCGAAACAGAGGCTAAATGTATATGAGCAGCGCTTGTTCGCAACTTCGTCCACCTGGGGATTTAACACGTCCGTCACTGTTCACTAAAAGCATGAGTTGTTTGTGTAACGACAACAGGACACCGTTGACTTAGCGGGTCGTTAGGACTCCTTAATCTATCAATCGAATTCCGATTCCGAGTCTGGCTTCTGCTTTATCAACATAAGATTATCTTTAGTTTGAACCGCGATTATGTGCACTTTATGAGGGTTAGAATCCGTTTTTCCCGATCCCTAAGTAAGAAAGCATTTCTAGCTATAAGAAAGCAGAGTTATTAACATTTTTTTCTTTTTTGGTCTAAGGCAAATGAAAGAAAAAGTTCCGATGGGAAATACATACGAGGCATAGGATGGATCAGCCTCTACCGGGGATCTTGCCCTCGGTCTTTCTGCCCATGCAAGCAATTCAGTCGACAGAGAGGGGTGGTTGAAGGTTCACTTTGATGGATCGGTGAGAGAACCGAGTGAACGCAGAATCCTAATCGGCCTTTCGGCTAGCACGTGGGATCTTCTTCTTTCTATTAAGATAGAACCAAACAAGAGCCATTCCCCTTTGAGCAAGAGCTTATTTAAAACCTCGTTCGCTAGCCTGGCAGGCTTAGTTAAGACCTCTTGGCTTAGCTTACTAGCCAAGTCCAATAGCAACGGAGTCTTGCTAACATAAAGCTGAGAGCAAGCATTTCTTCCGCACGCACCCGCCGGGCTATTTTAGCTAGTTCTGTTGTATTTCATCAGCTGCTCGCTCTTGGTGCTTGAGTAAGGTAAGTCCGTGGAAAGCATTAGATTAGTGAGAGTCGGTAACTCTTAGATCAGTAGTAGCACCCTAGGTGGGAGTAGGCAAGCGGTCTTTCCTTTTGCTCTTACAGATGCCAGTCCTTTTTCTGTTGATGCGAAATAAGTGGTCTTAGCCGAGGTAAGAAGAAAGAAAAAAGAGGAGGGACTGTAGCTTCAACACAACTGTCCACTTTACCGGCATAAGCAGTAGTTTCACCAGCGGATACAATGGTACCTGAGACTCTCCCTACTTTGACTCCTTCTGGATAGTCAACTCCCATGGGATGGACTGGATAGAAGGGCAAAGCTACTCCAATTTCCACTTCAACTGGCAGTGCAGTGGAAAAAGAAGCAGGGGCTTTTCTTATTCTTCCAAGAGGCTCTGGCTTACAGGGAAGAAAATAGACAGAGGTTTCTGGCTTATTCGATACTGCAGTCTTTCGGTATTAGTTCTTTCTCTCGGTCTTGATCATATTGTAATGGGATGATGAATCTATTTCTTCGCCGATTGAGAATACTCTCTCTTTAGGACCAGGAAAGAAAGCTATCGAAGGCGCATTGGCACTGGCCATCTCAATCAGCTTTAAAAGATAGGGATTGATTCCGAAAACTAAAGGTTTTTTTCCCACCTTCGGAGTAGGAATCTACACCTAGGAAAAGAGTGGGAATCATAAAATGTTCATTGCCTCATCTAGTCGGGCATTCGGGAGACAACTAATGGATTGATAGCAGGAGACCATTTAACTAATGAAACTCTCTGCCCTCCACCGGTGAGCCCCCAATCCAGCAATAGCAATATAGGCTAGAGAGGAAATCCCCGAAACCCATTTGCTGCAGACGCCCCTGCTGATACGGAGATAGACGGCGATGCCTGTTATATACTAATAGGTAACGTAACCGGTCCGGTGTGAGCGAAGATCCTTGACGAACTGGAAGAGCAAAATAAGACGACAATGGAATGAGTTGATTGGACAGCGACTCTATTTAGCCTCATAATGGCGCGGTATGCTCTTCTTTCTGTCCTGTCTTATTACAAGGCTGGAGAGTAGCCGCCTAACTGTCCACTCGCCCTCAACCCTCGACCGCCTCTTTCTAGGCTGCGTTCGACTCCTTCAAAGACAAGCTCCGATAAGTCTCATTCGATGTCGACGTAACGGCACCTCTTCCTTACGCCATAGAATAGGAACTGCATTTCTACCTAGCCCGGTATTGAGCACTAGCTCAATCACTGCTACAGCTTCTTACCAAAGGGACAGGATTCCACGACTCTCTTATTTGACCCTTATCTCGTTGCGGTATACGAATGCTCCGACTTCCACTCTTTGTCCCCTTTTTCCTCTACAAGCTGTGCTCGGACTGCTGGAGCAGAAACTCTAAAGAAATAGGGTCCAGGTTCTCGGTTAGCTGCTTTTTTTAGGGTGGTCGTAGATCAGGAAGCAAGTCTGACACTCATATTGGAAGGGACTGGCATCTTATCTTGATTACGCCCTTAGCAACGTCAGTGGCACCTATAAAAAAGAGATTGGCTTGGTCTTACATCGGTAGGTAGAGTAGAAGAAGGTACTGCTTTCTTCCTCCCCTCTCCTCGCTCCCCCCAGGCAAGTGCTTTGTTGAGTCTGCCTTCTTCCTCTCCTCCCGGCGGAAGTACCGAAAGGGTACTGAGCCCTGCTTCAACTCTTTTGTCTTGACTTGGGTCCCCGCCTCGTCTTGGGTACCATACGAGCTACTCATTCACGTGTACTGGTTGGTCTTCTCATAAGGGGAATAGCATCACTTCTGTCTCGTTGTCTGTGCGTCAGTCTCTCACTCATCGGGGTATTTATATCGTAAGGACCTTTACGGAAAGATCAGTTAATCTCTTCGTTCTGATAGACTTGCTTGTAGTGATTTGCAAGCTCTGTCTTCTTTAGAGTCCGGAAAGAAGATGGGCGATAATAGAATGATAGTTATAGTTAGATAATTCCTTTCGTTATCTTAGTTAGATAGTATTCTGTCAGTTCTCTTCTCTTATCTAAGAGAATTCGAGTGAGTTCATTCCATGGATTTTCTACTCTACCGGAAAGAGAAAGTCAGGGGTTGTCTCAGGGCAGGGAGCACACACGCTATCCTTTTCGGCGCTTTCCATCTCTTTTTCGAATCTTAGGGCTGAGCTTTGATAGACGGGTGCTTAGGCTTTGATAGGGATTGGCTAGGGCAAGCAGATAATAATCTGCCTCTTTGGAGGGCGCAAGAGTACCTCAGTTGATAAGGCGAAAGCTGGTAAGGAGTCTTTCTCCAGTCTTTATGTATGTATCCCCTTCTCAGTCCCCGTATGCTCTAACAAGTGCTCTTTTTAGTGGATTTTGAAGAGAGAAGTCAAAGAAGCCAGTGAGGAGGAAGATATTTGAAGTGCGTCTTTCTATTCATCCCCTTCCATTGCCAATTCGCAGCGGGTAAAAAGGATAGTCTAAGTTCCCGGTTATTGGCCTTCCCTGAATGTAGATTCCCCATCGGTTTGAGTTGGAGTGTAAGTCCCCCTTAGCACAAGCATGAGTTTGAAAGCAGTCCCTTTGTCTAATCTCTTTTCCACGAGAGTGGAGTTGGAGGTGGAGTCCAAAAGGCAAGCCTCTCAAGTGTAAACAAACAAGGGATAGCTAGTTTTAGGGATAGGTCTTTTCTTTGACCCCTCTCTACCTAGGACGCATTTACTGGCTAAGCTCACAGGCGGCGGGGCGGCAAGATCCTGCTGTGGTGTAATCAATAGCTTATGATTCTCATTTGACTCAGCTAGCGAGGATAACGAGTTCCAGTCTTTCTCCAACTATCCCGCCTAAAAGACTTTTTCCCTCCTTTGCGAACCAGTAACAAAGTGCTTGGTATTGTCCCTGCATGTGGTGTGGTCTTTTCCCCTCCCTGTAGAATATGCGTAGGAGGACCTACCTGTGAAGTAAGATCTCTTGCCAGTAGCAAGAGCACGAAAGGAAAGTGTCTGAAGCGGCCTCCAGACGCTCTCGCTTGTAGATTGAAATGGCTAAGGAAGATGGTCGAGTAGAAATATGTCCGTATCTCTCTAAACTGGGGATTTGGTGGGCGGACCGCAAAAAAGGTTGAATACGAAAAGAAGGAGTTAGAATAAAGCTTTCACTTGAAAAATCGCAGCACAGGACTTGAAAACTCCCTGCTATGCATACCTGTTCTTATGTCCGTATGATTGCTCACTATCTTCCCTCAACATCACGGGACAGGTCCATTTCATGCCCGAATGCCATTTCATTTAAAGTGGTTGATAAGGTAGCATATGATATGAGAAGTAGTGCTCTCTTCTTATACTTTATGGCTATTCCTTACTTGACTTCAAGCGACGTGCGGAAGAGCCTACGTTCTTTCTCTCTTGCTAACTGAAATAAGGCTAAGCATAGGATAAGGTTTTTTCGTCCTTGCTTTGCTTTTCATTTGAGATGCTTGGGAAAGGTTGAACATCGTCATATGGCTGGGATTCGATGATCGTAGATGGAAGGAATGGGAATGGAGAAAGAAGAGGATTCGAAACCTTTTGCAAGCAGTGAATTGAAAGGAAGAGGTAAGGTATAAAGTGACTCGAGCGAAGCGAAAGGAGGGCAGGTCGGGGATTGGAATGCGTTGATACTTGTATTAGTCTTCATAGAATGAAACCTGAAAGAGAGGACATTAGTAAAGATGAAAAGAAAAGGAAGCATCCAATGCTACTGCTTGAGATTTAGAAGGAGCTGGACATGAAGGCACGGAAGAAACTGCTGGTGATGAAGTCAGTTAATCAATAGGAGAAGCACGCACAGAAGAAAAAGGCGAAGGCAAGCAACGAACTGAACTCCAAGGAAAGGATGAGATGGCATCGAAGAGAGAGTGGCACAGAATCTACTCCTAGGGCAATATCAGTTGCCGCTGTTGGTGCAATAGACGGTGTTCAAATAAAAAAGCCTTGAATAACGCAATTGAAGAGCTTGAGTAAGCGGTGCCAGCGCTTGAGTACTCCTAGCCGGTGCAGCTGGAATAACCGGTGGTGGAGGCGTAGGTATGGTGATATTGCGCAAGCGCTTTGCACGGTGGACACATAGGAGGACAACAATAAAGAGCGTCAGACGAAATTCTTCCTGTCGACGTGGAAGAACCTGGCTCAAGCACACGGGTGAAATCCGCGACTATGTGAACCACCCTAATGCTGAACATCTCCAACATGTCGGAGAAAGACAAGCTCTACGCCTTCCTCGATGGCCTGCAACCTTGGCCAATGCGGAGAAACTCGTCGAGTTCACAAATTAGGGTCAAGGCAAGGACGTGGTGATGCTGGAAATGCTACATTCACACGCAGTAACGGGAGGTTTTTTTCCGCGGGTATTGGCCACTCTTCTTGCAATCTTTCTCCTGGTACCTCGAAGACTAGCTATGCTGGTGCGGTTAAGGGGCAAGAACGTTCAGGTCCGGACCCGGCGGCAGATAAGAACTCTGGCTCTTCGCAATGCTTGGAATACATGAAACCGGTTGTTGAGGATGGGAGGGTGAGAGTGAAAACAAACCCCCCAAGGAATTAATTGCAGAAGAGGGTTGTGCGATTTGGGAGAACACTCTTCTTGGGTATTTCAAGTAGGCCAATCTTTGGCCTATCCCGCAGTTCATTCTATTGCCCAGAGGCTGTGGGGCAAATTGGGGCTGGAGGAGGCCGATAAAGGATTCGACTTTTTCCATTGAAGAGAACCTAGGCATTGTTTTGGATCGGGCCCCCTGGCACATGGCCAACCGGACACTAGTGCTTAAGCGGGGGCAGATTGCGTTTTCTATCCCGAGCGAACAGGCAAGAAGTAATAGCGTTAGCGCCTTGTATGGAGAATTCGAAGAAAATAACCATCCATAAAGAAAAGAGAAGGAAAAGCAGTGCCGAACTCCGTAAACCAACCCATCTCGTCTTCCAACCCCTCAAACCGCAGGTGAGGAGGTATCGAATTGTTCGCATCGGGCTATAGACGTAGTGTAGGAGTTCGCCACCCGGGTGACGGAGAAAAAGCAAGCCCAACCCAACCACGGTCCATTCGATCCCGGAGCATACGTTTGCGTGCGCAGCTGGGAAGAGTGATCAAATAAACTCTGTGAGTTGCCCTATGTAGAAGAGCGGAAGAAAGCGAGTAGCGCGCCAATCCCAACACCGAGGGAGACGAAGAAAGAAGAGGTCCCAATATACGGAGTGCTTTCGAGGTCTGACTCTAAGGTTCGGTATGACGGGAAATAATGGTCGGGGATGACATCTGCCTTCTAACTGCTTGGAATTTCACTCGTTGGTGAGGTAAAGGAAAGAAAGGGTATCTTTTCTCGTAGTATAGAAGAGAGCATCTTGGAGCTGGGTATCGAATATCTTTTCCGTCGACCGTGGACTCAGAAGCTATATGCTTAACACATGCGTGAGGTATGAGCGCAGTAGCTCGGGGTTTGGTATATAGGGGAGTAGTTCACTTAAGTACAGGACTGCCGATAGAAGAGTACATTCCTCGCGTTTTGGTTGATCATAGTTGTTCAGTCCTTACAGCGTAGATCTCTATTGTCTTGAGTCTCCTTGCAATGTACTTACATCCATATAAACAACCTCAATAAAAGGGTCTGTCTTTGCCCTTCAATACACAGCTTTCCGCTTTGTTATCTGGCTTGCCGGCCTGCCGGAAAGAAAACGCTGCTCTTGTAGGACCTTCCAAGCTCTCTTATTTCCTGCCTTCATACCTCCTGGGATGTCCTGTGCTCAGCTACCGATATTCCTTCCCAGGGTCTTTCTGCCCTGCTCTTTGTGGGCCGCTTTTGAGGGCTCCTACTCAGCCCTTCAAGGTCTAGCTCTCAACCTTCTCCCCTGCGCGCCTACCTTCGTTGTTGGCCCTGATCTCCGTCTCACCCTCTCCAGTTCAGAATGAGGTCTCTGCGACTCAGGCTCTGTTCGTCCCTCCACCCATTGGGGACATAATTAGACCTTAGTATATATAGCAGTTGCTTTCTCAAATTCTCCGGAATCTCAACACAGGTAACACCAGCTCTATTACGAGGTACGAGAGAAATTACCCTGCATATCATGATGCTGTCCCCTTTCCTCCAGGAGAACTGTAATGGCTATTAGAAGATGGGGTCGCTAGCCCAGCACTTAGGGCTATCTTCTTGTTGCATTGCCCCCTGGTGGCAAGCCCTGCTTCTCATTCGCTAAAGCAAAACTAGAAAAGAACCATCGACCGGCTCAAAGACAAAAGCTGGATCGGTTCACTTCCACACCTCAAGCATCGTAGCAGCAACCTAGCTCAAAGCTCCCCAACCTTGCCTCGAGACGGGCAAGCGGTGCTGCTCCGTATTAGGTAGGGCTAAGTAGGGCTGAGTTTGTTTTGCTCAAGACGGCCATGTTAGTTACGTGGAGGCTATCCCTGCTTCAATCAGCTAGAAAAGCGGAAGAGAAGAAGGATACTGAAATTTCAATACGTTGAAGAGGTCGAAAAGACTATATGGTGGGTCTATACAGAAGTACGCCAACCGAACGGCTTTCTAACGAGGAAGAGAATGGGAGGGGGACACGGCTAAGTAGGCAGGCTTTTGGGGTGAAGGGACAATAAGGTCTTAGGGCATTGAGTAATGCGCCAACACGGATCCTTTTTTTCTTTTTTTCTTGGTTACTGAAGAGACTATGTTGACTTTAAGGGACGATAAAGAGTGAACTGAAAGGGGTGGGCGGGCGCAACATCACACGCAACGAACGGGAATGGCTGCTAACCAAGCTCTGTTCTAGTTCCTTTTCAATCATAGATTAATAGTGCGCATGACTTTAGGAGAATTTAATGAGAAGAAAGACGTGGTTACAGCCAATCGAACCAATGAAAGCGTCTGTCCTAAACAAACCCAAACGTACTGTCCTCGGTCTTCCGGGGTGGCCAAGACGGGGCCTTCTTTTTCTCTTTTTCTTTTATTTAATAAGTACACGCATGAAGCTGCCGTACCATTCAAGCAAACAGGCGTGGTGGCATTCTGTCCTAACTAATATACTCCCAGCCGAGGTTATAGCACCAAACATCTAGCAACGTCGAAAAGATTATGTAACTGTGTACAACAAGACCGTCGTGTATATAATATAAGGCAGTACGTAAGCAAGCAAATACGCGTCATAGGACGTGCATGGTATGTAAGAAAGTACCTGTTTATGACTGACAACAGTAACGATGCCATGACCTAATGGAGAAAGCATCAACTGGTGTGACCTTCTTGTGGTTCGACCCCTGGCTGTTTGTTCCGCCTATGAGGGCTTGAGTTCTCGAACGTCTATTTAAAACCTTTTTCTGCGCGGTACAGATCGGGACGCTGTCGATTCCTTTGCGCTATCAGTAGCGGTAGTGGCTATACCATGGTATCGGCGTACATGGGATTCGGCGTAGTGGCTTAGAGTCCTTGGCGTGCTATATGCACTTCTTCCCGATTTGCAGGGTTACAGGTCTTACTAGCGCATCTTCTCGAACCTTTGCACTTCCTTCTGTCCGCAATGCCTTGACTTCGAACTTAGACTTAGGTCAAGGTAGCAGAGCCTATTTCACTCGCAGATGGCGGCCTATGAACTCACTCAATACACTATAGCATAATGAAATCCACTGTTTGCAAGATCCGATCGATAGCCGTTCATCTCATCTCTTGTCAACCCTAGCACTTTTGAAGCGCTATTCGATACCCCCTTAAGGATTCTCGCCCTTCGACGCCCATCGGCTCTTCTTTCATCTGGAAGAATCCTCTTGGAACTTGCTATTCTTCTTTCAAATATATATCCCGTTCCTACCTGTCCTGCGGCACATGCGATACCAGCTCTTGTTCTTGATGTGGCTCTTTCGGAAGTTGCGGAAGATAGTTTAGATGCTCCTGTTCTTTCTGCGGTAGTTGTGGATGCGCTTTACTTCTTTCTGAGTATCCCAGTGCAGCTGTCTTGTTCAAGCTATGGATCTTCTAAGAGAAGGAGTGTTAAAGCTAGCTCTTGAAAGCAGTGGCCCGAAAGCAATAGAGAGAAGGTTTCCTTTACCACTGGAACTGGAGTAGCGGAACTAGCACGACGAACAATGCTCGGCACTCTGTCAAGTGAGCCCCTCTCATTCTCTAGTTGCCCTATAGTTGCCCTGTATAAGCATTCTACGCTCAATACCCTTTCACTGCGCTAATTCAAGCCCTTACAGAACAACTACTGCGAGAGCGTTTCCTTCCCCTATACGGTTGTGCAGCACCTAACTCGGACTCTTTCTGATCATGCCCCCTTCTATTCACTTGTCGGGATGCTGTAGACACAGGACTACGGCCGTTCAGGTATCAACACATGTGGGCCTCTCATCCTACATTCATGGATTTGGTCAGAGGCAACAGGGACCTTCTATGCCAGTCCCATGTGCACTCTTGTGGGGAAACAAAATAGGCTTTTCCAAGAATGGAAGGAGTGGAACAAGTTTGGAAAATCCGGGTATGAAGAAGCGGGAGTGCACCACATAGAGGAGACCCCTACTCGCCTTTGTATGCCAAGTCACTGGACCGGCGAAACCCGAGGTTGAGCTTTCAAAGTTCCAACGCGCCCACGCCTTACTGCTTATTCAGGGGCGGGCGAAGGGCAGAGAGTTCCTATTTTAACTAACATCGGATACCTGCTTGAATAAGACAAGAGATACCTCCAACACCCACAAAAGATCTTTCATTCCGCAGGTCGCTTCGCACCTCGTCTTTCTGGCAATGGCAGCTAATATAGTTCAATAGAAGCTGGATTTCCACGTTCAAGCTCAGTTTAGCCAAGCCTTGAAAGTTGATACTATCCATGAGCTGCACGTTGTGAAAGATCAGTATATCTTGAACTGAATCGAGACTTTCCTCTCCCTTCCTTCCCCTGGCTATTCCCCTGCTCGTGTGAAGCGCTCTCTTCTGCATGCGTGCCCTATTCTTCGTTTGTTCTGTGTCATATCGCTTGGAAACCTTCCACTTCAACTTCGAATTCGAGGCAGATAGACCTCATTCTTGCAACCTATTCTCTTTCTCTTAGGAAAGACCTAGAAAGATCACTTCTACTTCTAAAAGCAACCTTTTTCTTTTATTACGATAGCACTCATCGCATCTCGAAAGTCCTCGAAGAATAGAAAATTCTTTAGTGTTGTTTAATAGCTAGCTCTGCAGCTCTTTGGAGATTTCATCAATCTACCACTACTACTGCTACACTTTCTGCCACCGGGTATATCATTTTCCCAGGGTCGAGAAGCCCGACGAGTAGCTGGAATTCCCATCCATTGCCGTCGTTCATCCCTACTTAATATGGCTGGTAACGACGAAGAGCTCTTTCTCTGACTAATCTGTCTTCCTCTTTTCTTCGGCTAGAAAAATCTGGTTGTAGCCAGCATGCCCATCCATAATGGATAATACTCGATGCCGTGATGCCCCGTCGATTAGCAAGTCGGCGATTGGCATCGGGTACTCGTCCTTTGGAGTTGCGGCATTTAAGTTTCGTCAGTCGATACTTCTAAGTTTTCCATTTTTCTTTACTATGTTCGAGAACCATTCGACAAAGCTGGTTGCTCGGATGACGATGTAGCCTCTCGATCTCCTCTTTGATTTTTAGCCTCAAGTCTGTCGACACCCTAGGCCTCGGTTGTTGGTGCGGCAAGTACCCGGAAGTCGATGCTCGACCAAGCTTCTAGCCAAACCCGGCATCTCCGACTAGTCCCAGGTCTCGATACTCCTTCAAAAGCTTCTCAGTCTCTTCCGCCTCGAGTCTGCCACTGATATACACAGTCTGGGGGCACTGGTCAGGGCTCAGATCCACCTCAACCAATGGGTCTGCCGTCTCACTTTCTACTTCCTCCCGTGCAACGGCTACTGGCTCGTGGCTAGGTTCCTCGGGCTACTGCGCTTCCATGAGAACACACTGAGACACAGCTGCCTGTGAAGCTAGCCTTTTCTCTGTCATGTACCCTGAACATCTACTTAAAGATGGTGAGTGGTTAGGAGTAGCTTGTGACCATCGATCGGCCTCACATTTCCCTTGGTAGGAAGAACTTCCATAGGTTTCCTGTAGAGACTAAAGGGTGGCAGGACAGAAGGATGGCATTTTTCGTAGATAGAATGAGAATTTGGTGTGGTAGCTAGGCTTAGGCTATTGGCTTGCGCACTAGTCGCTTCTTCCTTGCTTGATGGTCTATCGCCTTCTGCTTGAAGACAAGACTAGTGGAACCAGTTGCCTAAAGCTCTAGTTGGGCTGATGAAAAACGGAGGCGATAATGCCTCAAAGGCCGCGTTTAACGCACGAGAAGCTGGTTTAGCTACAGGTCTTTATCTCTCTTTTTTGGAAGGCGAGCAATACAAGAACCATCGGCACACCGCCTGGTACCAAATCTAAAGAAGTAGCTCTTGACTTGATGAGCGGCAAACAAGACAGATATTCTATGCAATTAGCAGTTGCTACTGCGCATTACTCACGACGTGGATGAGAACCACAACTGTCCCCAACTAGTGGATCGCGGGCTTTTCGGCTTTCCGTTTTGTAATCAATGAAGTCCTGTCATGAAAAGAGGAAGTCTAACCTAATACAGAGACTTCTTGCGCACTTATTGAGTCGCTGCTCAAATTGGTTGTGTGTGGTGTGTGACCTAAACTGCATCAAAACGATCGTTCTAGTTTAATCATCACCATCTGGCTTTTTCTCCTTGTCTTTCCGGTTTACTGATTTGTATTTGACTTTTCTTTCGACTATTCCGTTTAAGTCTTTATCGGTGTCCGGCTTGGGTTCGGGTTTGTCTGCGGTTCGCAATCCTTCTGTTATTCTTTCTTTGTGGTTCTATGTGAAATCGTTAACCTCTTTCCGTCTATGCGTCCGATTCCTTTTCTTTCTTTTTTGCTCAAGGTGTTGATATCTATTATATAGAATGAAAAACTGTTAGCCTGCCATCACACATGAAGTAGCTTGCCGATGTGGCTCTTCACCTATGGATGAAACTGGCCTCATGACCCATTACAAACCATTGGACTTGGAACATGTTGTCACTGGCTACAATTGCTGGTTATCAAGTATCACTGAAACACAGCAGGCTGGGTCAAATTTCAGCCAGTGACATGTCTCATCCGACGGTCACACATTTGCTGATGCTGCATACTCCTGTTTAGCTTTTGAGTACCTCTGCAACCGTTCCCACAATAAGATAAAGAGGGACAGGAAGGAGAGTTAGGCGAGCTTTCAACAGGAGTGCAATAAAGAGTAACAGGGAAAATCCATACTTCATGAACCTAGCTACTGTTACAATCACTGAGACTCGCTACTTGCTTGAAAACAGGGAAGAGGCTGGACGCCCGCTGGGCCATTCCCATCTTTGCTAACCTGGATGCTTTCACTGGCGTTAGGGCTTCCGCTGTCTTTCCTTTCATGGCTTCCACTTTTCCGGGCTTGCGAACAACTCTCAATTGAACCTCTTTCCATGCTTAACAGACCTAATGTTGAATATGTCTCGAAGAGATAGAGTTGTGGAACCCGTTCTCGGGATAATGGAGTACGGGCTGGAGACCCACTGGACGTTAACTGGTGATGGCTTTGGTTTGGATGCATATTGAAAAGGGCAGGAACTGAGGGTAGTTGGACTTGTCGCTGATCCGCTTCTGATACTCGGCACTCGCATCGGTGAAATGACGTAACATAGATAGACCTGGAAATCTATGCTTTCTGGCTTATTGATCCCAGAGTGCCGAAGTGGTCCTCTTTTCTCTCACGCTTCGCCCCGTTTTTGCTGAACCTTTAGTCCCGCATTTCGCGGATCTAGCACGGACTCTCTTACTCGAATACACCACGCTCAGGTAGCACCCCATTTTGGTTTGGCTCCGCTTTTCACTCTGTCCATTCCCCGATCATAGCTCGTCTCCCTGCCAGCTCAGGTCCTTGTCTCTCGTCAACATAATACTCCTCCCGCTTCTGTGGTTCAGCCTCACTGGATCTCGGCAACAGCCGATTTCTCATGGTATAAAGGTGGACTTCCACGGAAGACTCATAGAAGGAAGGGGAGAATGATCGAAGAAGAGAAAGATCGACCCAACGGAACAGAAAGAGAATCTCGACTTTCAAATCGAAAGATTGCACTTGACTAAATGGAAGGATTTCACAGCTCGCTCAATGCGCGTTAAATGCGCTTCTATGTCCTTTTTGAGGGCAATTGGGGAAAGCTCTTAACCGAACTTGTTATTCTTTCCCATGGGATCAACAACAAGGGCAAGCCTTGCCTCTGTTGAATCTCTTCTATCGCTTTCAACTATAGAATTTTTCTTTGAAAATGATACTACATCCTCCGCTTTAGAAAGGGGCTCCGCCCGCCCACTCCGCTTACTCCCAAGACCATGCGAGCAGAGCACATTTCCCAGGTCATCCATGTACATTTGCTTCCGTCGTTCCTGGTCTTTCGCTATTCTCTTAGTTAAGGGATGTTCACTTCTTGCTTTTTCATTAGCGGATCATAGACAACAGCTTATTCTGCGGATGCAGCTTCTCCTCTTTCTTTGCTTGACAACTATCACTACTCTTTAGTGAGCGGATAAATGCAACTTCATGATGCTGATTCATTACTTTCTGTCGATCTTCTTCATACAAGTTGTTCAGAAAGAGATGATTGAAAGCGCTCTGTGGGCGACTTCTCTTTCTTTTCACCTCATGACCTTCGACTCCTTCTCTGGATTCTTCGTTCACTTACGTACGAAATCGATGATTGAAGTTGATATTTGCGTCAGATCGGGTTCTGACTTCTTTCCTACTGAAATAGATGAAAGATATTTGTCAAGCTTAGGCAGATGTTACCCTTTCTATTGTGTACTTCCAATCATGGAAATTTCCTAGTTTTCTTCATAGAGGAATGGCGAAGAAATTCCACTCAAGCGGGAAAGTACTCTCAGTGGGGAAGGTGCTACCTGAGCTGACAGCAGGATCCGAAAAACCATAAGGCGTTCGACGATCAATCGGACCTTCTCACATCAATGCTGTGCCATACATCTTCACATGCTAAAAAAGTAAGCGCAAACAGAAGCTCTCTTCGACGAGGAAGTAGACTGTCAGTCTTGCTTTGACTCTCAGAGGAGGTAAAGTCGGCAATACGGGACGACTTTCATGGCCCAGAACGAGATGAGGTGTAGACCGGTTTTCGAGACGAGACCAGGAGCAGTTGGTGGAGACCCGGATCCCTCAGTCCGAGCAGTGAGGCATTGGTAGTCAACCGGAGTCGACAGCTAAGCTAGAAGAGTGAAGCTTGCAGTTCTCTTTCTCGTGACATTGAGGTGTGACGTAGGCATCATGTTCCATTGTTGGAGTGTGAGATTGTGTCATGCCTTCTGCTCCTAGTGAATGGGAAACTCAGCTTGCCTTCTACTCTGGAACGTCAGTCGGTAAGAAGTGCACTCTTTCTTGCCTGACCTCTGAGTACCAGTGTTTGAGGTAGCGGTAGCGAAGGGATTGCCTCGAGGGCAAGCCCGAGCGAGAGCTCCCAAGCCGAGCCCGTGCTGTTTCAGTAGTGTTGGTAAATATCCTTTCTGCCTTCCTCTTAGACCTTTTGAATAAGACGTACGTACTAGTCACTGACCGAAGGAGAAAGACTAAGACAAAGATTTTATGGTTATGCCATAAAGAAAGACGTGTTTATCGGTCCCCTCGCTACACTCAACCATTAGGGGGAATCGCCATTGATCTTATCTTACGGAATAACATCGACCTTCTTTGATCTCAAAAGAACCTACCCCTAAGTAGTAGTTTCCTATAGATAAGTAGAAGTCCCTAGCAGCAGTCATTCTTTTTTTGCCTTTCTTTCCCGCCATCCCGACCAGTTGGCCATACCGTAGTGTGAGCACCATTATTGGAATTGGAGTATCTCTTTCAACCCGCACATAATGGACAGCGTGGGAATACCTAAAATAGGGGACCGCCTATAGACAGACCACAGGAATCCATACCCTCTCGGAAAGCCGTGAGGTGAGGATAAATACAATGAAAAGGAAAGCGCAGATAACCGGCACGCAAAGAAAGTCAAGCTTAGTTCGAATGAATAGAGAGGAAAGCTATATAGTGAAATTGGTAAGCTAAGTCTCCGGAGTATATGTTTACTATTAGTTCATACCTATTGGCAGTGCTTCTCTTTTCCCTGAAGACGAAAAGACGGGCGTGGGCCAGAACGAGGCGCTTTCTTCGAGACCAAAATCAGTCCCTTTCTCTGTGCTGTACTAGCTCTCTTTCTTTCGCTACCGCAAGCCCCTTCATCACTGCGCTAACGCTTGAGGTCGACGACTTTCTCTCTAATGCCAGAAGAAATCGGTAGATTGGGTAGGACAGTCCGAAGATGAAGTCGGAACATTTGTTCAAGTGGGGTACCTGGATAAGTCAGTTCAGTGGACATATTCCCTGCAAGCACCTTTATCCGTCTTTCTCACTATGACTCTCCGTCAGGAGGCAACGAAGCCAGGAAAGCCAGAGCAGAGTTTGGCATTCTTTCATGTGGATAAAGCAGCATATTAGTTAAAGTCCTTCCATCATAAGTGCAAAGTCTCCTAGATCTGACTTTGTTGCACCTCATAGAGGTTTTGGACTAATCGATCTAAGTGTAGCCTGTTTTCTTTCGATTCATCCAATTGTAGAGAGTGAGTGACGTCTCATACTTCCAATTCCTCTATTGTGGAAAGGAGTTGACCCGCATCAGTCAGAGGGATATATTGACAGACTTATCCCTGGAGTCGATCAGTAGTAGTAGTAGAACCTCTTTTCCCATATAATATGGATTATGCTTCCAGAGAGAACTCTCTCTAACCTAACACAGCAACAAGTCTTGGCTTCGAGTTGAGACTGCTGGATAGGGGTCTGTCAATTGGCTAGACTGGGGAAGAAGGCTGGATGTGTGTCCCCCTCAAGATCACGTCAGTAGCCCTTCCGGAAACAAAAGAAGAGAGCGAGGACAGGGAAATGAACTCTCAGTGCACTCTTTCAACACCATTGCATTGATCAAGAGCTACCTACAACCACTCACACATATGGGCGCGTAGCGCTTCTTGCTTTCGAAACGTTGAGTGTCCTCCTCTTTTGCAAAAGAAGAGTGTGGTGCGTTAACTAGTAGTTCACTACTGATTAAGGATTTGGTACTGACACCTGTCTTACTAACTAGTTGACTTGCTTAGCCTACTGTGTCGCCTTGCCTTCTTTCACTGGTTGTAAGGTAAGGGCATAGAATTTCTTTCTCGATAGAATAGATCAACGGGAAGTCGGATGGATTACCAATAACGGAACAGAACAAGAGAGCACTAAAGTGAGTGCCTTAAGAAGCTAAATCAAGCGTGCGGATAAGGAGATAGCTGCCGGCTCATTCTTGAGTACGGAAGTGGGCATATAAGAAAAACTAGAATAGTTGCCCGGATATCAAGCTCAAGCTCTTTTCCTTTTGCCACGGGAATGGGGAATCAAAAACTCACCTAGCCGACGGTAAGATAACTCGATAACCAAGACTGAGGAAGAGAGCTGCTGACTCTTCTATGTTTGTTTGCTAATGAGATGTCGATCGACTAAAGGAAGAATTGGTGCTTGACAAAGAAGACGCCCGGACCAGAGAAAGCCAAAAGGCGTCATTGAACTCTTTCGAGATTGGATTTTCTGTAAGCTTGGAGGAAGAAAATGAAATACGAACAACCGCGCTGGTCGTAATAGATCGACTTGAATGCGTCTTCTTGCTCCAGCATTCAAGTTCCATTTCAGGGAAGGACGACGTACCATGATACTTTCTGTTTTGTCGAGCCCTGCTTTGGTCTCTGGTTTGATGGTTGTACGTGCTAAAAATCCGGTACATTCCGTTTCGTTTCCCATCCCAGTCTTTCGCGACACTGCTGGTTTACTTCTTTTGTTAGGTCTCGACTTCTCCGCTATGATCTCCCCAGTAGTTCATATAGGAGCTATTGCCGTTTCATTCCTATTCGTGGTTATGATGTTCAATATCAAAATAGCGGAGATTCACGAAGAAGTATTGCGCTATTTACCAGTGAGTGGTATTATTGGACTGATCCTTTGGTGGGAAATGTTCTTCATTTTAGATAATGAAACCATTCCATTACTACCAACCCAAAGAAATACGACCTCTCTGAGATATACGGTTCATGCCGGAAAGGTACGAAGTTGGACTAATTTGGAAACTTTGGGCAATTTACTCTATACCTACTATTCCGTCTGGTTTTTGGTTCCTAGTCTGATTTTATTAGTAGCCATGATTGGGGCTATAGTACTGACTATGCATAGGACTACAAAGGCGAAAAGACAGGATGTATTCCGACGAAATGCGTTGGATTCTAGGAGGACTATAATGAGGAGTACGACAGACCAAATCGACATCTCGCTCACGGCGATAACCGAATCTGAGAAGCCTACAACACAACGCTATATTGTGGTGCTTGGGCTAAGATCATGCGTCAGGTTGTTGACAACGCTATATCTATCATGCTTTTTGAGGAGGCTAAAGTGAACTAAGAGGGCTTTTCCGGGCTTACCTCCTTTTCCTTTTAGAGTCATCAGAGAATGGGAGGTGACAGTACGTCATATGTGAAAGAGCAGCAGGGCCCGGCGGGTCAAACCTCTCCACAACGAAATGTGAGATATAAGCTATCAGAAAGTACCAACAAAGAACAAAGAATAGGCTGATCCTTTCGCTTCGGGATCAGAGGGATCCCCCGTTACTCCACTACTGCCTTCCCCTTATTCATTCTATACTATTTTGTTTGCGGGGGTACCAACAATCCATAGTGTAGAGGGCTGGCTCATCAATCGAGTACTAATATGGGTTAAGAGGTGCCCTTTTTCTCTTAGTCGCTAATAGAGGAGAGCTGCACAATCAATCATTGGAGTGCCCGGGCATATCAACATCCAATTCCGCTGGACTTCAAAGTGACTCTGACTAAGTAAGCGGGTAGCTAAAGTCGAACGAGAGAGATCGGTAAACATAGGGCTTTTGCCGGACGAGAGGACTTGGACACAATTTTCAAGCCCTTCCAGCTTCCAGCAGCTTTTCAAGCTTCGGCAGGGTCTTTTGATCTGTGCGGAGAATGGTGAATTCTTATTACATTGGTTCTTATTAGGTAAAGAAGTAACTGCCTCACCTTGACTTGAATGGAAGGCTCCAGTAATGCCATCCTCTTACGGTCTGTCGCCTTGAGGTTTTCATTTGTACTTTGATCTAGCCCTTTCTAAACTAAGCTCCACAGGTTGTTGGGGTTATCTATCATAAAACACAATCTTTTCCCAGATCTAATCGACGGATCCCGAGGTCAATGGAGCGACACACTCAGTCCCAATTCTGAAAGTCTAACCCTCCTTTGGACCACAAAAAGCTAGCCATGCATTGATTTAGTTCACGGATGGTGGTTTGGGGAACCCAGCAATGTTGAAGTAGATAAGAAGGCAGGGAGCTCAAGACATGTCTCACCAAGCCGCTTTCCAACTTGCAAGGCCAGCTGCGGGTCGTAGTTGCCTTTCGTCGGGCGTCCAAAAGAGATCGGAACACCAAGGTATGAAATAGGATCAGTAGCAGCCTTGATGTGCATCCTTCTAGTCATAAGTCGGCGGAGCTCCATAAGAAAAGGTGGAAGGAAGGAGAGAAAGAAACCACAGATTTCTTGTCTTGCCCAGACATAGAACAAGATAGTTTTATGCATTCTTCCATCCGCTCAGTTGGACTTTTTTCATAGTAAACAATCATCAGCGTACATCAAAGTCTTTAGCACCTCTTCATTCCAAAAAGCGAAAACCAGTGAGAAGCATAAAAGTGAGGCATTTTCTCTGTTCTTTTGAAATATGACCGAGGCAAGAATGAAAAGTGCGGGCTCCAAGGGACATCCTTGCCAACTGTGGACTTTTTCCACTTCCATTGACTAGCGCCGCGAACGCCGGGTTGCATATGCAGCCCTCAATCCAGCGGCACCACTTCCTCGAGAAGCCAAAGGCCAAGAGGACCTCAATGATGAATCTCCACTCAAGCCGATCATAAGCTCCCCCCATGTCGAGCTTCACAGCCATGATCTTTTCTCCACTCTTGGAAGTCGCCATAGTATGGAACGGAAATGAAGATATTGTCTGAGATCTTGCGCCCTTGGACGAAAGCCCCTTCTTCCTTAGAGATGAGTCTGGGGTTTCAATCTATTAGCAAGTCTTCTATGACGTTGCATAAACTAATTGGCCGGAAGGGGTTTTCGGTTTTTGGAATAAGGACAATAAAAGTGGAAGTCCACTGTGGTGGGAGATGACCATTAGCAAAGAAATGAGATAAGGCTAAAAAAATCTCATTTTTGAGAGCATTAGAGCATGACCACATAGACGTTCTTGAGGCTCAAGTCACGAGAAGTTAATAGACGAAACCTCTTATAGATCTCACCTGTAGGGCAGCTTAGGTAACCCCCAGCCATATCCGCTAACGTTGTAGGGACAGCGACAGTCGATTTCCAAGGTTCCGGCTCGCAAACCATCGGAAGATCTTCTTTGATCTTTCTTTAGTTTCTTTTTGCTAGCTCTTCCCGTCAAGCAAGGACCTATAGCAACAAGCATAGCGAAAGAGTAAGACCCCTACAACTCGAACGGAATAACTGAACACATCGAAAGAGCTCCAAGAAAAGATATGAGACGTATAGAACTTTGACCTTTTAGAAAGCACTACTACGGCGTGGGACCTATTCTCTATTCTTTCCCGATCTAACGGTACAATCCAATTCTCCATACCGATACCGAACGTACGAGCTATGCCCGCCAGTCGCCTATCTTGCTTGCTCTCTTCTCTCCCTTGCGTAAGAGCTCCCGAGCAGAAAAGAGAAGAAAAGAAAAGCTATGCAGCAAGCAAAATAAGATAACCATATTCTTATTGAAACACCTTTTGAAGATTTGATACTTATTAACTCGAATGTATTAAAACAAAACGAAAGAAAGACATGCGAAAAGGGAGCACGGGAAAGAGGGCCAGATCGTCAGTATTATACCAAACCCATACTATCGGGATATAAACCTAAACGGGCCACCAGGGAGTCCAGCTGGAATAACGCGAATCCATTCATGACTCATACGACCATTGGAGACACTTTTCTTCCTCTGCGCTTCGAAATTGATGGAAAGGTGAAACCGAAACCTTGCTTCATTTCCTACTCCGGTAGAAGAAACTGAAGTCATTCTTTCCTTACTCAATGGAATTAGTGATTGATTCTGCCCAAATGCTTGATTTTCTCCTCTTTATTCTTTACCTCAATCGCCTCATTTGAAACCTCAGGTTTTGTATGGTTGACCGCTAAGACCTCATTGAGTTCTTCCCTACCATTGGGATCCACTACTTTCTTAGTCACTTTACTCCGTATGAACATAAAGTCCCAAAGTATGGAATCCCAGAAACAGGCTGGCCCAACAACAATGAGATATGATAGCTTCTTTATGGTCTAACATTCTTGCTAATACATTATCCTCATTCTGTTCCGGATTAGAATCTCTAATGAAGAATATAGCTCCATGAGCAAAGGCTCCCGTCATGATGAATCATTGGTGATGAGTATATAACGCAGCTTGAGTAGTAAAGTCTTGTGCTATGAATGCATAAGCAGGCAAAGAGTACATGTGTTGAGCTACTAAAGAAGTAATAACCCTTTCAAATTCATCGAATTGTTGATTGTGTCATAAAGGCCCTTATGCCCACGTCCTAATCGACCCCCACTTCATTCGATCCCAAACGTATGCTATTTCACCTATAGCCGACGGTCCAACTATATATACTATGTGCTAACGACCACTCGCACGACTTGTTAGAACGAAAGCCACGAGGTATGACTAAAAGGTAGGGTATGACTGACGGGTTGGGTATGACATCTGCCTTCGCCACTTCATTCGTCCAGTCCCGTCGACTCCAGGCGTCAGAGGGCCCAGCTCCAAGTCGAAAGGTTACATACCGCGGCAGGTTCAAATAGTTGTTGGCATCGGGCAATACATCTGGTCTCCTACAGGGTCAAATTGGATGTTGACGGGGTGCTTTAAGTTTAGTACCAGTTTCGTTGCTCGGGAAAAGCGTCCTTGCACGGCTCCTTTTTTTCGAGCCCTGCTTCTCCCTTCCCCCATGAAAGGATCGGGCGCTTGGCAATCTTGAATGAATATTTCCTTGAAGAGGAATATCTCAGACCACACGCCTATCCTCATCTCTCTTGAGGAAGCTCAGTCTAATTCTCCTAAACCATTCCCTTTCTTTAATGCTTGGAAAACTCACCCTTCTTCAGGTTGTTGAGGAAGCTTGGAGAATACAGGTTCATGGCACCCCCTTCTCTTCTTGCTTGAGAAAGAAAGATTAAAGAGAAGACTTGGAATCATCAGACCGCTCAACACTTGGTGAACTCCTGTCGCGATGAATGTCTCTTAAAAATAACATCCAACTTCATCTTCAACGTGAAATAAAAGCTATTGTTTTATCAGAGAACAATTAGCAGATTTGGATTTTCCATTATTTATTATAGATAATGAATTTGTAGAATGGAAGGAATTAGGAGACGAGGAGGCAATTGGAACTGGAAATGAATGGGAAGATAGAGAAATTCGAAGAAGAACTACGCTTAGTAATGTGTCAGGATAAATTGGTACAAGAAGCAGTAGATACACTTCTTGATAATGGGATCCGTGGACAACCGATGAAAGATGGTCATAATAAAGTTTACAAGTCTGGCAAAGAGGGAAGA
Source organism: Trichopus zeylanicus subsp. travancoricus (assembly GCA_005019695.1). Lineage (NCBI taxonomy): Eukaryota > Viridiplantae > Streptophyta > Magnoliopsida > Dioscoreales > Dioscoreaceae > Trichopus > Trichopus zeylanicus. The sequence goes on along the minus strand of RXID01019378.1, from coordinate 26,994 downwards.
TTTCGTGAGACTCTGCTTGGCAAACGGGTCGATTATTCGGGGCGTTCCGTCGGTCCTTCGCTTTCATTACATCAATGTGGATTACCTCGCTCCCATAGCAATAGAGCTTTTCCAAACATTTGGAATTCGTTCTTTACTTCGGATTGCTAAAAGTCAAATTCGGGAAAAAGAACCCAACCTGGGAAATACTTCAAGAAGTTATGCGGGGTTATTGTTGAATAGAGCACCGACCTTGCATAGATTGGGTATACAGGCCTTCCAACCGGAGGAGCGTGCTATTTGTTTACACCCATTAGTTTGTAGAGGCTTCAATGCAGACTTTGATGGGGATCAAATGGCTGTTCATGTACCTTTCTCTTTGGAAGCTCAAGCGGAGGCTCGTTTACTTATGTTTTCTCATATGAATCTCTTGTCTCCAGCTATTGGAGATCCCATTTCCTCAAGATATGCTTATTGGACTCTATGTATTAACGATTGGGAATCGTCGAGGTATTTGTGGAAATAGGTATAATACATATAATTGCAGAAATTCTCAAAACAAAATAGTTAACAATAATAAGAATAAGTATAAGTATATGAAAGCGACGTATTGTTGTAGTTCCTATGATGCACTTGGAGCTTATCGGCAAAAACGAATCGATTTAGATAGTACTTTGTGGCTCCGGGGGCGACTAGATCAACGTGTCATTGGCTCAAGAGAAGTTCCTATCGAAATTCCATATTATATTCATCTTTTGGTACTTATAAATCTCTTTATAGGATCGTAAGAAGTGTAAAAAAAGACATTCGTTGTATATACATTCGAACCACCATTGGTCATATTTCTTTTTATCGAGAAATGGAAGAAGCTTTACAGGGGTTTTCTCGGGCCTACTCATACGCTATCTAAACTAAGAAAGACGATTAGTTGATATCCGTGTCTGGGAATTCGGTTCTCTCCAGTTTCGCCGGTATCAGAATTCCCGAATTTCTGCGTGAATTAAGATTAAGGGAAGGAAGTTTTCGAATCATTGACTCAGGTCCATTGTGGAATCCTATTAAGCATAATATGGGGGTATTTATGACAGAACGGGCTGATCTGGTCTTTCACAATAAAGTGATAGATGGAACTGCTATGAAACAACTTATTAGCAGATTAATAGATCATTTCGGAATGGCATATACATCACATATCCTGGATCAATCGAAGACTCTGGGTTTTCAGCAAGCCACTGCTATGTCTATTTCATTAGGAATTGATGATCTTTTAACAAGACACTGAACAGGAAAAAGACTATCATTATGCGAACGTACACGCGGTAGAAAAATGACGTCAATCCAGGTATGCTACAAGTTCATATTTGAGACAAGAAATTCATCCGTCTTTTCGGACCTTCTAATCCAGTCCATTTAATGTCCTTTTCGGGAGCTCGAGGAAATGTATCTCAGGTACACCAATTGGTGGGTATGAGAGGATTAATGTCGGATCCTCAAGGACAAATGATTGATTTACCCATTCAAAGCAATCTACGCGAGGGACTTTCTTTTCCTTTACGGAATATAGAATTTCTTGCTACGGAGCCCGCAAAGGCGTTGTAGATACTGCTGTACGAACATCAGATGCTGGATACCTCACACGTAGACTTGTTGAAGTAGTTCAACACATTATTGTACGTAGAACAGATTGTGGTACTTACTATCTTTTCGTGAGTCCTCGAAATCCTGACGTTTTGTCCAAAGGTCGTGTATTAGCGGGTCCACGATGCATTGCCGTTCGAAAGAAAGAGGTTGGGATTGGACTTGTCAATCGCTTGAGAATTTTCCGAGCACGACCGATATATATTCGAACCTTGTAAAAGTACATCTTGGATCTGTCAATTGGTCGGAGTCCCGCTCATGGCGATCTGGTTGAATTGGGAGAAGCCGTAGGTATTATTGCGGGTCAGGGAACCAGGGACTCAACTAACATTAATAACTTTTCATACCGGTGGAGTATTTACAGGCGGTACTGCTGAACATGTGCGAGTTCCTTGACGTGGAAAAAGAAAATGAAATGAGGATTTGGTTCATCCCACACGTACCCGTCATGGACATCCTGCTTTTTTATGTGGGTCGGGATATGTTAAATAATGTGAATATTCGGTTTGATTATAGTGAAAAATGGTCAATATGTGGAATCAGAACAAGTGATTGCCGAGAGGGGTTTGAATTTTAAAGAGAAAACACCACCTCGTCATCTAATGCAGTTGTTGCAGGACTTTTTCTCTTTGCAGTTGCCCTTGTTGATACCGTTTTTACACCATCGATGATTATGACCTGTCATTAGGTACCGCATCAGTGTATGCATGTGTTCTTTTTGATCCTTTCTTCCTTGTTCGCAACAACTTCTAAACTTCCGCTTTTGTCTTCCTCCTTAGATAAAGTTATGCTTGTTGATACCCGTTGTGAAGGTAGGGTTTGGATTTGAGGATTGGTGATAGAGACCTGGTGGCTGATTTGTATGTTCTTCAGATGCAAGACTATTTTGTAATCCTGGGAATGGATTGGCTAGCCCCTCACTATGCTACTGTTGATTGCCGCCAGAAGGGAGTGGATTTCATTCTTCCTTCCGAGCGGTAGTAGTACTGGTCTTCCTTTCCTTTGCGGGTGGTTTCTGCAGTGCAAGGAAAGAAGCTTCTCAGGAGTGGGTGTGCAGGATTTTTGGCGACTGTTGTTGATGTGGAGCTAAAGGACCAAGTACCTGATGCTATCCCTGTTGTGAGAGAGTACCCAGATGTCTTCCAGGTCTTCCACCAGACATAGAGATTGAGTTTTCCATTTCTTTGGTTCCCGGCACTAGTCCTATTTCTAAAGCTCCATATCGAATGGCTCCAGCTGAATGGAAGGATCAACTCCAAGAGCTTCTTTCTAAGCCTTTCATTAGACCGTTTGTTCAAAAGATGGAACCTTAAGATTGTGTATTGATTACAGGGAATTTGCTAAGGTTTTAGTGAAGAACAGATACCGCCGGATTGCTGATTTCTTTGATCAAGGTGCCCAAGTCTTTTCGAAGATTGATCTTGGTTCTGGCTACCAGAAGTGGAAGATTCAGTGGGCCAAAGACTGCTTTTCGCACTCGGTATGGACATTATGAGTTACCTTTTGCTTTGACTAATGCCCCCAACTCTCATAGCAGTTGCAGTCACCGTATGCTGTCGAAGTGTTGTATAGAGGGTCTTTTTAAGGTTATAATTATTATGAACAGGGTAAAGGACCGCCTTATTGCCAACAAGAGTTGTAGTTTTCTATGCTGCTTATTAGATCAGGTAGGCCAGCTTGTGGGAATTCTCTTTCTTTCTTTCATACCGCTCCATTCCTCTGATTCCCCGTACCAATAGTCTGCATACTCAATAACTGCTTGTCTTTCCGGGTTCAAGTGAGAGAGTGCTGCGGTAGTGTGAGTATCCAACCCCTTTTTTCTTGAAACCATCCCATCTCCTCTGAGCGGTTCAGTCTTTCCCCCTTCCAACCGCATTTATGGAAGGATACATGCAGTGGTTGTCCCTGGGGAATTTCGTTTATCAGTCCCTTTCCTAAGCCCTTTTCTTCTTTCTTAAGGTAAAGTCACTTCGTCCCAGTCTTCCTCTAAGTCTTAAGCCCGCATAAAAAGTCCAATTACTGTAGTCATTTCACTGCCCTTATAGATCCCTTACTTCTTCTCAATCTGCTTAATAATAAGACTATTTTACTGGTGAGAGTGTGCTTATAATTTCCTATTTCTTTCCTGTAGCAGGAGTGTTTTTAGCAAGTGGTTTGAAGGGAGGTCAAATAATCCATCAAGTGAGTGAGCAAGCCCCATTGTAGTTCTCTATCCAATAATGTAGTTCTAAGGCAAGCCTCGTAAGACAGGCAGAGGGCCTTGGATGGGGTTACATGGTAAAAGCGAGCTAAGCTAATAGGGTAATAGGTTGCAGTCCTGTTTTCCAGGCAGTCCCTTTCCGGCAGTCCCTGTCCCTTAAGCAAGAAGCTCAAAAGCTGGTAAGATCTTTTCTTTTTTTAACGGCGTTTACATCTCAAAGCTTTCAATGCTTCTCCTCGAACGGTGAAAAAGAGACCCTTTGAACAAACTATGTAAATAGATAGAACTGTACCAAGCGTGTCTCTAGCCCGAAGACCGTCGAAGTGAAAAGAATGAATGAATCTGCGCACTGCTTTCAACTGTAAGCCCTTCCCTCCCTACCGGCCGCCCTCGACCGCTTTGTTTGTTTCGCGCCTTTACCTTGCAGCGCGCTTCTTCTCCTTTGCAGCCCTACTCTCGCCACCACAGCTCTTTTTTATCCTCTTTTGCTCCTACTACCCCTTTCTTTTCTCCTTTCTACTTCAAGCTCTCCAAATCAATATCCTTATCAGACAAGGTTACTCCGGCACCTCACATCTCTTTGAGTTCATTTCCACTATTGCCAGCAAGCTTTGTCTCATCTTCATGAGCAGCCACCAAAATGCCCCAAAGGAGTCACTGACCCCAAAAGAAGCAATATACTCGCGGTCAGTTCAAGGTCTAAAGCTCGGTCCCTGTGATGCGCCGGGTTGTGCCAAGACTTTGTTAGCATGCGTGGGTCACAGACAACAAAGCTTATGAATGAGGGTTCGACGCCTTCCGCTTCCCTGACTTCCGAAATGGCTTCCGCCCTGAAAGGAAGATGGGGAGTTTTCTCTGCTACCGGTCTCCTACCGCTGGAAAAAGGTCGGGCATCAGTACCGCGGAGAAGCCCTGGTACGCTGGTCCTGACGAAGATGCTTCTTGGGAGCCTCTCGAATGGGCAAACCCTCCCTCAACCCATAGGAGGACGAGCATAATGCAGCAATTCTCGGAGAGGGAGAGAATGGGACTGTTCTCGAATCTGCTCGGCAAACTGGTAACTAACCTCTTGCCAACACTCTTCGCAGCCTTGCTTGCTGGCTAGGGCTATTTCCTTCCTTGCTTTAGAAACGTAATTAAATGGAAGAGAAGAATGCCATCAAGAACGAGTAGGATATCTGCTCTCTAGTGTAGCTGGCTTTACCGGATATCTTGGGGTGCGGGCCCCTCAACGCCCCATTACACCCGGGGAAAGAAATGGAAGTTACGGAGCTGCTGTCCTGAAGTCAGTGAGCGGGGACTGCGCTCTTTTCTTCTTTCCAACCCATTCCCATCCTGTCCGTTGCAGCTGCGGTAGTGGAGGGGTGAGAAGATGAAAAAGAGAAGGGCAGAGTAGGCGGAAAGGAGAGGCCATCGACGCCTGTTCGAAAGTACGTTGACGACCCCCTTTTTTATTGTATAGGAAGCATCTGGCCGAGTAGCAGTCAGTAGGCGGAGAAGGAGTCAAAGGTCTTTGCCCCCCTCTTCATTCAATGTTTTGGCCTTCGTCTCTTTTGCCCTTTTCTGTGACCAGTTTTGTATGTTAGCGCGGGGGCTATGCCTTTACCCTATTTGAGAAAAAGACATTCGATATGACAGAATTTCCCGCTCATGTCAAAACCTTCCACCAGCTACCTTATTTGTGTTCTCTACTCAAGGGAAGAACGGGATACTTAGCGGAAAGGGTGGACAAGGCCGAGCGCGTTCAAACGTTGCTCCAGAGTGCCCTCCTGGGCAGCAATCGAGCTGGCTAATCAGCACAGCAGCGGAGGAAGACGGTAAAAACGAATTCTATTTCTTTCGATACGAGCTGAAGATTTTCTTTGACTCAGTGAAGTCAACTATCAAGACCTAAAAAGAACTTTCTGTCCAAAGGTCCAAAGTTCTGTTACCAGAGATTTCAAAAGGTACGATGAGATCACTACTGTTAAAAAATAGGGAAAGAGAACTCAAGCAACCTTGAAACATAACTTAATCGCCCTATATCTGTAAAGTGAGCTACTTTACTCTATCAAGCTTGGTGCAGCTCCATCCTCAAGCTCAGTGGACATAAAAAAAGAAACTGTCGTCTTTCTTCCCCGCGCTGCAACAGAGTGAATAACATCTTGAGCATCCATAAACGAATCATTATCCCCATCCCCTCCTCCATCCTCCGCGCTAACACCTTCACTAAGAAAGAGGCTGTTGTGCTTGTACTGATATAGGGGGGGAGTCTCGCAGGATCCGTTGAACTTTACAAAGGTTGCTTGCTGGTAGAAGTGGTGCTATTAAGAAAATGCTTGGGACTACGTAAAGCAGGCTGATAGGAGAAGGCATGTAAGGTCGTCTTTCAATACTACTTGACTGGTTGTAGAGCAGGCCTGAAACAAATCATTAGACAATGACCCAGCGGGCTAACGAGCTTTTAGAATGCACGTGGGAAATGGACATTCCCTTACGGTCTGCATGCTTTGCTAAAATCTCCTTGCTTTTACGTGCATTAGTCTTCCGAGGAGCCTTGCTGAAAAAGGTCCATTGCCTTTAATGTCATCATGCGAAATGGGTTGAAAAGCCGAAATACATAAAATCTCACTCCTAACTCCGTAAGCAAGCCTGTTGACTTATTTTATCTAGTAATAAGGGGTTCCTAACGAAAAAGTTCCAAGTGAGCTTTAATCAAAGGTTGAAAGCGAGCCTTTGACTATGCCCTCTGATAACTAGTAGGAATGATGTATGGAATCATAAGAGCCTATTAAAGTAAAGAACCAGGGCAAGAGGAAGAACCGTAATAGAAAGCCAATCCCTCCTGCGATCCAGTTTCAGGGAGAAGAGTGGAAGTTGGATGCCCTGCGGTCGAGTCTGAAGTGCGCCCCAGGGAATTGGATCTCTTCTTTAGCCTCCGACGGCTTAGTTTGCTGGCTGCTCTGACTTTCTTGCTTGGCTGCCTTCACTACTTGCTGAAAGCGTCATCGACTCCATCCGTTCGGGATGGAAAGACGGAAGGTTGTGAACGAGATGAGAACAGAGCTGCTCTGCGGTTGACTGCCCCGGGAACGTTAGAACGAACAAATCTTCGTGCTTTCGTCGTTGGTAGCTTGAGACAGAAGAGCGGGTGGAAGACGGAACGGTCGGTATCTCCTTTTCTTCGGTATGAGGGAGCGTAGTTATCATACTCCAACCAAAGAAAGCATAATGCGCAAGGACTACAGCGGATTTCGGGCAACAAGGCTTTCGAATTCGGAGTATCGGGAAAGAATTTCGAATCTGGTCGTAGGAAGGGGAAAATGGGATGAAGACGGCTGTGCAGGGCAAGAGGGTGCAAGAAGTACCGGCTTTCGACGACCAATGTGTCATCTGAACGGCTCCACTTCTTCCTCTTAGGCGGAGCGGCTTTCCTACGGTCCTACGTTCAACAAGGGATCCAATTTCGTCGCTCAGTCATGTCTACCCCGCTCCAAGTCTCATAGGTGGAATACCGTTGAATCCCTTAACCGCAAACAAAGAAAGAAGCTGTCCCATGCCTCCGTAGTTCTGTTCTAACCGGGTTCTAGTAGTGAATTCGACTAGGTTGGAGATTCGGAAAGGACGTGCCGCTACAAGTATCATAGGTTACATACCTGATTTGATCAGTTCAATCGGTCCCACTAGGAGGCCCAACTCGCATCTTCCTACCCCGCATCAAACCCGCTACTTTGCTCCTATACTTGACGGCTACATACCGGGAAGGTAATTGGATTTAAAGACCACTGCTTTCCTCGGGAATCATTCTACTAAGCTATATGACGTCCTTCAAGCAAGCCAGATCGTTCTGGTTCTAAGTGAGGTAGAGAATATCTCATCTTGGAGCTCGGTACGGTATCTCATATCGGGGAGAGAATATCGAATAGTAGTATCTCATTTCATTGATTGTAGCTCGTTAGAGACGTCGACCGGTTCGAAGAGGTACTACGTGCTAACGATTCTAACAGGTATTCTATCGCTAGGTATCGAATGACGGACCGGAAAGATGTTGCGAATTGTGCGCCACTACCGCTAACGCTATACGGCATTGAGCGTCATCAAGGAGTTGCTTTTATGCTTTGTTTGGACTCAGATTGTTATAACGTTCGGCACTGCTTTTCTTTATTGGTCTCAGGACGTTCAATCAGCATCGACCGGAAAGGTTCTTTTCTTTCTCGGTCGACGGTTGTAGATTCGTACGATCAAGTTGCTAGTGCCGCTACTCGCTTAGAGATCGCTTCCCACCTACCCCGGCACCAATACTTGACGGTTCCATCCCAGCTACAAGTCTATGCGGCTCCATCCCCGGCACCAAGTATCATAGGCTTCTTCCTACCTAGTAGAATTACATACCCTTATAGTTCTGGTGATTCGATTGTGGCGAACGAAACATAGGAAAATGCTTCGATAGGTTCAATAGCACTCAGACGGTCTCTTTGAATCCGCTCTTGTTGCCGTACGGTACCGCTATGAGTTTGCTCCTTCGTTCAATAGGTTGGGTACGAGTTCGCTCCTTCTTTCAATCGGTCCAACTATAGGGAGTGCGCCACTGGGTGCCATACCGGTTTGGAGACATCACACATCACAAGAAGAGTCAACCGAGTTGGAGGAGTTCTCACCTTCTTCGTCCAGTGCGGTCAACGGAAAGAAAGCAAGACCCACACGGGAAAGAGACTTTCAAGCAAGCCAGATCGTTCAGGCGTAATACCAGATTTTGACGTATTCGTTCAATCAGCATCGGGCAATACAATACAATATGCCTACTACGTGCTTTCGAGGTCGGTTAGGTATGAGTTCTATACTTGTAGCTCGGGATCGGGATAGAATGGAATTGAAAGCATCGGTCCCATCTCGTTCAGGTTACATACAATATTTGAGGTCGACGTAACTCCAAGACTTTCTACGCTCGGGATCGGGAGAGATAGGTTCAATTGCAAGAAAAGGTTCGGGGTATGACTCGTTGCTTGGGGATTCGCTCTTAGGCGGTAAAGAATGGAATTGAAAGCATCGGGCAAAGCGGAAAGGAGAATTGAGAAGTTCTCATAGGTTACGCGGGAATCCAGTTTTTCTTTATAGCAAGAAAAGCCATAGCCACTACCGGATCAAAACCAACCCGGGGAAAGGGTGAAATTGGACGAAAAGGTATTCGTACGGTAGTGCCGCTACAAGGTATTATATCGCGTAGTGGCGTGGTATCTTTTCTCGATTCTTTCCGCTCGTTCGGTATGAAAAGCCAAGAGTCGGTCAAATGTAGTAGTATAGAAAGAAAGAAGAAGTGAGTGGCCGAGGGAAAGAAAGCAGAGTAGCTCACACGCTCGGTAGGAGAAATTCCAAGCGCAAGTGGTAGGGGTAGGTAAGCCATTCGAACGGGAGAGAGAATAGAAAAGTTAGCAAAAGAGGTGTGAAGCTGCTTTTCATTTAGTCCGGTCAGGTTCCTTTTTTAGAACTATTCGAACAAGCAACTGAGCTGCGCGAAAGAATTCTTTCAAGTAAAGGCGCTAAGGGCTATAAGGCTTTTCTTGCTCGAAAGACATTTCCCACGTTCGATTGTAGCTCGGTATCGTACGGCAAGAAAACGGTATGAGAAAGAAAGAAAGCTCTCTAGCAAGGTATGATAAAGCAGCGGTATCGATTCCGTCAACCGAGGAAGAAAAACCAACCAAACAAGACCGGAAAGAAGAGGTACTACGTTCTAACTCGTTGGTTGGGCTCTAACGCTCCTTTGCTCAATCGGTCCCACTAGCCTACTACAGTAGTAAGTATAACTAGTTGGGTTGGTTCGGAAAGGTATTCCAGCTCTGCTTACTATAGGGATAGAGCGGGAGAGATAAGAGAAGATTGTAGCGAGGGAAAATGGAGGGGGGATGAAGGTCGGAGAAACTAGGCTTGGTCGGATCTCCTGTCCTTTCCCTCTGAAACTGATGAGTGAAATAACCCCTTCCCTTAATCTTCATAACCTCTAGGTCGCTCTTCTTAGTCTCGTCTCATATATTCTTTCCATTTTGGGTCTCTTAGATATCGCTTCTGTGTGGTTCATTCTAGCTAAGGGAAAAAGAACGATTTTCTTTCGTTCCCCAGCCCTCTTCTTCTACTAACGCGGGGCCTGTGCCTCCCGCTAATCCAGTCGCTTCCCCGGGGGAAGAAGCTGGTCCATCTAATCTAACCCCCCCAGCTGCTCCCTATCCGTATCAACCAGATGAGATAATAGGCGGGGATAGTGTTCTATCTATCAAAAACCTAAAGGACTTGCCTGATCTTCCTTTCGAACAAGCCCACCAGATGGCCGGCTCAAGACTTGTTCGAAGTCAAAGTGGACATCTTAAAAAACATGGCCCAGCTTGATCCACGGGGAGAAGGCTTTTGGTTAGAACACGGGGCTAGGGCACTCGAGAACCCAAGGACTGCTACGGGGTTTGGAAAAACTTCACGCGATCTTGACTGAACTACAATCCATTTCCCCTTTATGTATGAATTCGATTCAAGCTAGAATACCGGACTACTTTAGCCTATTTTTCTTTGGCATGAAGCTGTTGCATTCGGGTTTGGTTTGGGAAATAGAAGTAAAGGAATAAGATCTGGATTCTAAGCCTCATCTCCTGCCGTAAGCGCTAAGTCCAATGAGCTTGTTCATTTGTTCCAATGAGCTGTGAACCAAGTGAAAGCAAAGGCTTTCCCCTTTTGAAGTGCTTGAAAGGGCCCACTGATTTTAGAGAAAATCGCAGGTACTGAGAATATGTATGTAGTACAGAAGGGGTAATCCATGGCATGCGCTTAATCCGCTCTTACAGATAGAGATCTGCTCCTCAAGTGCAAGATTCGCTGCTAATGGAATTGGAATTTCCGGGACTGTGCTTAGTAAGCGCTTTTAGTCATCTGTTTGCAACGAATCCAAGGTAACTCGTTAGTAAGGCTTACCAATTTCTTACCAAATCGTCTGCTGTCAAAAGCTATTGGGGATCCATTCTATTACTAAATTATATGTCACTTCGAAGCAGTAAGCGCATCTATCTCTTTTCGGCTCCTGGCTTTTGTAGTAGTAATGCTAATGCCATTTCCTTTCCTAATTCCAATGCCTTACTTCCGGATGCGTCGACCGGATTCGATGCATAACGGGTTTTAGAGAGGCTTTGTGCCTTGCGTGGGTGCTATCTTTACTTAGGTTTTTCCTAGGGCCCTTACTTGGAATCTCAAGCATTCTTCTTCACTTGCACACTTGCATCAACATCAAAGAGCTTCGAATCTGACTTAGAGAACAGTAGCAAGGACTAGGGGGAAGGCTTGATGAGCAAGCAAGAACAAGGCATGAATCGAGGCCTTCCCGGCTGGCCTATCTTGTCTTTCGCGGAATCACCGGTGACTGCTGACGCCGCGGCAGGATCGCAACGAGCTGGCGCTCCATAAACTAATTCCTTAGCAAATGAATACGCACTATACTCCCAGCAATCAGCATATTGGCCCGGGCCGATGCTTCTATTCTAACAGCAATCTCGCATCGGTTTTCTTTAACCACTACGTCTTATCCCCAGTCAAATAATCCGTCAATCGAGCCGAAACTCGACCTATGAGTGTCAAGGGCACTTAACGCCGGGCAACCTTTTAGGGGGATGGAACGAAGAAGAGAGACCGACCAAGGAAACAAACACAGACCAACTACGCCTGCAAGATCAAGCACCTAAGACTTGAGCCCTCCTTCCCCGAGCCTAATCGAACGAGCTGAGAGCCAAGCCTAACCGAAGCGCGAGCCTGTTCAATAGCCCAAATATATATATAGTATAGCCCTGTGCCTTTGCGTACAGCCCTGCTCCCAAGCCTAATTGAGCCACGTTACGCCTTTATTTTCTTAGGATCAAGGAAAGACCTACACCGAGTGCTCTCCTGTTGTTGTTCGCCGTCCCTGCCCATGGTTCAAACCTTTGTGCACAGCTCTTCCCCTGGGTCTACCCCCGGATTTTCACTCCTACCTTTCGAAGGAAAGGGCTAAGGCGGGTAGGCACTCACTATAGGGATCTGGGATTCAAAGACTCGACGTGTAGAGTACGGATTGACGGATGAATACCGACTTACTACCGGAACGAAGAGAAAGAAGGAAAGATTCAATGAATCCACAAAAGGGTGCCCGTCCGTCATCAATAGTACTTCTAACGAGCTGCGGAAAACGAGACAAGCGTTATAGGCAGACACGTGGCGCGGAACGTGTATCCACCGTTCATTCATGAACGTTGTTTCGAGATCAAAGAAAAACGAACCGCTACGCGCTAGAACAGAGGACCCTTGACGGTTAGGCTCTTTCGTTTTCCCTTATCGTGATGCTTCTTTCTTTTCTTCCTTCTGCTGAATGACATCATATTCTTTATGTTTAGCCTCCCCGACCACCAACCACTAGGGCGAACTGCAAAGCTCTTATAGCAAGCACAAGCAAAAGGCGGCCTTCTTAGCGCATGGCTTTATTCTATTCGCTCGCTATAGCGCTTTAATAACAGCTACCCCCGGCTACTCACTCGAGAGGAAAGCAAGGACTGGCGTGACTTCGACGGCGGGAGAAGAGTCTGTTCTATGTTAGTGATCCTGAACCTACCCAGCTTCAAAACTACAGCGCGCTGTAGCGCGTAAGGGCTTCAAAGAAGGGTGGTGGGCGAGATAGGCTAGGCTGAAGACGGAGTAGCATCAGTCAACTTCCTTTCTTTTCGACATCGCATTCCCTTATTCCCGCGAGCCCCGCAACAACCATTCCATTCCGTTCTATTGCCCACGCTTACTTACGCTTAGCTACTGTGACTCGGGAATCAAGGCAGGCGGACTACTTGACTTGACCATAGTTCCAAAGGTTTTAAACAGAACCTTCTTACTCGCATTCAAGCGGCCTGAAGGCCTCCTTCCCCCATTCGAATACTGGAGTTCAAGCTCCTACTTCGAAGTAAGCCTATTGGTTGTTTCGAAGCGAACGTAGCTAAAGCGTACTTGCTTGTGCGTGTTGCTTACTTGCGTGTGAAAGGAGGTACGCGAATTTTGGCTGCTAAGTGGAACCAGACCATGAAACTTGCCATTTGCACGGTGCGATCGTAGGTTTGAATCAGCAAATCATTTTAGTTATTTGGTTAAACGTGAGCAGCGTGGGCATGAAGCTAGCAGCAGCGAGCGATTTGCGGTCGTGAGGTATGAAGTATATGAAACTATCAGCAGATGTGTGTGTAACTTGATCTTCTGCTATAGAAAGAGTGAACCCGTCCTGATACAAGTCACCCAAAGTCATATGAAAAACACATGCTTTTTTCACTATCTGTTCGGAGATCAGGTAAGGTAGGTCTACTACTGCTTGACTGGAGTTAGCGAAGCCGTAAAAGGTGGCAGTAGGGGCTGGAAAAAAGGGACTCAAACGAGGTTTGACTCTGGTTTCTGAGTCACAGTTGCTAACGGGCAAATGCGTGTGTACTAGTGCTTGCTCATTAGAGGTAGTAAGTAGGGGGCTAATAACTGGAGTTAGAAGTAGGAGACGATCAGAGTTATCTTATATAGGCTATTTGCGCTTAACGAGTTAGAAGATGTTGCAAATTACCGGAATTTTCTAACAGTCTCTTATGCAACACAAGCCAAAGGAAGGAGCTCACCCTTGCCTGCATGTTAGTTGAACCAAGCTATCTCTATCTACGATAATACCCCCGCGTGACCTATCTCTCTCCAGCCTATGTCTCTATCCGCATTGAAAAAAGGGAAATTTCCTTTTCTTTCTTCCCCCTTGCCAGGCAGACCTGCCTCTACTTAAGTTAAGACTTTGGGGTCGGGTAAACTCGAGCTGCGATTTCAACCACTCATTTCTAATCCGATAGGCTCCTACCACCCTTCTTGCGCTCCAAGCCTACCCGCTGCCCTCAGCAGCTCACATAGATCAAGAGCTGTTGCCATCAAAATCTAGTTTAGTTAGGCGATTGGAAGTGATGGCTCTCGGGGCTCATCAATACCTGTACTCAACGAAAGAAAAAAGAAAATGTAAATGCTCGCGGATCACTCCTGCATGAAGTGTGAATGGATTGCTCTAAAACATAGTAGGTTCCGCACAATAGCACTCTTTCGACTGAGCCGGTACGGGTACGGGGGAAAAGAAAGTCTCATTTCATTCACATGATAGAAAGTAGGGAGAACAAAAGAATGATCAGTGGAACTAGTTAGTCTGGCTAGGCAGTATGGATGCGAGGCAGAATGCGGACAGAGAGATCACACTGCCCTAAAATAGAAGCACATGAACCCTACCCGCTTATGCTTACCCTTCATTGTTCAATATCACATTGATAAGGCAATGAAAGATTGATAGCGTCGGTCGACTCCTCCCTCAGATAGTGAAACCGTGATATGCCAGCCATAGACTGCTGGCTGCCTTTATGATAGGTAGTAGGCATCGGGGGAATCGAAGAGAGTCTCGCTCTAGGTGGATAGGTACGGATTAACAGCTGAACGTGGGGATCACGCCAAAGAAATGCCCTTCCCTGCCATCCCCACTCCCCTGAAAGTCGCTAATTCAAAGCAAAGGCGGAAAGGGATCTGTTCGAACCAGAACTGAGACTAGAGAAAGGTTCGAATCCCGCATAGACCAATAGATAGATGAAAAAGAACAATGCCCTCCTTCTGTCCGGCTCAGATGATCCATTTACCTTGTCTTCGTTAGAATTTGGCAAAAGCCTTCGAAAAACCATCCATATCCATGGTTCTTTGTGAACTGAAAGAGGCCCTATCTGAGTCGATCTGAAGAAGCGGAATCATCAGCATAACCTCAAACGGGCTTTCAAAGATTCTTGAACACCTAAAGAGAACGAGCTCATGTTCGAAGATGAAGATCCAGAGGATTCGCACCACGCCACAGAACGAGATAGCTAACGGATTTCATAGGAAGAGAACGAAGAACCAGGACGAACAAGAGAGCTTACCGAACTCAAGCAATGCAACGAGAACCTGGAGGCTGTCCTGCGTCTGAATGGGATGAATGTCTCGGCAGTTGGGTACTGACTGAACCCTCAACACGCCTGCAATAGAAAGTGGATAATATAGATGACCAACAGAAGAGGGAAGGAGCCAGGCTCGAGGTAGGCTACGTGGGAGCTGGAGTTCGTTAGCATTTCCTTTTGATCGCTGACCGCTCCCTGCTGACTTTCCGGAAGCTGCTCTTGCTGGTTTTTTTTTTAAGGGAGGAAAACAAGGAGGGGCTATAACGGTAGCGAGATTGACCTTTTTGACGGATATCAGAATGAAGATCAAAGTCGACTGTCTATGCGGACGAAGAGGCCTGAGAAAGCCTTAATGAAGATGTATAGGCCTCCTATCCCATACCCAATCCAAGAGAGCACCCTACTGGGCCTGTTGGCGGTGAAGCAAGCAAAGGTCTCATTTCGTTCATTGCGAGGTTAGGAATCTTGTCGCGGAGTAGTGTGACTCTATGAATTGGATATTTAGGTAATGCCAAGGTTAATTCACCGAACGGAAGGAATAGGGTGCTAAAAGCCCCAATTGCCTATGTCTACGGGTCAATCAAAAGTTGGGAGAAGGCATTAGTCGTCTAAGTCAGGCTGCTCATCAGTGCGTACTGTGCTCCCTCTTTCACTTCCGAGCATCTGGTCATCAGATTCCGAACATCTAGTCAGGCCTAGTACCGAAGTCGAGTGCTACCACTGAGCGGTCTTCCCCTTTCGATGAGCCACAATCTGACATTTCATGCTTGAGCCACTGCTCGGACAATGAAAGACCTTGTCTTCTCTCTTTGGAAGACCCTTGCGCTTTCCCTTTGGCGGGCCTAGTTTCGCGAGTAGAATCCTTTGTGCCCAGAAACGACTACTTCACCTGATCGGCAACCCTGGGATTACTAGTCAAAATGAAACCTGAATCTCGAGGTGGGATCCCAGATCGCTTGAAGCTTACTATTCGCCTTTCGGGGGGTCTCCCCCGTTGAGGGGCAATCTCAAAGTAGACAGGACAAAGACTACTACTCTACGTCTTCTTTTCGTCCAACTACGTCATTGAACCACCTGAAAGCTATGGTGACTCTCTGACTGGCTCTTGCTTTCTCACTCATTGATCAACCGCTAAAGTAGATAGATACTCCACCGACCTGACACCTCTGGTCGGTTGGTGAAGTGGTCGATTGAGCTTTGTGAATTTGATATTGTGTACGGTGCTCGCAGATTTTTTAGTAGAATGCATATTCTCAGGAGACCCTGAGCAACCTTCAACCACCTGTTAACGAGAACCTACCAAATGGGTTCTTTATGTAGACGGGTCCTCATGCTCCAATGGGGGCGGTGCTGGGCTCATTCTGGAAGGCCTAGAAGGTCGAATATGCCCTGAGGTTTGATTTCAAAACATCAAATAACGGGGCAGAATATGCAACACTCATCACAAGTTTGAAGCTAGCAAAAGAAATTGGTGCTCTGAGCATCACGACCTATAGTGACTCACAACTTGTTGTCAATCAAGTCTGAGGTGAATATGAAACTAAGGACCAGATGATAGCCAAGTACCTATAGAAGGTGAAGGAGATAAGCTCAGAATTCAAACAATTCGAGCTCTATTAGATCCGTCGAGCTGATAACTCAAAGGCAGACGCCTTGTCTAAGCTTGCACCTCGACCTATTCGGGTCTGAAGAGGACGGTGCTCGTTGAAGTGCTTGATAAGCCAAGCATTGCGGAAGATAAGGAAGACGTCCTGTAGCTCGATCATGAGCCGAGATCCTATTACTGTTTATTTAGAAATGGAATACAGTAAAGAGTAATAGCAATTGAGAACACCAAGGCTTCAACGTCTGAGAACACCTACTCCTGATAGAGAATCCAAGTGACGATAAGAGTGAGCTCCCTGACGCGGTTCTTCTCTTCCATTATCAGAGTCAAAAGCATGGGAATGGGACTTAATCAAAGTTCAAGAAGAGAGCTGAACAAAAACCCAAAGACCCGGTCGACGATAGCATTCGAGACATCCGATGAAGACGCTCGGTGGTCCAACAGCGGGATTCCCGAGAGGGGACATCAGACCCTACCCGCAGATCATACTCGGATAGAAAAGGCTATTCCAAAAAGTTGTTGTCCGTTGGTTGAAAACGACAAAGCGGCATTCATGAATTCATATATGAACCTATTAAAAAAAACTAAGTCAAAATGAATATTACGCAGCAGCGGCTTCCGATGCAGTGACCTATTTATAGATCAACCCTTCTGGGGAATGACTATGACTTCAAGATCCGTGTCATCCACTTACTTCCTATTTATGTTATGGGCTGAGAAAACTCAAAATAGGGCTAGTGCCACATAATCTTTGACTATTGTCTCGTTTTCTCGGCATTCATTTGACCATTCTATCGGGCTTATCTTCCATCTTCCCAGAGGCATTCTATCCGATCCGCCCAGATGAAAATCTAAGCTATTTGACTTCCGCGAGTATAAGTAACTTAGCCCTCTTTCGGTACCACCCCTGCAGCCTTACAGGAAAAGAAAATGCCTGGGTTTCAAGATCAGGTTCTGCGGTATGTCGCAAAACCAAACGATCTACTTTTAAATAAAGTCATTATTTGACCTAGGTTGTATTGAAGTCCTCTTACCACCGCATCATCGGATAATGTTTCCTTTTCGGACCACCATCAATAGAATCAACATAGAGTACTAATTGGAAAATCATACCAATCCAAAGATTAGACCAATGGGCACCAGGTAATATCTATATATAACCGGCAATACTTTTTTCTTTTGGGTAGGGGATAGGGATTGATTGACAAGTCTGATGCCTCCTAATCTTCTTCAATAGCTAATAAAACTTCTATTGCTGAATCATCAACACGTTGACCTTTTTTTTTTAATCGGACCTCTTACATAAAGATCTGTCTCCCGATCGTCATCTTCCTTCCGGGTTTTCACCAGCAGCCTTCCTGACGCACCGGATCAAGATGCCCGTAGACTATCTTTTATTCTATGGGATAGGATACATTGGAGAAGGCTTGAGATAGATAGCGAGGAGACCTCAAAGCGTTACCTAAAATAAGAAAGAGTATGTTTTCTGGAATGCCTTCCGACAATGAAAGAAATAAGATAGATAAGTCAGAAATATAGAATGCCCGGCTGAAGACGAGCACAATAAAGAAAAGACAGGTGATGGTAATGTCCTAAATAGAGAGGACTGCCCCAGTTATCGTGTTTTAAGCGGGAAAGGCACTCGTCCTTCTTTTCTTGGCATTCTTCAAGTACAGTAAGCGCACGCAAGGGGGTCAATCTGTTAATTATATATACGAAAGATATACGAAGGACATAAGATTCAACGAAAAAGCGGTCGTCACGCGGTATAGCTTAGCGAATAGAAGGCGGGTGCTGGCGACTATACATAAAGGGAGTCCTACTGATCGTCCAAAACAAGACTAACTCATATACAGCCCAAAAGGACAAGAGAGGAACTCATTATCTAACCTTGGCGTGCGTTGATGGTCTGATTGCCACAGAGTTTGAGTTTCACCTTCTGCCTCTAAGTCGCAAGCCTTTCTCCTTGCCGCGAATCCCCTGAGGGAAGTCAAAGTACCCCTTGTTTCCTTCCGGGTAGTGATTGGAGTATAAAACCGGGAAGGTTTTCGAATTTCATGCATGGGTTATCCGGCGAGAGTGTGGTGGTGTGTGGTAAGTCTTCTTATCTATATGTCTTCCGTTTTAGGTCTTTTCCGCGGGCTCCATGCGCTAACGAGATTCACAAGGCTTTCCCGCAGGTATTTCATTTAAATAGTGAAACTCTTAAAAAAAAAAGAAAGCAGGAGACCTAGATGAGCTTCAGTCTACCGCGGGATCTTGGTTTACACATGGGGGAGGAGCAAGGAAGGCGGAGAGTATAGCTACTACTAGACGAGTCCCACACACCACTCCAGAGCTCTAGGCTTGAAATTCAAGCTTCATCAGCTACAAGAAAATCAACAGCTGCTCCTGAACTAATTGATCCTAGAGAAGGCCGGCTAAGTCGCATAAAGCATCAACTTTTCTTCCTACATCGTTTGTATCTCCGATCTGAGATAAGGAGAGTTTAAGCCAGGAGAGGAGAGAGACATGCTCACGAAAGAGAGAGGAGGCTTTTGGCTTTTGAGGTGGTCGTAGATCAGGTAGCTTTTGCTTTCCGCTGTTGAGATCACAACAACTCTTTCATCTTACGGTTTGCGCGGTGAAAGTCAATCTTTCTCTTCTTTCTGTTTCGGGTAATAGCCCTAAGGCACTCGAGTACAGGTTGAAGAATACACTCTTTGCGTCAAGCGCTGTACCGAGATGTAGGCTATTGAAGAAAGTCCTTTTCGGGCTAAGGTCGTCGTAGAATCTCTGCTTTTCCGTAAGGAAAGGATACAAGCCCAACCCAACCCCGGTTAAGCGGAGAAGAGAGAAGCTTCGTAAAGTAAAGTGGAGCTCCTAGCTGGCCCTATCTTGCACGTTCCACTAACCACTATCACAAACTTTAGGAGAATTCACACTATCATTTGACAAAGAGAACTGTAACTGCTCCTCCATGGAGTCCAGGCTTGACGCAGGTTGGAGTACATGGGCTGGCTTCGGGAACGTCGCCCTGAGGTGGGGGATGCAGAGGTTTAGCTGTGAGAGGGAGTTGTGTTGATTCGAGGAGAGTTCGAATACTTGACAAGACTGGAAAGATTCCTACCTGCTTGATTTTGTCCCCAGCTCTGTCCTCCTGTGAGCGAGCAAGGAATGAAATGACTGGAAGCCCAGGAAGGAATGAAAGTCAAAGTAGGAATTGATGACATAGTTTCTATAGGTTTCAACAGGCATGGTACGAGAGGAAAGCTGTCCAATTGCCAAGGCGACTTAGAGGAGAGGAAACTAACTCAATAAACAGATAGCAATGACGATAGGTAAGATTCTGAAAGAGAGGCAATGCCCAACTCTAAAAGACAGAAAGGGCAGTGAAGCTAGGGAGAGTTGGACCAGGATTAGGAAATAAGGAAAGCAAAAAGACGAATAGGCAGTGATGGCAGATAGTGAAGTTCGAAGGGGAGATGGAATTGGAAAGCAGAGGGTGTAATTCTTTGATTGAATAGAGCAGGGTTTTTCAGGTCCTGTCTCCTCTGCTTGCAAATCACTACAAGGCTATCAGAACTCTTCAACAAGCAGAGAACGAACGCTCTTGACTTGGCTGACGGATAAAACTTGGTGCGACTGACATCCTGGTTGTGAACATATGCAAGAAAACCAAACACAGGCGGATGTGTATAGGAAGGCTTCGAGTTGAGCAAAGGTTTTAATAAGACTTTGCTTGGCTCCATGAGGTAAAAAAGAAAGTGGATATGAGGTTCAATCAGGTACATTTACTATAGTGTAGTCAATTCCTTTGATGTCTTAGCGCTCATCTCTCTTTCATTTTTGAGTCGTGTGACTTGAGTCGTTCGGATCATTTATTGAAGTATGAACCGGGATAGAAGGCTGGTAGTTCATCATCCGGGAATGAAACTGGATCGATGGGGCTCGGGGGCGTGTTATGGGAATATGGTCCTTATGCCCTTTACTCTGTGAGTTAAGAGCTCCATCAAAATGTAACGTACACATCGGCTCACTAGGAGCTTCACGCATGAACATTAGTTCCTCATCTGGAAACTCCAAACGCACAGGTTCGCACACTGGCAGAGGATGATAGGTCTGCTATGGCATAACCTTTAATGGCTTTCTGGGGTGATGTCAAACTGCCTTAAGAAAGCCATCGGACTAAGCGATCAGTAAGGACAAGCTTGTCTAAGAGGTACTTGACATCTGCGCTATCAGTTTCACTTCATGGGCTAGGAAATAGTGTTTCCATTTTTGGGCCACCGCTGCACAGTTCTTCTCCATGGGCCTTTCCGCGTCGTTAAGCAACTTGGAGAGGTAGTACACTGCACGCTCTCTCTTCTCGTCGTCATGTTGGGCTAGGACCGCTCCTACTGAATCCTCGGTGGTCGACACATAAAGGAGGAGTAGGCGACCCTCTACTGGTGGCATCAGGACCGGGGAATGAAGGAGGTACTTCTTAAGCTCGGCGAAGGTCAATGGTATGTCTTGTCACGTCATGCCATGTGCTTAGGTTCAATATGATTAAGAAAATGAACCTCCGTCACCCGTCCTTTCTCTTCTCGGCTGATTGAGGGTAGAGGATAAACCGACGGTCAAGTCTGGTGGACCTAGAAATAGAAAGTACCTAGGTCCATCCAAAAGAAAAATCAAAAACGAGCCCCCAAAGCACGACAAGAGTGGCAAAGTCCCCACAGGGGGAAAAGTGCCCTGGCCGTATGCGTGCAATCCCCTTCAGTTGAAGTGGCCCAAGTGAAAACAACCTCTCACGCCCTGGGAACTGGGAAGCTAGACAAAGCCTAGGGGCTAGGGTAGGGCAAGAAGCTTTCTAATTCTTTCTTCCCTTCTCATTTCGTATATAAGAAAGAGAGGAAGAGAATGCAAGTTGGGAAGGATTAACCTGATTGATTGACCTAAGGAAAGCAAGGCCCTTCCCCATAAGGCCCATCTACGCTGCACCAAAGGCTCCGAAGGAGTTATCGACGACCAGCTAGTCACTATCTTGGCTTCTGACGAAGAAGTGGGCTCAAGAAAGGTAGAAGATTTGAACCTCTTTGTCATTTTCTTACATGGAGTTCTTATCTATTCTTTTATATTAAACGAAAATACTACCTAAGCGGCAGCCTCCCAACTTGAGGCGTCAGCCAGGGAGGTAGTTTAGTTTGGCTGCTTGTACAATACCGAATGTGAAACATCTTCAGGTGAGTGAACTGGATTAGCCACATACTCTCCATTTACTGTAATTTCCTCGAACGTCTCTTACAGAGATCTACTTGACTTTTTTCTTTTATCTCGGAACTGGCTATTCAAAAATGACCATTGAGTGAAAGCATTACCCCTGGTTTTCGCTTTTCTTCAGGACATTCATTTCGCACGAGTGGAAGTACCCGATTTTACACACTCGAATAAGCGCTGCTCTAACTTATTAATTTCATCTCATAGATTGATTGATTCACTAAGTCTTCTTTGAATCACAGAAGTCATTTTTCTTTGAGTGGGTGTGCTAGAGAAGGCTTGTGAAGAAGTAGGATCTCTGTCTTCTCGTCTTCTCATTCTCATCATCGAAATGGATCTTCTATTTATTTCTATTTGTAGAATAGGTGACTGGAGGATGAGGTTCACCAGAGGATAAAGATTTTGAGGAAAGAGAAAGCGTGGAATTGTCTTCCTAAACAAGAAAGAGGGTTTCATCAGAGAATGATTCATCATAAAAGGAGTCGAAACCAGAAGACGTCTTAACACGAGGAAAGTGGCCACAGCAGACCAAGCCCCCAAAGAGGTTTCCGAGCTCAAAGACGCTCCCCCAGAGCTGGAAGATGGAGGGCAAGCCACTGTCGATGAACTAGTATAAGTGAACCTGGATACAGATCAAGAACCCAGGCCAACCTACGCCTTCAAAGAAAGCCTTTTTTCGATAGTTCTTAGAGGTGAACTAGAAAGAAAGAGGTACGAAACATAGCTATTCTTCTCTAGAAAAGGATGGTTAGAAGGCAAGGTGGAGTGATTCCAACATAACGGAAGAAAGGACGATTCGTAGCATCTGAGATGAGAAGGTCTTGTTTCTGTCTCTCTGGCTGTGGCATTCCTAAGGACCGTATTCAAAAAAGCATTTATGAAAACGGCCAGAACAACGGATTTTCTTTGCTGCTGCTCGACCTTTCGAACGTGATGTATGGGAGTATTGACATGAGAAGCTCGTTCGCCCTACTTAGTCTTACCTAGGAAGTGGAAAATACATTCCCGTTTACAACCATATTATTGGATGCCTATTCTGATACGGAGGGACCGGTACCCGCTCCTTCTCTTTCTGTTTAGGATTCCTGACCAGATGAAAAAAGGTTGAGGATTTGGTAAATGTTCCAGGAGAGGGTGAATTTCTTGAGTATAGACCTTGCTTGTGGAAAGCCATTTGAGCTAAAAAGCATAGAATGGATTCCGCTCTTTGCCATACATCTGCGGGAACTCACTTGACATAGATCTGGAGCGGCACATGGTCTCACTACCGTTGACTGGGGCTATCCCTCTGTCTAAGACCTCATGGTGATGAAGAAAGACTCGCATCTCTTTCACCTTTTCTTTCTTCCGGTAGAGGTGAAGGGCCCATCTGAGCAAGAAGCCGATCCGGTGCAAGTGCCACTGTACGCGTCACAGAATGAGTGGGCAAGAAGGCTTAAATGAACAATCACGGACAGACATGACACGATAGGAATGAAAGGACAGGATGGTAAGCAGGAGCATAACATTGACGATCGGCCCGCCTGATGGGCATACCGCACCTCAGTCCGCACTCCCACAGGGGCAAGGCCATATTCATTGGTGCCAGTAGCTTTTAGATCTTCAAAGCGGTCGTGAAATTCTGGAAGAAGGCGAATCTTACCTTTTTTTAAGTATCCTGCTATCAGCCAAGGTCCTTGGACATTAAAACCAAACCGCACAAGCTCAGCCCACAGCCTTCTCCTATATGACTATTAGATGCATACGCTACAGTGAAAAGAAAATCCTTATCTTAACAAGTCAAAATTCTTATATAAATAAAGTGGCTATCTTCCTTCAAGTGAGAGAGAGGATCGAGAAAGCCCAAATTTCACGAAAACCGGTCTCCGGTGGTTAAGAACCTTTCTTCACTCTATAAGCCTTCCACCACCCACTGGATTTTCTTCTTCGTAAGGGAGGAATATGTGTGTGTTGTATATAAATATTGGACTTTCGATGATTTTCATCAAGTCACTGAAAGAAGAACTTTCATCAGTGGAAGGAGGCGGAGCCTGAGGGCGGATCCCACTGGAGAGGAGAGTGAAGACTGCGGGAGAGGCAGGTCCGGCTTTCTGCAATAGGGAGTCTTCGGAACGCCACACTTTATGAGCTTTCCCGCTCGCTTTCTGACACTGCCCTTTACCTGAGCACTGTGACGCAGTCGGTCAAGTACAGTACAGGGTTTCAGCTAGTGTTTACGAAGTCTTATATTATATCTAGGACTTATGAAAACTGACAACTACTAGGCAACCACAGGAATTCTCGTAGTTAAGGGTCGTGGAAGAATTGGGTTCAATTCCCGTTATAGGCGATGTGGCGAAAAATACTGGTTCAACGAAACCATGCCTGCATTCAAATTTAAAACGTGTCGTCTACTTCCAGGAAATGTTTGGAACAGAGAACTCTTAATAATACAACGCCGCATTCTCCGAAGATTGAGGAACAAGAGGAGATCTATGAAAATCAATCTTTCTCTGAGAGAAAATCTAAACAGTAACATCAAATCACAAACTACACGAAAGTTGCCCCTTTATTATGGGGATTTACCCATAAGGGAGATGTACAGAGGAAGAGAACGAAAAAAAGGATTTCTACTCAATCAAGAAACAAGATCGGACGTGATTCCGGTTCGTCTCCATTTTCGTGACACTCTTCCTCAAGCAAGGCAGCCGATAAGTCATCGAAGGGTTTGTGTGAATAATGGACTGGTAAGCATTACTCATTTCAAAATATCCCACGGTGATCTAATATCTTTTCAAGAAAGTGACGCGAGAACCCGCGGTGAAGAAATAAGGAGATCTTTCTATATCGACATATCCGTTGAGAAAATCTTAGGAAAATTCCTGCCGGTCAGAATGTGGAGAAGAACCAAAACTGAATGGTTCCGCCTACTCAAAACTCAGAGGGGGTGCCGCCTACTACTCAAATCCCGGTTTTTGCAAGAGTTGCGTTCTTCTATGCAAGAAGAAGACTTAGAAAGAACAAGATCCGCAAAAGTATGCTTAGGCAGTTCCTTCGCTGAGCACAACAGAATGAAGAGGAATTTGTTTCATTTGAAATACTTCTTATTATCGAAGAGAAAGAAGGGGAAAAACCGAAGTCTTCCTACTCGAACTTTTGTTTACAAGTCTTCTTTATATAGTAATTCGACCTATTGCTCCGGATCCCCGTTTACTAGGAAGATAAGAAGAAAAAGAATCGAACTACCTACTCATTATTCGGAGGTGAATCATAGAACACCAAAAGCTGTGGTATCTTACGGACCTAACATAGGTCACATCCCTCACGACATAAGATTGAAAGATCCAAACCTTCCTCTTCGGAGCGGAAACGGACGTGGCCAAAACATATAAAAAAAAAAGATCGGCCTTGTCGCTCATAGGGACATATCTATCCGGATAGAGGTGCGTCTAGATCGATTCATAGATGGATCTCTCTCTCTATATAGATAGGTATGGTATCTCCGTGGATAGAGATAAAGATAGGGATCCCATTGTTCTAAATGAAAAATAAAAAGTGCACTTATTAACTATATCTATTTCGTTTTTTCATTCATTTTTTCCTTTATTCTTCTTTCTTGCCTTTTTGACTAGGTTTTTTTCTATTTTGACTGACTTAATAGAGGAGCGTAGACGAGCGAGCAGAGCCCAGGAAGGAAGCCCGTCATAGAGCAGTCGACTAGAAGTAGAAGACTGCTGGCCTGAGAGAAGGCAGTCTCTCTCGGGAAACATGGCCCAATTTCTCTTCTTTCTTTTCACACGGGGGGAATAAAGCAGACCATGAACAATTGTAAAAAGGATGAAACTCTTTTTCTTTTGACAAAGGCGAAGATCAAAGATTTTTTTAGGTTTGTTATTTACTACCGTCTCTCTCATTTTTGAGTCAAGTTCTTGACAAGTCCCAAGTGGAGGAGATTAAGAGGTCCTTAATGAATGGAATTCTTCCTTTCAGTTCTCTTCTATGTATCGATCATGGATTCCTAAATCACATAAGCCGGGGGAGATGCGACCTATTACACAGCCCCATAAGGCTGACATCATTGTCATGGATGCGGCTCGGGGACCTCAAAGGGATGCTTATTTTATCCACGTCTATACCGTACCATCTCTTCCGGAAATCGCTTTCGTGTGTATACCTGAATCTAAGGATGCTCTGATTTAGACAGTCCTAACACCGGTCAAATTCATTTTTCTTTCGGTTCCTTTGGGGGCTTTTTATGAAGAGGGTCAAGTTCCATCTTTATTACATTTATCTTTCCTTGGGGACAATCAGTCGTACCCGTCTGCTGACCAAATTAGAGCCAATTATAGCTCCTAATGAGTTTTTTCGCGTCTTGAGACTGGTTGAACCTCAGTGCTTGATGGTCCGTGTACACTACGAATCCTTTGGCAATAGATGGTGTTGCACATTTCTCAGTGCTCTCACCATTGAGTACAGTTTTGGATCATACGTGGAGTCATTTTGCTGGGCGTCGTCCAACTTCGAGCTCTAAAACCTCACTGGTCTGCCCTCCACCGCTCCCTGAACATGAAGGGGCAACTAGCACTTCCACCCGCATAGGAAATTTGGAAAGCTAGCCTTAGCCCAGGAAGGCACCCGAAAGCGCTACAAAGAATATCGATTATGAACAGGCGCTGGAGTAGTCATACCAATCGCAGGTTCCTTCCACTCAAGAAAAAGTGGGACAAGCCAGTTAGCGGAAAGAAAGCAATCGCCATCATATCTTCATATTAGGCCTTCCAGCGGCAACCATCCCAAAGAAATTGTTGTATCGAACAGTCACACTGCAGAAAAGCCAGAAGGAAAGGAAAAGCCCAAGGCAAGTGCCAATGAAGAAACCTGCGAGCTGATCATCAAGTCTTGGAATAGGATAGGGGTACTTCACCGTTGATCGCACGGCTGTCAATACACATGCGCCTAGTTCCATCCTTCTTGTTCCCAAGGTACAGAACATTGGCTCATGGACTCTCGAACCATAAGCTCTGAAACTTGTCTTTGCAGTCCTCATCCGGACTGCTTCTGTAAGCTGGCTTATTTGGAAGGGCAGCACCTGGAATAAGAGAAAGATGGTGCTCAATTCCTCTTAGAGGCACATTGTCACCCTCTTCAACCAGAAATCCAATTCAGACTTATTCCTGAGCTTCCTCAATCTGTGATTTGCTCAAGACCTTACTTTCTCTTTCAAACTGACCTTTAGGGATCTGTTGTGGGCTGAGAGGAGCCAAAGTAATGCTCTTGCCATCAAGAATAAGTGTTCTTAAAACCATCATGTCCTATCAAAGAGCCATGGTCTTCCAAGAAGGATATGGCTAGCACTCATAGGAAGAATATCACAAAGTGGTAAGGCTTGCCTGAAAGAA
>RXID01019377.1:0-301532 GCA_005019695.1 Trichopus zeylanicus subsp. travancoricus | reverse complement strand
GGCGGGTAGGCACTCACTATAGGGATCTGGGATTCAAAGACTCGACGTGTAGAGTACGGATTGACGGATGAATACCGACTTACTACCGGAACGAAGAGAAAGAAGGAAAGATTCAATGAATCCACAAAAGGGTGCCCGTCCGTCATCAATAGTACTTCTAACGAGCTGCGGAAAACGAGACAAGCGTTATAGGCAGACACGTGGCGCGGAACGTGTATCCACCGTTCATTCATGAACGTTGTTTCGAGATCAAAGAAAAACGAACCGCTACGCGCTAGAACAGAGGACCCTTGACGGTTAGGCTCTTTCGTTTTCCCTTATCGTGATGCTTCTTTCTTTTCTTCCTTCTGCTGAATGACATCATATTCTTTATGTTTAGCCTCCCCGACCACCAACCACTAGGGCGAACTGCAAAGCTCTTATAGCAAGCACAAGCAAAAGGCGGCCTTCTTAGCGCATGGCTTTATTCTATTCGCTCGCTATAGCGCTTTAATAACAGCTACCCCCGGCTACTCACTCGAGAGGAAAGCAAGGACTGGCGTGACTTCGACGGCGGGAGAAGAGTCTGTTCTATGTTAGTGATCCTGAACCTACCCAGCTTCAAAACTACAGCGCGCTGTAGCGCGTAAGGGCTTCAAAGAAGGGTGGTGGGCGAGATAGGCTAGGCTGAAGACGGAGGAGCATCAGTCAACTTCCTTTCTTTTCGACATCGCATTCCCTTATTCCCGCGAGCCCCGCAACAACCATTCCATTCCGTTCTATTGCCCACGCTTACTTACGCTTAGCTACTGTGACTCGGGAATCAAGGCAGGCGGACTACTTGACTTGACCATAGTTCCAAAGGTTTTAAACAGAACCTTCTTACTCGCATTCAAGCGGCCTGAAGGCCTCCTTCCCCCATTCGAATACTGGAGTTCAAGCTCCTACTTCGAAGTAAGCCTATTGGTTGTTTCGAAGCGAACGTAGCTAAAGCGTACTTGCTTGTGCGTGTTGCTTACTTGCGTGTGAAAGGAGGTACGCGAATTTTGGCTGCTAAGTGGAACCAGACCATGAAACTTGCCATTTGCACGGTGCGATCGTAGGTTTGAATCAGCAAATCATTTTAGTTATTTGGTTAAACGTGAGCAGCGTGGGCATGAAGCTAGCAGCAGCGAGCGATTTGCGGTCGTGAGGTATGAAGTATATGAAACTATCAGCAGATGTGTGTGTAACTTGATCTTCTGCTATAGAAAGAGTGAACCCGTCCTGATACAAGTCACCCAAAGTCATATGAAAAACACATGCTTTTTTCACTATCTGTTCGGAGATCAGGTAAGGTAGGTCTACTACTGCTTGACTGGAGTTAGCGAAGCCGTAAAAGGTGGCAGTAGGGGCTGGAAAAAAGGGACTCAAACGAGGTTTGACTCTGGTTTCTGAGTCACAGTTGCTAACGGGCAAATGCGTGTGTACTAGTGCTTGCTCATTAGAGGTAGTAAGTAGGGGGCTAATAACTGGAGTTAGAAGTAGGAGACGATCAGAGTTATCTTATATAGGCTATTTGCGCTTAACGAGTTAGAAGATGTTGCAAATTACCGGAATTTTCTAACAGTCTCTTATGCAACACAAGCCAAAGGAAGGAGCTCACCCTTGCCTGCATGTTAGTTGAACCAAGCTATCTCTATCTACGATAATACCCCCGCGTGACCTATCTCTCTCCAGCCTATGTCTCTATCCGCATTGAAAAAAGGGAAATTTCCTTTTCTTTCTTCCCCCTTGCCAGGCAGACCTGCCTCTACTTAAGTTAAGACTTTGGGGTCGGGTAAACTCGAGCTGCGATTTCAACCACTCATTTCTAATCCGATAGGCTCCTACCACCCTTCTTGCGCTCCAAGCCTACCCGCTGCCCTCAGCAGCTCACATAGATCAAGAGCTGTTGCCATCAAAATCTAGTTTAGTTAGGCGATTGGAAGTGATGGCTCTCGGGGCTCATCAATACCTGTACTCAACGAAAGAAAAAAGAAAATGTAAATGCTCGCGGATCACTCCTGCATGAAGTGTGAATGGATTGCTCTAAAACATAGTAGGTTCCGCACAATAGCACTCTTTCGACTGAGCCGGTACGGGTACGGGGGAAAAGAAAGTCTCATTTCATTCACATGATAGAAAGTAGGGAGAACAAAAGAATGATCAGTGGAACTAGTTAGTCTGGCTAGGCAGTATGGATGCGAGGCAGAATGCGGACAGAGAGATCACACTGCCCTAAAATAGAAGCACATGAACCCTACCCGCTTATGCTTACCCTTCATTGTTCAATATCACATTGATAAGGCAATGAAAGATTGATAGCGTCGGTCGACTCCTCCCTCAGATAGTGAAACCGTGATATGCCAGCCATAGACTGCTGGCTGCCTTTATGATAGGTAGTAGGCATCGGGGGAATCGAAGAGAGTCTCGCTCTAGGTGGATAGGTACGGATTAACAGCTGAACGTGGGGATCACGCCAAAGAAATGCCCTTCCCTGCCATCCCCACTCCCCTGAAAGTCGCTAATTCAAAGCAAAGGCGGAAAGGGATCTGTTCGAACCAGAACTGAGACTAGAGAAAGGTTCGAATCCCGCATAGACCAATAGATAGATGAAAAAGAACAATGCCCTCCTTCTGTCCGGCTCAGATGATCCATTTACCTTGTCTTCGTTAGAATTTGGCAAAAGCCTTCGAAAAACCATCCATATCCATGGTTCTTTGTGAACTGAAAGAGGCCCTATCTGAGTCGATCTGAAGAAGCGGAATCATCAGCATAACCTCAAACGGGCTTTCAAAGATTCTTGAACACCTAAAGAGAACGAGCTCATGTTCGAAGATGAAGATCCAGAGGATTCGCACCACGCCACAGAACGAGATAGCTAACGGATTTCATAGGAAGAGAACGAAGAACCAGGACGAACAAGAGAGCTTACCGAACTCAAGCAATGCAACGAGAACCTGGAGGCTGTCCTGCGTCTGAATGGGATGAATGTCTCGGCAGTTGGGTACTGACTGAACCCTCAACACGCCTGCAATAGAAAGTGGATAATATAGATGACCAACAGAAGAGGGAAGGAGCCAGGCTCGAGGTAGGCTACGTGGGAGCTGGAGTTCGTTAGCATTTCCTTTTGATCGCTGACCGCTCCCTGCTGACTTTCCGGAAGCTGCTCTTGCTGGTTTTTTTTTTAAGGGAGGAAAACAAGGAGGGGCTATAACGGTAGCGAGATTGACCTTTTTGACGGATATCAGAATGAAGATCAAAGTCGACTGTCTATGCGGACGAAGAGGCCTGAGAAAGCCTTAATGAAGATGTATAGGCCTCCTATCCCATACCCAATCCAAGAGAGCACCCTACTGGGCCTGTTGGCGGTGAAGCAAGCAAAGGTCTCATTTCGTTCATTGCGAGGTTAGGAATCTTGTCGCGGAGTAGTGTGACTCTATGAATTGGATATTTAGGTAATGCCAAGGTTAATTCACCGAACGGAAGGAATAGGGTGCTAAAAGCCCCAATTGCCTATGTCTACGGGTCAATCAAAAGTTGGGAGAAGGCATTAGTCGTCTAAGTCAGGCTGCTCATCAGTGCGTACTGTGCTCCCTCTTTCACTTCCGAGCATCTGGTCATCAGATTCCGAACATCTAGTCAGGCCTAGTACCGAAGTCGAGTGCTACCACTGAGCGGTCTTCCCCTTTCGATGAGCCACAATCTGACATTTCATGCTTGAGCCACTGCTCGGACAATGAAAGACCTTGTCTTCTCTCTTTGGAAGACCCTTGCGCTTTCCCTTTGGCGGGCCTAGTTTCGCGAGTAGAATCCTTTGTGCCCAGAAACGACTACTTCACCTGATCGGCAACCCTGGGATTACTAGTCAAAATGAAACCTGAATCTCGAGGTGGGATCCCAGATCGCTTGAAGCTTACTATTCGCCTTTCGGGGGGTCTCCCCCGTTGAGGGGCAATCTCAAAGTAGACAGGACAAAGACTACTACTCTACGTCTTCTTTTCGTCCAACTACGTCATTGAACCACCTGAAAGCTATGGTGACTCTCTGACTGGCTCTTGCTTTCTCACTCATTGATCAACCGCTAAAGTAGATAGATACTCCACCGACCTGACACCTCTGGTCGGTTGGTGAAGTGGTCGATTGAGCTTTGTGAATTTGATATTGTGTACGGTGCTCGCAGATTTTTTAGTAGAATGCATATTCTCAGGAGACCCTGAGCAACCTTCAACCACCTGTTAACGAGAACCTACCAAATGGGTTCTTTATGTAGACGGGTCCTCATGCTCCAATGGGGGCGGTGCTGGGCTCATTCTGGAAGGCCTAGAAGGTCGAATATGCCCTGAGGTTTGATTTCAAAACATCAAATAACGGGGCAGAATATGCAACACTCATCACAAGTTTGAAGCTAGCAAAAGAAATTGGTGCTCTGAGCATCACGACCTATAGTGACTCACAACTTGTTGTCAATCAAGTCTGAGGTGAATATGAAACTAAGGACCAGATGATAGCCAAGTACCTATAGAAGGTGAAGGAGATAAGCTCAGAATTCAAACAATTCGAGCTCTATTAGATCCGTCGAGCTGATAACTCAAAGGCAGACGCCTTGTCTAAGCTTGCACCTCGACCTATTCGGGTCTGAAGAGGACGGTGCTCGTTGAAGTGCTTGATAAGCCAAGCATTGCGGAAGATAAGGAAGACGTCCTGTAGCTCGATCATGAGCCGAGATCCTATTACTGTTTATTTAGAAATGGAATACAGTAAAGAGTAATAGCAATTGAGAACACCAAGGCTTCAACGTCTGAGAACACCTACTCCTGATAGAGAATCCAAGTGACGATAAGAGTGAGCTCCCTGACGCGGTTCTTCTCTTCCATTATCAGAGTCAAAAGCATGGGAATGGGACTTAATCAAAGTTCAAGAAGAGAGCTGAACAAAAACCCAAAGACCCGGTCGACGATAGCATTCGAGACATCCGATGAAGACGCTCGGTGGTCCAACAGCGGGATTCCCGAGAGGGGACATCAGACCCTACCCGCAGATCATACTCGGATAGAAAAGGCTATTCCAAAAAGTTGTTGTCCGTTGGTTGAAAACGACAAAGCGGCATTCATGAATTCATATATGAACCTATTAAAAAAAACTAAGTCAAAATGAATATTACGCAGCAGCGGCTTCCGATGCAGTGACCTATTTATAGATCAACCCTTCTGGGGAATGACTATGACTTCAAGATCCGTGTCATCCACTTACTTCCTATTTATGTTATGGGCTGAGAAAACTCAAAATAGGGCTAGTGCCACATAATCTTTGACTATTGTCTCGTTTTCTCGGCATTCATTTGACCATTCTATCGGGCTTATCTTCCATCTTCCCAGAGGCATTCTATCCGATCCGCCCAGATGAAAATCTAAGCTATTTGACTTCCGCGAGTATAAGTAACTTAGCCCTCTTTCGGTACCACCCCTGCAGCCTTACAGGAAAAGAAAATGCCTGGGTTTCAAGATCAGGTTCTGCGGTATGTCGCAAAACCAAACGATCTACTTTTAAATAAAGTCATTATTTGACCTAGGTTGTATTGAAGTCCTCTTACCACCGCATCATCGGATAATGTTTCCTTTTCGGACCACCATCAATAGAATCAACATAGAGTACTAATTGGAAAATCATACCAATCCAAAGATTAGACCAATGGGCACCAGGTAATATCTATATATAACCGGCAATACTTTTTTCTTTTGGGTAGGGGATAGGGATTGATTGACAAGTCTGATGCCTCCTAATCTTCTTCAATAGCTAATAAAACTTCTATTGCTGAATCATCAACACGTTGACCTTTTTTTTTTAATCGGACCTCTTACATAAAGATCTGTCTCCCGATCGTCATCTTCCTTCCGGGTTTTCACCAGCAGCCTTCCTGACGCACCGGATCAAGATGCCCGTAGACTATCTTTTATTCTATGGGATAGGATACATTGGAGAAGGCTTGAGATAGATAGCGAGGAGACCTCAAAGCGTTACCTAAAATAAGAAAGAGTATGTTTTCTGGAATGCCTTCCGACAATGAAAGAAATAAGATAGATAAGTCAGAAATATAGAATGCCCGGCTGAAGACGAGCACAATAAAGAAAAGACAGGTGATGGTAATGTCCTAAATAGAGAGGACTGCCCCAGTTATCGTGTTTTAAGCGGGAAAGGCACTCGTCCTTCTTTTCTTGGCATTCTTCAAGTACAGTAAGCGCACGCAAGGGGGTCAATCTGTTAATTATATATACGAAAGATATACGAAGGACATAAGATTCAACGAAAAAGCGGTCGTCACGCGGTATAGCTTAGCGAATAGAAGGCGGGTGCTGGCGACTATACATAAAGGGAGTCCTACTGATCGTCCAAAACAAGACTAACTCATATACAGCCCAAAAGGACAAGAGAGGAACTCATTATCTAACCTTGGCGTGCGTTGATGGTCTGATTGCCACAGAGTTTGAGTTTCACCTTCTGCCTCTAAGTCGCAAGCCTTTCTCCTTGCCGCGAATCCCCTGAGGGAAGTCAAAGTACCCCTTGTTTCCTTCCGGGTAGTGATTGGAGTATAAAACCGGGAAGGTTTTCGAATTTCATGCATGGGTTATCCGGCGAGAGTGTGGTGGTGTGTGGTAAGTCTTCTTATCTATATGTCTTCCGTTTTAGGTCTTTTCCGCGGGCTCCATGCGCTAACGAGATTCACAAGGCTTTCCCGCAGGTATTTCATTTAAATAGTGAAACTCTTAAAAAAAAAAGAAAGCAGGAGACCTAGATGAGCTTCAGTCTACCGCGGGATCTTGGTTTACACATGGGGGAGGAGCAAGGAAGGCGGAGAGTATAGCTACTACTAGACGAGTCCCACACACCACTCCAGAGCTCTAGGCTTGAAATTCAAGCTTCATCAGCTACAAGAAAATCAACAGCTGCTCCTGAACTAATTGATCCTAGAGAAGGCCGGCTAAGTCGCATAAAGCATCAACTTTTCTTCCTACATCGTTTGTATCTCCGATCTGAGATAAGGAGAGTTTAAGCCAGGAGAGGAGAGAGACATGCTCACGAAAGAGAGAGGAGGCTTTTGGCTTTTGAGGTGGTCGTAGATCAGGTAGCTTTTGCTTTCCGCTGTTGAGATCACAACAACTCTTTCATCTTACGGTTTGCGCGGTGAAAGTCAATCTTTCTCTTCTTTCTGTTTCGGGTAATAGCCCTAAGGCACTCGAGTACAGGTTGAAGAATACACTCTTTGCGTCAAGCGCTGTACCGAGATGTAGGCTATTGAAGAAAGTCCTTTTCGGGCTAAGGTCGTCGTAGAATCTCTGCTTTTCCGTAAGGAAAGGATACAAGCCCAACCCAACCCCGGTTAAGCGGAGAAGAGAGAAGCTTCGTAAAGTAAAGTGGAGCTCCTAGCTGGCCCTATCTTGCACGTTCCACTAACCACTATCACAAACTTTAGGAGAATTCACACTATCATTTGACAAAGAGAACTGTAACTGCTCCTCCATGGAGTCCAGGCTTGACGCAGGTTGGAGTACATGGGCTGGCTTCGGGAACGTCGCCCTGAGGTGGGGGATGCAGAGGTTTAGCTGTGAGAGGGAGTTGTGTTGATTCGAGGAGAGTTCGAATACTTGACAAGACTGGAAAGATTCCTACCTGCTTGATTTTGTCCCCAGCTCTGTCCTCCTGTGAGCGAGCAAGGAATGAAATGACTGGAAGCCCAGGAAGGAATGAAAGTCAAAGTAGGAATTGATGACATAGTTTCTATAGGTTTCAACAGGCATGGTACGAGAGGAAAGCTGTCCAATTGCCAAGGCGACTTAGAGGAGAGGAAACTAACTCAATAAACAGATAGCAATGACGATAGGTAAGATTCTGAAAGAGAGGCAATGCCCAACTCTAAAAGACAGAAAGGGCAGTGAAGCTAGGGAGAGTTGGACCAGGATTAGGAAATAAGGAAAGCAAAAAGACGAATAGGCAGTGATGGCAGATAGTGAAGTTCGAAGGGGAGATGGAATTGGAAAGCAGAGGGTGTAATTCTTTGATTGAATAGAGCAGGGTTTTTCAGGTCCTGTCTCCTCTGCTTGCAAATCACTACAAGGCTATCAGAACTCTTCAACAAGCAGAGAACGAACGCTCTTGACTTGGCTGACGGATAAAACTTGGTGCGACTGACATCCTGGTTGTGAACATATGCAAGAAAACCAAACACAGGCGGATGTGTATAGGAAGGCTTCGAGTTGAGCAAAGGTTTTAATAAGACTTTGCTTGGCTCCATGAGGTAAAAAAGAAAGTGGATATGAGGTTCAATCAGGTACATTTACTATAGTGTAGTCAATTCCTTTGATGTCTTAGCGCTCATCTCTCTTTCATTTTTGAGTCGTGTGACTTGAGTCGTTCGGATCATTTATTGAAGTATGAACCGGGATAGAAGGCTGGTAGTTCATCATCCGGGAATGAAACTGGATCGATGGGGCTCGGGGGCGTGTTATGGGAATATGGTCCTTATGCCCTTTACTCTGTGAGTTAAGAGCTCCATCAAAATGTAACGTACACATCGGCTCACTAGGAGCTTCACGCATGAACATTAGTTCCTCATCTGGAAACTCCAAACGCACAGGTTCGCACACTGGCAGAG
The DNA here is from genome assembly GCA_005019695.1 of Trichopus zeylanicus subsp. travancoricus. NCBI lineage: Eukaryota > Viridiplantae > Streptophyta > Magnoliopsida > Dioscoreales > Dioscoreaceae > Trichopus > Trichopus zeylanicus. The sequence continues at coordinate 292,882 of RXID01019377.1, read as the reverse complement.
GATGATAGGTCTGCTATGGCATAACCTTTAATGGCTTTCTGGGGTGATGTCAAACTGCCTTAAGAAAGCCATCGGACTAAGCGATCAGTAAGGACAAGCTTGTCTAAGAGGTACTTGACATCTGCGCTATCAGTTTCACTTCATGGGCTAGGAAATAGTGTTTCCATTTTTGGGCCACCGCTGCACAGTTCTTCTCCATGGGCCTTTCCGCGTCGTTAAGCAACTTGGAGAGGTAGTACACTGCACGCTCTCTCTTCTCGTCGTCATGTTGGGCTAGGACCGCTCCTACTGAATCCTCGGTGGTCGACACATAAAGGAGGAGTAGGCGACCCTCTACTGGTGGCATCAGGACCGGGGAATGAAGGAGGTACTTCTTAAGCTCGGCGAAGGTCAATGGTATGTCTTGTCACGTCATGCCATGTGCTTAGGTTCAATATGATTAAGAAAATGAACCTCCGTCACCCGTCCTTTCTCTTCTCGGCTGATTGAGGGTAGAGGATAAACCGACGGTCAAGTCTGGTGGACCTAGAAATAGAAAGTACCTAGGTCCATCCAAAAGAAAAATCAAAAACGAGCCCCCAAAGCACGACAAGAGTGGCAAAGTCCCCACAGGGGGAAAAGTGCCCTGGCCGTATGCGTGCAATCCCCTTCAGTTGAAGTGGCCCAAGTGAAAACAACCTCTCACGCCCTGGGAACTGGGAAGCTAGACAAAGCCTAGGGGCTAGGGTAGGGCAAGAAGCTTTCTAATTCTTTCTTCCCTTCTCATTTCGTATATAAGAAAGAGAGGAAGAGAATGCAAGTTGGGAAGGATTAACCTGATTGATTGACCTAAGGAAAGCAAGGCCCTTCCCCATAAGGCCCATCTACGCTGCACCAAAGGCTCCGAAGGAGTTATCGACGACCAGCTAGTCACTATCTTGGCTTCTGACGAAGAAGTGGGCTCAAGAAAGGTAGAAGATTTGAACCTCTTTGTCATTTTCTTACATGGAGTTCTTATCTATTCTTTTATATTAAACGAAAATACTACCTAAGCGGCAGCCTCCCAACTTGAGGCGTCAGCCAGGGAGGTAGTTTAGTTTGGCTGCTTGTACAATACCGAATGTGAAACATCTTCAGGTGAGTGAACTGGATTAGCCACATACTCTCCATTTACTGTAATTTCCTCGAACGTCTCTTACAGAGATCTACTTGACTTTTTTCTTTTATCTCGGAACTGGCTATTCAAAAATGACCATTGAGTGAAAGCATTACCCCTGGTTTTCGCTTTTCTTCAGGACATTCATTTCGCACGAGTGGAAGTACCCGATTTTACACACTCGAATAAGCGCTGCTCTAACTTATTAATTTCATCTCATAGATTGATTGATTCACTAAGTCTTCTTTGAATCACAGAAGTCATTTTTCTTTGAGTGGGTGTGCTAGAGAAGGCTTGTGAAGAAGTAGGATCTCTGTCTTCTCGTCTTCTCATTCTCATCATCGAAATGGATCTTCTATTTATTTCTATTTGTAGAATAGGTGACTGGAGGATGAGGTTCACCAGAGGATAAAGATTTTGAGGAAAGAGAAAGCGTGGAATTGTCTTCCTAAACAAGAAAGAGGGTTTCATCAGAGAATGATTCATCATAAAAGGAGTCGAAACCAGAAGACGTCTTAACACGAGGAAAGTGGCCACAGCAGACCAAGCCCCCAAAGAGGTTTCCGAGCTCAAAGACGCTCCCCCAGAGCTGGAAGATGGAGGGCAAGCCACTGTCGATGAACTAGTATAAGTGAACCTGGATACAGATCAAGAACCCAGGCCAACCTACGCCTTCAAAGAAAGCCTTTTTTCGATAGTTCTTAGAGGTGAACTAGAAAGAAAGAGGTACGAAACATAGCTATTCTTCTCTAGAAAAGGATGGTTAGAAGGCAAGGTGGAGTGATTCCAACATAACGGAAGAAAGGACGATTCGTAGCATCTGAGATGAGAAGGTCTTGTTTCTGTCTCTCTGGCTGTGGCATTCCTAAGGACCGTATTCAAAAAAGCATTTATGAAAACGGCCAGAACAACGGATTTTCTTTGCTGCTGCTCGACCTTTCGAACGTGATGTATGGGAGTATTGACATGAGAAGCTCGTTCGCCCTACTTAGTCTTACCTAGGAAGTGGAAAATACATTCCCGTTTACAACCATATTATTGGATGCCTATTCTGATACGGAGGGACCGGTACCCGCTCCTTCTCTTTCTGTTTAGGATTCCTGACCAGATGAAAAAAGGTTGAGGATTTGGTAAATGTTCCAGGAGAGGGTGAATTTCTTGAGTATAGACCTTGCTTGTGGAAAGCCATTTGAGCTAAAAAGCATAGAATGGATTCCGCTCTTTGCCATACATCTGCGGGAACTCACTTGACATAGATCTGGAGCGGCACATGGTCTCACTACCGTTGACTGGGGCTATCCCTCTGTCTAAGACCTCATGGTGATGAAGAAAGACTCGCATCTCTTTCACCTTTTCTTTCTTCCGGTAGAGGTGAAGGGCCCATCTGAGCAAGAAGCCGATCCGGTGCAAGTGCCACTGTACGCGTCACAGAATGAGTGGGCAAGAAGGCTTAAATGAACAATCACGGACAGACATGACACGATAGGAATGAAAGGACAGGATGGTAAGCAGGAGCATAACATTGACGATCGGCCCGCCTGATGGGCATACCGCACCTCAGTCCGCACTCCCACAGGGGCAAGGCCATATTCATTGGTGCCAGTAGCTTTTAGATCTTCAAAGCGGTCGTGAAATTCTGGAAGAAGGCGAATCTTACCTTTTTTTAAGTATCCTGCTATCAGCCAAGGTCCTTGGACATTAAAACCAAACCGCACAAGCTCAGCCCACAGCCTTCTCCTATATGACTATTAGATGCATACGCTACAGTGAAAAGAAAATCCTTATCTTAACAAGTCAAAATTCTTATATAAATAAAGTGGCTATCTTCCTTCAAGTGAGAGAGAGGATCGAGAAAGCCCAAATTTCACGAAAACCGGTCTCCGGTGGTTAAGAACCTTTCTTCACTCTATAAGCCTTCCACCACCCACTGGATTTTCTTCTTCGTAAGGGAGGAATATGTGTGTGTTGTATATAAATATTGGACTTTCGATGATTTTCATCAAGTCACTGAAAGAAGAACTTTCATCAGTGGAAGGAGGCGGAGCCTGAGGGCGGATCCCACTGGAGAGGAGAGTGAAGACTGCGGGAGAGGCAGGTCCGGCTTTCTGCAATAGGGAGTCTTCGGAACGCCACACTTTATGAGCTTTCCCGCTCGCTTTCTGACACTGCCCTTTACCTGAGCACTGTGACGCAGTCGGTCAAGTACAGTACAGGGTTTCAGCTAGTGTTTACGAAGTCTTATATTATATCTAGGACTTATGAAAACTGACAACTACTAGGCAACCACAGGAATTCTCGTAGTTAAGGGTCGTGGAAGAATTGGGTTCAATTCCCGTTATAGGCGATGTGGCGAAAAATACTGGTTCAACGAAACCATGCCTGCATTCAAATTTAAAACGTGTCGTCTACTTCCAGGAAATGTTTGGAACAGAGAACTCTTAATAATACAACGCCGCATTCTCCGAAGATTGAGGAACAAGAGGAGATCTATGAAAATCAATCTTTCTCTGAGAGAAAATCTAAACAGTAACATCAAATCACAAACTACACGAAAGTTGCCCCTTTATTATGGGGATTTACCCATAAGGGAGATGTACAGAGGAAGAGAACGAAAAAAAGGATTTCTACTCAATCAAGAAACAAGATCGGACGTGATTCCGGTTCGTCTCCATTTTCGTGACACTCTTCCTCAAGCAAGGCAGCCGATAAGTCATCGAAGGGTTTGTGTGAATAATGGACTGGTAAGCATTACTCATTTCAAAATATCCCACGGTGATCTAATATCTTTTCAAGAAAGTGACGCGAGAACCCGCGGTGAAGAAATAAGGAGATCTTTCTATATCGACATATCCGTTGAGAAAATCTTAGGAAAATTCCTGCCGGTCAGAATGTGGAGAAGAACCAAAACTGAATGGTTCCGCCTACTCAAAACTCAGAGGGGGTGCCGCCTACTACTCAAATCCCGGTTTTTGCAAGAGTTGCGTTCTTCTATGCAAGAAGAAGACTTAGAAAGAACAAGATCCGCAAAAGTATGCTTAGGCAGTTCCTTCGCTGAGCACAACAGAATGAAGAGGAATTTGTTTCATTTGAAATACTTCTTATTATCGAAGAGAAAGAAGGGGAAAAACCGAAGTCTTCCTACTCGAACTTTTGTTTACAAGTCTTCTTTATATAGTAATTCGACCTATTGCTCCGGATCCCCGTTTACTAGGAAGATAAGAAGAAAAAGAATCGAACTACCTACTCATTATTCGGAGGTGAATCATAGAACACCAAAAGCTGTGGTATCTTACGGACCTAACATAGGTCACATCCCTCACGACATAAGATTGAAAGATCCAAACCTTCCTCTTCGGAGCGGAAACGGACGTGGCCAAAACATATAAAAAAAAAAGATCGGCCTTGTCGCTCATAGGGACATATCTATCCGGATAGAGGTGCGTCTAGATCGATTCATAGATGGATCTCTCTCTCTATATAGATAGGTATGGTATCTCCGTGGATAGAGATAAAGATAGGGATCCCATTGTTCTAAATGAAAAATAAAAAGTGCACTTATTAACTATATCTATTTCGTTTTTTCATTCATTTTTTCCTTTATTCTTCTTTCTTGCCTTTTTGACTAGGTTTTTTTCTATTTTGACTGACTTAATAGAGGAGCGTAGACGAGCGAGCAGAGCCCAGGAAGGAAGCCCGTCATAGAGCAGTCGACTAGAAGTAGAAGACTGCTGGCCTGAGAGAAGGCAGTCTCTCTCGGGAAACATGGCCCAATTTCTCTTCTTTCTTTTCACACGGGGGGAATAAAGCAGACCATGAACAATTGTAAAAAGGATGAAACTCTTTTTCTTTTGACAAAGGCGAAGATCAAAGATTTTTTTAGGTTTGTTATTTACTACCGTCTCTCTCATTTTTGAGTCAAGTTCTTGACAAGTCCCAAGTGGAGGAGATTAAGAGGTCCTTAATGAATGGAATTCTTCCTTTCAGTTCTCTTCTATGTATCGATCATGGATTCCTAAATCACATAAGCCGGGGGAGATGCGACCTATTACACAGCCCCATAAGGCTGACATCATTGTCATGGATGCGGCTCGGGGACCTCAAAGGGATGCTTATTTTATCCACGTCTATACCGTACCATCTCTTCCGGAAATCGCTTTCGTGTGTATACCTGAATCTAAGGATGCTCTGATTTAGACAGTCCTAACACCGGTCAAATTCATTTTTCTTTCGGTTCCTTTGGGGGCTTTTTATGAAGAGGGTCAAGTTCCATCTTTATTACATTTATCTTTCCTTGGGGACAATCAGTCGTACCCGTCTGCTGACCAAATTAGAGCCAATTATAGCTCCTAATGAGTTTTTTCGCGTCTTGAGACTGGTTGAACCTCAGTGCTTGATGGTCCGTGTACACTACGAATCCTTTGGCAATAGATGGTGTTGCACATTTCTCAGTGCTCTCACCATTGAGTACAGTTTTGGATCATACGTGGAGTCATTTTGCTGGGCGTCGTCCAACTTCGAGCTCTAAAACCTCACTGGTCTGCCCTCCACCGCTCCCTGAACATGAAGGGGCAACTAGCACTTCCACCCGCATAGGAAATTTGGAAAGCTAGCCTTAGCCCAGGAAGGCACCCGAAAGCGCTACAAAGAATATCGATTATGAACAGGCGCTGGAGTAGTCATACCAATCGCAGGTTCCTTCCACTCAAGAAAAAGTGGGACAAGCCAGTTAGCGGAAAGAAAGCAATCGCCATCATATCTTCATATTAGGCCTTCCAGCGGCAACCATCCCAAAGAAATTGTTGTATCGAACAGTCACACTGCAGAAAAGCCAGAAGGAAAGGAAAAGCCCAAGGCAAGTGCCAATGAAGAAACCTGCGAGCTGACGATACGATAGACCACGTTCATCAAGAAGATCATCAAGTCTTGGAATAGGATAGGGGTACTTCACCGTTGATCGCACGGCTGTCAATACACATGCGCCTAGTTCCATCCTTCTTGTTCCCAAGGTACAGAACATTGGCTCATGGACTCTCGAACCATAAGCTCTGAAACTTGTCTTTGCAGTCCTCATCCGGACTGCTTCTGTAAGCTGGCTTATTTGGAAGGGCAGCACCTGGAATAAGAGAAAGATGGTGCTCAATTCCTCTTAGAGGCACATTGTCACCCTCTTCAACCAGAAATCCAATTCAGACTTATTCCTGAGCTTCCTCAATCTGTGATTTGCTCAAGACCTTACTTTCTCTTTCAAACTGACCTTTAGGGATCTGTTGTGGGCTGAGAGGAGCCAAAGTAATGCTCTTGCCATCAAGAATAAGTGTTCTTAAAACCATCATGTCCTATCAAAGAGCCATGGTCTTCCAAGAAGGATATGGCTAGCACTCATAGGAAGAATATCACAAAGTGGTAAGGCTTGCCTGAAAGAAGAGCTTGTTTAGAGACTTTTACCTCACTCTCCTTGTTAAGCCATCTTACTTGTAAGGATGAGGGTGACTGGTTGTATGTAATCCAAAATTTGCAACAAGAGTTGTTGAAGCCCTCCGTCAACGATCAGATCACATACCTTACCCTGAATGGTACATCTGGTTTCCAAATTCTTTTTTCTTTGCTCTTCATCACAATCTTTCTGCATATTTCATTTAATGGCCTCCGAATCACAAGCAATTCGCCTTCGTCAGCATATACAATAAAAGGTTCATTCTCTGGTTCTTAAAGTCTTCATGTTCAGAATTTTCTTCAACAAGTTCTTGTATAGCTTGGTTAGGGCATGATGAAGCTATGTGGCCATGACCGAGACATTTGAAGCACTTGATCTGGTTATTCTTCTTTTGAAGTTGAGTGGCAACCTCCGGCTCCTTTTCTTTCTTTGACGCCTTCCGCTTTAGACTTTGGAGAACTTAGGAATAGAGCCTTTATCACCAATTCGTTAAGTCGATCTTCTGGACACCTTGAGTTGCTTCTCCACCTTGGTAGCCAGTTTAATGACATATGAAAAGGAATAGAAGTGCTGCAACCTCACCATATTGGCAATTTCTTTGTTCAGTCCCCCGAGAAACGAAACCTTGCAACGGTTTGTTCTTGTGGTTCATTCAAATTAAACCTCAACATTAGAGTCGAAACGAACATAATCTTCCACACAACGAAAGCATTGCTTCAGCCCTTGTAGCTTCAAGTACAGATCTTGCTTGTAACTATCTGGAGCGAATCGTTTCTGCATCTTCGGCTTCATCTTGATCCAACTCTTTATGCCACGCTTGCCATCGCCTTTTCTTTGAGCTTTCCAGTTTTCCCACCTCAGTCGCAATGCAGCCATCTTGCATCTTTTCTCATCTGAGTAGCGAAGAAATTTTGTCTACGCTTTGTACCCGGAATGAATCTGGAGATGATCTACCGGCTTCGCTACCTGACAACTCAGCCAGCAAGTAAACTACCTTAATCCCCTGAAGTCAGAATTTGGAAGCTCAGGAGCAAGAGTAACTGTAGTTTCTACGGCAAGGGGAGCTAGTCTCGTAACTGCGGGCAGTTCGAGTGATAGTTCTTTACAAGACAGATGGGAACTGTAGCGAACAAGTGTGCCCTGAGTGGAATCCTACTTATACTCTTTCTACGTCATTGGCAGGACGGGTGCCAAGTTATTATACGCTAGGCAGCTAAGCCAGTAGTAGTTCAGTTCTGGTCAGGGCATGAAGCTACAGGTTCTATTTGCGGTCGTGAGACAGAGGTCAGAGGCAACTTGTTATATGGGTAGCCGTGCGTGTTAATGGATCTTCTTCTATACTAGCAGTAGTGGGTGAATCGGTTTCTTAGGTAAGGTTGACTTTCTTTAAACGATTAGAAGGATAAGCACGGTTATTGCTCTTTGTCCCAACATTCAGCCTCGTTAGAAGTAGTTAACGAACGGAAATAAGGCCTCTAGATGCCTTTCAAAAGGGCTGTTTTCATGCGTGCTGGTCTTCGTGGTCTCTTGGTTTTTCTGTTCTCGTGGGGGAAGGCGGGAATGGCACTGCTCTTTTTTATTTAGCAACTGCTTATTGATGATATTCTTGACTTTCTTTCCGCTGTAGCGATAGATGGGTTGGGTTAACACACAAGTACGCCCACGTGACCCGACCTTGGCACGTTCCTTCACTCAGCAATAGCGCCCCACAAGTATGCTTCCCGCTTACTCTAATTCCCAAGCTGGAAACATCCAGTTGCTTATTATAGGATAGGATGCACTTCCCGACCGGTGAAAGGAAACAGCGAGATCTCCTTTCCTGTAGGCTTCTCCTGTGCTTAGTTCACCTAGCAGGGAAAGAAGCGGAGCCGTGCAAGTAACATCGTGAGCGTGAACAGAGGTTATAAAGAGTTAGCTTGGGAACATGCCAAGCCCTTAGCCTTAGTTGGAAGCTAAACCAAAGCGTCGCTTGTAGGCTCGTAGATCAAGCTATTGTTCAGGTCCGGAACAGTCTCGTTCGAACATCTGATTCACCTTAGGCATATTAAGAAGAAAAAGCACTTCACTTCAAATAAAATGGCTAAAGTTTGCATGCCGGAAACTGGAACTGCACCGACATCGAAAGAAAGGCCAACAACTGACTCGCAAGTCAGTATACTGGAAATAGAGTATAAACCGGTAAATATGCTAACTGGGCAGGTAATATGCGCAGGAGTATTCTTTTTCTAAACTTACAAATAGGTCTAATATAATAAAAGAAAGGATCTACTAAATTCAGCGAGTTGTGCCAAAGGAGAAAAACGGCCAGATGCAAGCATTGCTATATTTGAAAAAGAAAAGTTTGTGTGACCTAGCGGGTGGGACATTGATCCAAAGCTAGAGTACGGTACGAAGCAGGGACCTACCGTATTGATACTCGCCAAGTGGTAAGGGAGGAGTGCAAACCGGGCAAAGCGTCGTCAGTCCGTGTGAAGAAAGTCATTGCTGCTGGGTAGCTTTTATTTGCTCTTGGTCTGCTGTGAAGAAAAAATGCTTTTCTTTAGCGACAGGATCATTAGGATTATCCTGGAACTATCGCTTTCCCACATTCAATCAAGACAGATGAAGATATGATGTAATCTAACTACCTTTAATTAGAAAACGACTTTCTTTGCAAAGTATGAGAGAAAGAAAGCAGAAAGAGATGACTACCAAGAATCCTTGTATGTAAAGGTAGAAATACGCAGATTCGGGATGTAAGAGACAGTAGCTCACAGAGCTCATTATCTCTATCCCACTTCTTTGTCGATGTGTTAAGCATATCCAAAGTCTTCCTTCTGGCCATCCATCCCTTGTTTTTTTCTACCTTCTCTTCTCCTTCGGACCCTCACTCGACTCGAGATAGCCTATCTATATAATAGGAAATAGCAAGTGCTTGAGAATCCGCTGTGAGGAAATGCGCTCTTACTGATGTCATTAAGGGCGAGGAAGAAGTCTCCAACGAACAGGTTTAGCGTAGTCCAGAAGGGCAGGGATCTGATGGAGCTCTTAGAAAGAATTACCGATCATCGGGAAGAGAAGGGGAATGAATGAAGTTGATGGGGAAGAAGCACTTTTCTCGCGTCTGGAGTTGTAGATAGTGGGGGAAATCTCCTTTCGGGTTGTTAAGGCTCTTTGATAGAGGAAGAGATCCCCTAATCGGATTGATGGACAGGTATGGGATAAATAGAGAGAATCTGAGGTTCTGGACTCTCCTTCGTCGCCTTGGTCAGTAGCATTCTTGTGTCAAACAAAGAGATCACCTAATGAAAACTGTGCAATACGGACTGATAAGCGCGCAGTATAGCATTGAGGAGGAGGTAGGCATCTAAGCCACCATCTCTCTCAATCTGCACTCATGAATGCTCGGTATAGGAAGGCCCGGCTGTTAGTCTTTGACTTTCCAGACAGAGGCGAGAAGCAAGTCAGTCAGTCAGTTTCATGTCATATTAGGGGGTTGGAGTGAAGTAGCTAAGGAAGTGGGTCAAACTAGGCTTACGAAGGGCTTCTCTAGTTTTTCGAGTTGCCAATTCCCTTGTACCGATCTGCTAGTCTCCCCCTCCACTTCCAAAAGGAGTCACCTTTGCTTTGCTCGAGACTGGCTTTCTCATCTCAGCTCCCGATTCCCCAGGAGAGACAGTGCCCTAGAACCATCAAACTAACGAGTTGGGCCAGCAGCAGCCCTGCCTGGCGAGTTGAGATCGGCCTCGTGGGTTCGGACAAGCAAGGTGAGGAAAGTCAAAATGAAAGACTACCGACGGTGAGGCCTCCACCCCAGAGTGCGGGCTTCGAAAGGTAGGTATCTTTCCCCAGGTCTATGCCCATAGTCCTAACACTTATTTCGAAAAGGGGGCAATGCTTTTTCCTTACTATAGTCAGTCACTTTTCGAATTCCTTCCACGTCCATCATAAACAACTCGTTATACAGCGGCAACTGCCTTTCGGGCTCTATCATTTCTATCATCATAGGATGGTCAAGCTCTTGCCTTTATCGGCACAGGCAAAAAGTCACCTAATACCTCAGATGTCCAATAAATGGATGCTTCCTGCTTTCAGGAAAGTGAGGCAGGGATAGAGGCTTCGCCGCTTGAGAAAAGCCTTCGTCCCGAGTCGGTTTTGTAGTTGCTTCTTCCAGTTCATCTCCGCCCTCCCTACTTATGATGTATTTCGATTGAGAGGCAAGCCAGCCAGAAATGGAGTATAAGATGTAGTTGTTGATTTCTCTTTTTCTCCCGAAGTCTCGGGCCTATTACTGCTTCGTCTAAAACAAAGAAATGAAATGGACGAAGGGAAGGGCTCTTTCTGGGTGAGCGTAGGGGCTTTGCTGCCGATCAGGAGCTTTTGAACGAGATATCCTTGAAGTTAACGAATCATCCACTCCAGTGCAGAACTGAAGGAGTCAGATCGCTAATGAAACAGATTGCCCCCGATCTGGCTCACATTCCGTTAAGCATGGTGATTCCTAGTTAATTTAGGAGTTTCCCTCCGAACGTCACTTCGACTAAGTAAACGAAGTCCACTAAATAACGTGCCAATCGGGAAAGAACAACATTCATTCTCGTTACTCCTGGGCCTGGGGAAACTCCTGCTCCTGCCCCAGCAGCCTATCGTGCTTTTATTGGCAAGGAGGAGGGGGAACATTCAACATACGAAATACGAAGTCATCAACTCTATTAGCTACATCTTCCGCTACGGGCCCCAAAGGAGAAATGGATTGCTGTATAAGCCGCAGAGTCGGGGGAGGCAAGGCATGATTCAACATCAGCTTAAGGGGAAGGCGGGGATGGAAAGAAAGCCGGAGAAGAAGCAGTAGTTGGATCAGTATCCATCTGCTGCATAGGCTGAAGCATCATCCGACGTCGCGGGCGGATGCATATGGGATTGGATAAAAAAGAATGCCATGGATGAATCGAAAAAGGGCTTATACCTCCTATCTTAGAATCGCTGGAACAGAAGCATGAGAAGGGAGCACAAGCATCATCCATCGGATTCAGCTGCAACATACACAGATGAATCAGCTCTCCCGGGTGCGTGCATATGAAGGGCTTTTTTATTTAACGCGTAAACACCATGGTGTACGAAGGTCGGGTATCGGCCGCACCTCTTGATCGCAGCATTGTAGGACTTTAGATCGTCCTTTATTTGACCTTTCCGATCTGGGTTGGCTTAAGGGTTGTAGTTCTTGCTCGCTACCAGGCGTCCAATTCCATTATCGTTAGAGCGATAGAAACCTTAGCACTACTATTAAGAATATTGTATTGACCGATGCTGGTCGAACTAACTCTCATACCCAAGCGACAAGTCATACCTCGAACGGCATGGGACTTCTCAATTCTATCCTTCCCCCGAGCTCCAATCTGAGATATTCTCTCTCCGGGTTGGTTGAAAGTACCGTTCCGTCAACCGCCTGTTGCTAATGAACCCGTTGTTCCGGACGATAAAGAAATGGAAAGGAGTGGTGAACGGGACCGACGCGAACAAAGAAATTCGGAAGCAATCTGTAGTATGCGCTCAAGCCTATGCTCTTTTCTCTTCTTCCCGAGTATGATCATTCTATTCTTTTTCTTGGGATCTTTTTCCGCTTTGTGCCTGGCTAGCCCGGATCCAATGTTCTGTCTGAGACCGAGTAACTGAGCTCAACTTCTGCACCGAGCGTCCCCAGAGCCGTAAGGGAGAAAATGGACTTTCCAATCCATTCTATCCGGATAACGAGCTTTAGAATAACAACGAGTTAGCACTACTACTAGTGGGTTGTTTTTGATTCCCGTGTGGGCCTGGCCCGTTAACCTACGTCATTTCTACAAGAATCGATACCACGTAGCGAACCAGAACTATCTATCTGGGCAAGATGGCTTTTTCCTCTTTACCCTGGAGTCTTCCCTTCCTGTTCCATTTCTTTTCTTGCGTGAAAGTTGGAACGTTATTCCCTAACCTATGAGAACAAAGAAATTCTTTCCCGGAGTGGGTGCAATTCTCTACCCCGTACTTCTTCCCTTCCCGCCTATTCGTTTCGTATTGTAGAATTGGGTCTTTTTCCTTCCTGGGTCTGTACCCGAACTCATACCGTCTGAGTGCAATTCCTTCGAAACTTCTCTATAGTATGCTATTTCGCCTAACGCTTTCAAATAGGATCAAATCCGGGAGTAAACCAAGCAAATCGTATGAACCGTGGGACAGCTTCTTTCCGGTATGGTATTCCCCCTATTCGACAGCGGGGATGGAGCCGTATTGTAGCTTTGGGTCTTTTTCCTGGAGCTGAACGGAACAACCGGGTCTGTACCCTCCATTTCGTGCTATTTTCTTTGAACGTTATTCCCGCCTCTTCTCAATTCTATCCGCAGGCTACTGCCAACCAACGAGTTATCATTACTACGGCTAGTGGGACGGGTACGGTCCCGCCCTTCCATCCGAACTGTAGGTTGAATTTTCCTTCTTCGGTACTCCCAGATCGCTGTAGTCTATCGGCCATGTCCATAGAACCCATTTTTGATGTCCCAGGTATGGAAATGGAACCTACGATACAAAACGCAAAGAATAGGGGTAGGCGAATACCGAATCGTGCCGAACGTTCTAACGAGAGGGAATAGAAAAGAGACTCTTTTTCTAACCGGGGGATAGAGACTTTTTCATCTCCAATTCCCTTAATGAAAGCGGAATCGCACATCCGCTGTTGACTAGTATATGAAATTCGAATATGTCGCATATCAGCTGCTTATGATGCGGCTTTCTACCTATTGTAGTTCAGTTCCCCAGGTTCACGATCGAGCGTCATCTTCTTCCTTCTTTCAATCTTTCTTTTCATCCCCTCTGTCTAGCTCTTGCTTGTGTAAGCAGTCCATTCTACTCGTCTTGTTGAGTATTCTCCTTCTTTGAGAATGAGACTAAGGTCCACTTGCTTTTTAGCAGCCGACGCCCTCGTAGCAGGGCCATTGACTTCTTCCTTCAGGAAGTTCAGTTCCTCACGGGCCTGTCTTACGAGCCCTTTCCATTCGATAGCGATTGGTTGAGTTTCCGCCTCGCCTTTGGTGAGGGGCCCTATCTTTCTTTGTTGTCTTCGAAAGGTCCCTCACTTTCCGTTGGTGGAATAGCCACGCCCCTTGAGGGTGGAATTGCTCTCTCTCTTGTCCATTCGTTAAGCATTGGAATCGGGACATCTCATTCTTCAAATAGTTGGATTGGCTGTCTCTCCGTCTGGTCTCAAGCTTTCGATTAGTGGAAGAAGGGGGCATGCTTGAAGTTAACACTTCCTCGTTCCGGGGTTGGAATCGAACTCTAACTGCTGCTTCTTTCTATACTACGTCATTTCACCGTACGCATGGCATGGCTTCCCCCGAGCGAAGGCAAGAAACCCCAACACTATACAAGGCCTTATTAGTGGCTTAGTTAGGCCCTTTCGAAGCTTACGACCAGCAAGAGGACTAATAGCGCTATCAAGGAGTTGCTTTTAAAGAATATGCTTTTATGTATGATAACGAGCTGAACCCCTGCCGAGTCATACCTGTAAGAATCGTGCAATTGAACCTCTTCGTCCGTTCGCAGTGCCGAACTACTACTATTGGGACCTCTTCGTGTTCCGAATCTCCTTCATTTCTTTCTTCCGCGAACCCTTCGAACGTTACTTTTACCTCTTTTACCGTGTGAGCTATGCCCGGTTCGAAGCCTATCTTTCTCTGTAGTTTTCCCGGTTGGATTCGATATGAGATACCGATTCGTATTGTAGTGGGGTCAATGGAAAGCTTATAGCACTACGGACCTCTTCTTTCAAAGAAATTCTATCCGCAATCAAAGCGTTTTAGCCCGGTGTAGTGGGATCTTTTCCTATACGCTTTTTCATACCCTTCCCAAGACCCAACAATCAATTCCAAGCTGTTAGCACTCCGTAGGCTATTTCCCTCTTCTTTCCGGTGTTGGGAAAAGAAAATCTTGTATTCCACCATCACGATCAGGGTTGGTTGTAGTTCTTGCCTTCCGTTGGTTTTTCTTCGTCTCCCGCTCTATCCCTATAGTAAGAGTCCCTCGCATCAAAGAACTGAACCGTATACCGAACTAACTCATACCTTGCTACGGAGCTTTCTTTCCGCCCGGCCTTCCGTCTTCCGATAAAGAAATGGAACGTTACTATTGGTTGGCTTTTACCTTTCTTTTTCTTTTACGACCGATGCGAACAATTCCATTCTTTCCCGGCGCGAACGAGCCCTGAATCCCGTGGGAAAAATGCAATCACACTCTCAAACCCGGCAAATCACAAATCGTCTTGGTCGCCTTCCTTTCGTTCTTGCGAATGAGCGTAGTAAGCTGCTTACCGCTCCATCTACATTCAAACTATCAGTTCGATAGGAAATAAGATCATCTAGTAAATCCAATTAGTAAGAAGAAAGGGAAAAGGAAAGAAAGTAAGAAAGTTGTATTTCTTTCTTACGATCAGGAGAGAAGATCGAATTTCTTTGTTAGCAAGTAGGGGGGAGGTATGCAGAACGAATTTCATACGACTCCAGCCATTTGAAAGTGAGCTCCGTAGCAAGGGGGAGAGAAAATGCAATTCCCAATCGATCTATCGCAAGAAAGGGAAAGAATGGAATTTCACGCTCGGTATGAGCTCTATCGGTATGAGTTTGTAACGTAGTCATTTCTCTTTACATGTAGATTCTACAACTACTAAAGCACCATAGGGTAGTAAATGGCATACCGCCCCGTGGGAAGCCTAACCGAACTCTTTTCGTTCCCGTGGGAAAAGAAGAATGGAATTCTTTCCCTCGCTCGCGGTCTAACTTTCATTTCACTCTTGCTACTCACTATACGAAAAACCTTTGATACCTCTTTGCATGGGAATAGCGCATAGACAAGCAAGCAAAGAGAGAATATCCCTCTCAACGACCTGAGCGAAGGACCAAGAAAACGGATGGTGCGTCAGCGGTCCCGGAGTCCACGTAGAGAATAAAGCAGTTTTAGAATAGAACAAGCAAGGAAAAAAATGCAATGAGACCTTCGAAGAGAAAACAGCACCTAGCAAAGCTTCCCTCTTGGTTGTTGGGAACCCGAAGCACTCGCTAGCAGATCAAGCAGACGAAGAAATAATCGGTCCATATTCTTTTACCCGGGTTATACGAGCGGGTGAAAATTCCATGTCTTCAACCGGTCCTAACCCGATGCGAAGAACTCACCGTAGAACCCTTATGTACCCATTGGCTCTTTCTTGCTTTGCCTGTTCTTATCCGGGAAGTGGGAAAATAGGTTAGTAGCACTCTTCCCTGGCTAGCTTGCTTTTCTTTCTTTGCTATCGTCTTTAACTACGTGACTGCGGACAAGAAAACGAGGTGCGATAGCAAAGAAAGACCGCAAGAAAACGGATGCGCGAAAGCTCACGCGCAGCTCAAGGAGTTGCTTTTTGGATTGAGAAAAGTATGGTTGCCTCCTATATGCCGCGAGAACCTCTCTGAAACGACCTGTCTGATCTCTGTCTCCGAACGCTTCTGCTGCGAGACCTCATCAGAAACTGGCAACCGATCATCCTATGACTGCTAAACTGAGAGCGAATCAGAACTCTCCTAAACATCTGCGGAAATCCGTGGTACTAGGGAACACAAAAAAAGAGATTTTGCCTGGCCTGACTAAAATGACCAGTAAATCGGCGCACGTTGCCGGATGATAGACGACGCAAATAGCCAAAACCCAAGAAAATAGGAGCGGGACTATCGGCATCACGCTAGGTAGAGTCAACGATGACCGGAACCCCATTCCCAGCCGATATGATCGCCTTATTGCGTTGGATGACTTCCTGCTTGGGGGGAACCCTCGTACCTATGGGTACAGGCACACGGTTAGGAATGAGCGCCAGAGTGCAGATGGATCAGCTGTTCGATAGATATTGTAGCCTTGACGACAGGTACTATTTTTCCGTAGGGGGTAGGTCCCCGTAAGAAATGTGAAATGCTAACTTGCAAATGCACTACTGAACAATGCTCCTTTCAACTATGGGGAGGACGCGACACTGCCGTAACCAACCGGGTAGGATAACCGCCACAGCAGGTCATCTATAGGGGTATCACAGCGGATTACCAGAGGATTGGAAATTTTCTTTTTTACTATAGCTCTGAACCAGCAAACGGAGGGAACCAGCGCTTCAAAGCCGTAGTGCGTTAGGCACGCACTGTAGTTTTGAAGCTAGCGCGCGTACTCTTCTTCTATGAGCTTCTTTCTGGTAGAGCATCTCCACCTTTCTCTCGCTTTCAAAAAGAAAACGGGCAGCCATGCTCTAAATGAGTGTAGTGAGTCCAAACGGAGATCAAGCGTCATGCGCAGCCGGATGATGAGCACAGCCGGGTGGTATAGGTGTGGGTTAATTTCGAACGAAAAGGGTCAAAATCTCCTCTTTTATTCGAGGTTGTCCGCTGGTCTTCTTCAATCCATTTGTCAATTGCATGATTTGTCTCAAGTTCCATTTTAAACGAAACAAGATATCTTATTCTTACGTCCTCGATGAACTCGGGCATTAACCGGCTAATAGAATAGGAGCTAATCAAGTCCCACATCTGTGTCAAAGAGTAGCACCACGGAAATCCCCTCTTCGCGCGCCTGGTTGTTCCTTTCCTTCCCATGCCGAGGAGGTGATGTGATCAGCATTCATCAACGGGTATACCCTCTTTCGGAAGTCGACCATAAGCCAGATATTCAAAAACCTGGTTCTTTGATACGCTGCTACCCCACACTTCTTTACCCGCTGGCATCAGGTTCCAAATTCTGCTTATTCTCCCAGTCAGTTGAGTAGACAGACCGTGGTCTTCGCGCTTGGGAATCACTTCTTCACGGATAGCTTGAGGAAAGCATGCCGAACCGGGCCCGGAGCGGAAGCAGAAGTAAACTGCGGTATAGGTAGTCGTAGTAGTCTCAATATCCTCTGCGAGTCGAGTGAGTGCTACCTCTGACAGTACCTCTATCCTCTGCGCATCATACCAAGACTTGTCCTAAGAGTAGCGGGCTGCTGCTACAGGATGATGGTTAAACTCTACTGCGGTCTTCTTCTTCTCAAGTCCTTCGCGCTTGGTAAGCTCCTGAAAGTAGACGACAAGTAAGGGAAGGGGGGAGGGAAGGGACTGCCAATCAACGAGCCAAGTTTACATGAGCTCTAGGCCGTGCTGCTGATCGTTGGAACTTCTTCCTGTCAGGTCCTAAGCAGGTATCCAATGCGATCTGCAGTGACCCGTGCTTAGGAATGAATCTAATGGAATATCAACGAGATTTACTAACCGGCGCCTTAAGGGCTTTGAGCAAGGGATCCTGACGTGATAGATCATAATGACGCTTGCCGGGGCTTTTATACCGTCAAATCGAGACTATGGCTTCCGGAGTCCTCGAACCCGGAGCGATGGCCTTAGTAAGGCTAGGCGGTGGATTGGCTTTGACCCATGAAAAGTGAAAAATGGGCTTGATGATCTGCTACATCGCCTTTCTACCATCTGAGCTACATCCCCCCAGTCTCTAAAGGCCAAAGAGTGACCTTCACCATGTCCTGCCCTGCGGTACATTGCCTTCCATACGATAGTCGTAGATCCACAAGCCAAAAAAGCGGTCATATCTAAGGGATCATCGGCCACTGTTGCTTCCCGCTTTTGGGCCTTTGATGTCGAAAGGCTGCAAATTTCTTTGGGATGTCCCATCACCCTAGCATCCGCAATAGCGAGCAGTACCAATTCCAGACCAAGACCCATCAGACTCCGAATCCATCTAAAGGGCTATCCGCATCTCTATCTCGCAGTCCAAGAGCGCTAAAAAGAAAGTAAATTCCTCCTTATTCTATATTTAAAGTAGTAACTTTACCTCCAAACTCGTCAGAGTCAGCAAGTAACTCCCTTATCTCTATCGAGTAAGCAATAAAATGACCTTCGACATGTCTCGAATATATAAGATCAAGTAGACTGTTTTCGTCTTATCTAGTAGTATATGAAGAACATCAAATGCTTTCTTCAAGTCTTACTCGATTAGGGGCCCTCTCGACCAACTCGTATACCAGCCAGAAAAGGGGGGGTTCCGTATCATCTTAGAGATAGCTTCCAAAATCCTCTTCTTGAAACTAAAACTAAATCACCAACTTCTATTCAATCTGTAGTAGCCTTCAGGCTTCTGGCTTATATGTTAAAGTTAGTCCTTACCCGAAAAAAGGGCTTTCATGAACGAGTACGAGTGTAGGGGGGTAGCTCCAGAGGGTGGGCTTTTTTCTTTATTGGATACTAAAAAAGATAACCTTTCAAGCCCTCCTATGTAAGATAATCCAGTTAGGCCAATTGACGCGTAAACTGTATAATATGTCCCGCTATTTCTTTTTTATTCGAAAAACCTCAGGAAATCCTTGAGGGTTTTCGAAACGATCCAAAGAGCAGCTAATTCAAATAAACTGGTTAACGAAGTGAAGTTATCCGAAATGATAGCTATGCTATGGAAGTGGGAATAGCAGGGAATCCCCGATTGCTTAGACACACTTAAACTGAAATGAGGTCCATAGGATAGAACTTTGTATACGCTTTCCCAATGGTCTACAATCATACCTGACCGCTAGCATAGCAGTCAGATACAAGTGAATAGAGGAATAGGACAAAGGAAGTCTTTCGGCCGTTTAGTTGAAGAGTGAAATTGGAGTAGCTACCGGAGAAACATACTTGAAACGAGCGGAGCGGAGCGGAGTAATAGAAGCGAGAAAGGAGTTGACTATTTACGCAATGAGCCAAGAAGGGGCGTAGCGTCTTACATGCCAAGGGCGAACCGCTATTCATGAAAGAATGATTGAATTTGAGTTTGAGTATGCTCCTACACCAGTTACTACAACAGCCAATAGACTGATTTTTTCTTTCTTTCCTTACTTTGGTTTAAGTTAATACTACCCATTAGTGGAGCTAGGAGATTCGGTTCTTTAACCTGAGGATTGTTGCGATGGAAGTTTCGGCTATCCCCTTTGCTTGTCTTCCTGGTCCCGCGGACTCCTTTTCTCTCTCGATTGAAGTTTCGGGATCAGTTTCTTATGCCCGGTGCGTGTGCCGGTTAAGGTTGACAGTGCCTCTGACCGCCCCTATCTCTAAAGGGGCTTATGTGACAGGTCTCGCTGACTTAACCGCTGACAGGCTTTCATTCTCATATAGATCTCTTTCAAATGCTTTTTTGTATGTAAGGCTGGATGCTAATTGAGTGTTTTCACATATTTGTTTGAAGCAGGCAGAAGAAAGCAAGGGTCTCAGAACATTGAGGTGAGGTTCGAAAGCCAATGCCCGTAGCGTTTGGATGTAATTGAAAGTGGTAACACTCTACTCTCCTGGTCGAGTTCCGTCACTCGTTACAAGACTCAATTGCATCGACCCGGCAATTTGGATATTGGATTTCATTCATACGGTAAGGTCTTCTTTGATTTCCACTTCTTCGCACTTCTATAAGGCTTGCTAATATCTTGACTGGTAAGTCCAATAATAGCTATCGCGTTAGAGCTTCCCACTTGCACTTGCCCTACCACTGCTACTGGTCAATCTTCTACCAGGCCACATAGCGCTCGGGAACAAAGAGGCAATAGGGACTATCGCACTTGCACTTTTTGGCTTGATCTACCAGGTGCTTTCGAATCATACCGCATCGTGCACTCGCACAATAATAGCTATCACTTTCGAGCTTACAACTGTCACCTTAAACTAGGCTTAACACCACACCAATTGTAATCCGGCTTTGACTCTTTCTAAGGCGTACAAAGAAGGACTCAATTGAATCGAGCCTTCCGGTAAGATCTTTTCGTCTATTCATTTCTTATCTTATTCAATGTTGATATTTGGATGAAACTTCATATATGAAAGCTCTATCGAAAGAAGTCACTCATATATTAAGTCATATTGCAGACCTTACTAGCTAGTCAGATTGTCAGCAAGTTCCTACGTCCTTCAAGTAAACTTCACTTTTTTTAGCCGTTGAGCGAGAGCTTACTGATTGTCTGCTCCCGATGAGGGCTGATCCATTAGATGATAGGATTGGGCAATGTAGCTCTATAGGCCTGACCGTCTCGCTTTCGAGTTAAGAAAAGGATAAAGCGGTCTTTCTTTCCAGGTCGGCTGTGTACTGTACTCTCCGTCCGCCTTCAACATTAGGTCAGTTCGGAGTCAAGCGTTGAGGGGTGAGTTCTTTGCAAAGGTCTCTTTCAGGCCGCCACATGATTGGGTGATGGGTGTGCCTCGTAGTCTTCCGACTGACGGGACATATAAGAAAAAGAAAAGTAAAAAAAAACCTTCTATCTGCTCAAGCAAGTGGAGGTGTCTTGAAAAGGGGCACGGTCACGAGCGGAAAGAATGGGGCATTCAAAACCAGACAGAGATTCCTTCTCCGCAGTTTGCTCTGAGGTAACCGCTCGTCTTGATGCTGGCAGTCAAGAAGGCAAAGAGTTGACTTCGACTGTAGAAGTGTAAGGCCTTCGCCTATTTCGGATTCTGCTACTGATTGGTTAAATAGTTCACATGAGCTTGGGAATACCAAAGAGAATGCAGTCGAGACAACCACAAGTGGAGGAACGACCGACACAGCTGGCATGCCCCGCTTACTTCGATCCATCTATCTACACATCGTTCTACTACAGAACTGGGTTCATCATAGCTGCGGTTGGTTAACTAGCAACTTTACTCAGTGCACTCGAAAAAGATAGCAAACCTACTATAGCGACAATCGGTCGGCTCCTACGGGTGGAGCCTCCCTCGCCTAGTATAGCTGCGCTTTCTTTTCTTCTTCTTGGTCTAGTCTATCTACCCGTCTCTAAGCCCCTCACCTTCCCTTTTTGGAGTACAGGTCAGAGGGTAGCTACACTAGCCCTGTCGGAAACAAGAAAGAAGAGGCTGATGGGGTTCAACTCGATCAACTGGGATGGGATAGGAGTTTCTTTTCTCTATCTTGCGGAAAGCCGTGGTGCGCTCCGATCCGAGGGGAAAAAGTCTCGGGGTATGGATGGTCCCCACTAAGGCTTGCCTACTGCTTTGTTACCAGAGCTGGATCGATTTCATCTTTTCCCATGCTCCTACTACTACTTCTGCTGCTATTCTGACTCCCTTATGGTGGTTCCCCAGCTGCTGCTCCTACTCCTTTGGCTGGTGCCAAATCAGGTGACTTTGAAGTGGAAGCTTGGCCAGTAGGCAGTTAGATGTAACCATGCTGGCAGTACTATGATAGCCTTAGAGCTTGAAGGTCTCTGTCCCTAGGAACGTGATGCTTAGGTGCGAGGTTGAGATGACGGAAAGACAGAAGAGGATAAGCAGCTGTAAACTGGGCATGCGGGCTATCGTCAACTAAGAAAATGACGCAGTGGTAGCAAGCTGCTCTTTAAGCAGCTGGTTTGAATCGATCCAATGGTGCTCTTTTTCTGTCGTCACACCCTCCTGAAGTAGAGAGTAAGGGCTGGTCTTCATCTCGGAAAGAAGCTGGCATGGGTGTCTCTTCATTGTAGTAGCTTTACCCGGACCGGCACGAACGGACTTTATTTGATCACCATTTTTCTATGCGAATGCTCGATCTCCTGCTTGTGTTGAACGACCTCTTTTCCGGTCTGCTTCAACGAGCCTCGCTACTTCAAGGAGTGGAAAGGGCCTCCCGGCCGACCCGTTTAACATGAAAAAAAAGAAAAAAGAAGAACATATACAATTTTCTGTCTGGCTGTTAATCCCAACCTCGGAGAAGCACTCCGTCATACAGCCGTGATCTTTATATACGACGATACGATCCATGGATAAGACGATGAAAAGAGAAAACAGCGCAGCACAAGACCGGATGTTCGCACTTCTTCATCAAAGGTCCCTCTCCCTATAGTATCCTAAGACCTATATCTTTAATATGTGGTACCATCCCGTTAAGCCCTTATTATACGATAGCAGGTAAGAAGAAAGGAAGAAAAGGCAGAAGGAAGAGTACTCTCTGGGCTTGAGTCCACGTACCTTTGCCATAACTCCTAATCCCATCACTGCCCTATAACTAACTCTGGGTACCTTGACGTGGCTAGACCGTAGTATTTACGCCTTGCGGGTTGGAATGAAATCATACTTTAAAGGCGACCTTCGAAAGGCTCATGGTGAATTCCTGGTGTGTGAGCTCGTTCTGAGCGCTTCGGAGCTCGTACCGCTATGTAATTGAATGAATTCGGAAAATGTCTCGGAACTTCGGTAAGCCGGATAAAGTTCATAGACCAGCCCTTTTCCCTTTCCAGCAGTGGATCTGAGCACACCCTTCCCCTTTCGTCGTCTAACTTCAGATCTATCCTCATAGACTTCGGCTTCTTCCTCGGCAAAGAAGGCAGGACAGGTCAACTCGGAACGGAACCCCTGCTTTTTCTTTATCAATGCCAGGGATCGACGTCATCAAATAGAGTGGTGTACAAGAGGTCGCATAATCATACTTTTGGCCAATTGGTCTCGATCTGAACTTCTGGACTTCTTAGATCAGAAAGCATAGTTAGCAGACCATCTTCGCACTTCTATCGGCTGTCTCTGCTTCCCCTGGGTAAGGAGACTGATTGGATCTCTGAGCGGGACAGGAAAGATAGGTCATCACTCTGCGGATCCGTATTGGAATTGTTTCCAGCCCTATTTCCTTCTACGGAAGCAAGGAGTTTTTCAGTCTTGGAGAGGAAAGCGTAGGAAGCTTGCTTATAGGATAGGATGAAAGGGTAGAAGCAGGACGAGAGGAAGGACTCTGACTCTGAGGAGCTGTTTGAATCTTAGCGCCGGCAGTAAGCTGTCAAATCTCTATTCGTAGATGCTCTTTTTACTGAGCTAATTCGTCAACTTTCCATAGGAAAGGATACCTTGAAGTGCCTAGGCCTGGAGCTTTTCCATAAGCTCGTACCTTTCTATTATATCACTTATTTAATGAAAAAGCGAGGAAAGAAAGGAAAGGAGCCCGGAAATATTGGTTCAAACCCATATCTGCCCTATCGGGTGACTTCCCTCTTAGTCGACCTCGATCCCTTGGGGCAGGGGTGCTTTGATGATCGGAAATATGGAAGACTATGAGCTACTGGGACCCATTAAGGTGACTTCCCTTGCCTTGTTCCCTATGCTGTTCTGTCTTCCTACCCTTCCTTTTTTGGGGTTCCAGACGAGAGGTCTATGGTAGCTCCAAGGAATGCATTTCCAGGACTAAGCTAAGCTCATCTGCTTACCCTTTTTTCAGTTCCCATGCGAGTTCCCTTCGTTCGATAGCGGTTTGCGATCTAGTGCCAGTAGTTGCCTCCAGTGGAAGGTCTCTATCAAGCCAATAACTCTAACTCCGTACCAAAGAAAACGAAGTGCGTAGTTCACCTTTCAATTAAAGAAAGAGGCCTTGGAGGGATTGACTGCCGTGGAACCTTAAGTGAGGCTGCTTGTCTTTCATTCAAATGAACCTACTGTTCCGCTATTTTCATTGTATCACTAGTTGTCTTCCTGTGGATTTCTTTGACGCCTCTTTGACTTCTTTCTTTTGCAGCCAGGCGTATTTTCACCTTCTCCTGGAGCAAGTTCGAGTTCTGTAACAGCGTTGTTCAGTCTGAAGCCTATTTCTTTTCCTTCGCCCTGTTAAGCCGACCGGAGGGGAGTTTTCTTTTCTGTCAGTGCAGGCGAGTTGCCTCCATGACGAAGCATGTTCTAAAGCCGCAAGACAAGCAGTAGTTAGCCTTTCCTTTACAGGAGTCTTTCCACTATGGCTAGTATAGGCTGAAGATGGATTCCCAGCCAGCCCGTCTTAGCGCGACAACGCGCTCTTTGCGTGCACTAGCCAATTTTCGAGACAGCGCGCCACCTTACATAAGTCAGATTCCGGGCCGACAAAGGCAAGCAAAAATTCCTAAGCGATAGCTCGAGCTATTGCTTACTCTCCAGTAGCATATACCCCATATCTGATCTTTCATCAGGATATCTGTTGGTGAATCATCAACTTGAGAATCAGATGTGAAAAAATCCTTGCTTCATTATCCGTTTTTGACTCGTATGTCGGCCGGTCGTCCATCAGTTGTCGAACCATCTGGTGGAGAGTTTGTTGCTCTAGGCCCTCCTTACTTGGGTTTTGGAAATGGAATGGATTCCTTCCCTCTCCGAGCGGAGCCGAGCAAACCCCCTCCCTCATATGCCTTTTGGCTAGCTTTTACGGTTTGCTTGCTCGGAAACCGCAGGAAAGGAATAGAGTTTTGGATATATAAGGATGATAGAGCTAGCGCGTCAAGTAAGTTCAAACAATCCATACAATTAGCAAACCAAGCCTGACTATTTGAAACTCCTTTTTAGGCGAGCTCTCTTAATCGAGTGAGAGTTCTGTTCCATTCCTTTTCGCTGGATGTTTTTGACACCCCGCTTATCCCAGTAATGCATTTCTAGTTTGAAGCTCCTCCAATTTCTTCAATTGAAGAAAAGGAGAAAAAAGCTAATACCTTTACAGAGCAGGCAAGCGCATCCAATTCTATCTATGTAAGTTGAAGTTGGATTTTCTTTTCCCCTTCCCGTGTTAAGTTCTAAGGTATTGCGAGCCAGTCCCTGATTCCCTAACTCTGTCATGCCTTCTGCTTTCCCTGGTAGGTATAGTGGTAAGCCCACACGAGAAAGGCACTTAGACAACATTAGAGGGGATTTTCTTTGTGGCTCGGAAGCAAGCTACCTTTTCTGTCCATCTTCAACGGCTTAACGACTGCATTCACTCACTCCTCAACAGAGTCCAACCTAAGGACTGCTAGAGAGATCTCCTCTTCAACAGTCCCCGTAACTCTCACGAGTTGCCTTTCTTCGGCCAGAAGAAATCCAATTCTTGCTAAGAGCGGCTAAAAGAGCGGTTATTCCGACCTCCCTCAACTGGGCATTCTTTTCTTTCAAGTCCCAAAGCTCTAAATGTGCCTCTTCCTTCGACACCTTTCCATGGAAACCGGGGAATTGAGTAAAAAATGGCTTATTCCGCATCAACCTAAGCCCGCTTATTCCGACTAGGTGATCTATTGGCGAAAAGAGGGCATTTGATGCTTCTGATTCATTTCATTCGAAACTTAACAAAATTTCCTCAAGTCAGTGCCACAGCTTATGAAAATAATAGTGGGATAGGTTTAGCCTAGCACTACAACTATAAAGACGACTTAGAGACTAAAGATTCCCTTGCTTTCGTAACCGGTGTGAGAGTTAGAAAAGAAAGCTAACTGAACTTCATGCGTAATCCTGTTCTTGCAATAGCCGGTCTTTCTGGTCCTGGAAGCCTTGCCCAAAGAGGTACGCTAGCTAGAACCCGGAAAAGACTTTCTAGGAAAAGGTCAAAAAGCCTTAATTGGTCCTATGCCAATCACCTTATTAAGTTAGTTAAAGCCAATCCTACTGCTACTGAAACCTGACACTGAGAGGGAAGCATAGACTTTAAGGTCCTCCACAAAAGAATTATTACTTTACAAATTGCTACAGAGAGAGAAGAAATCCAATCTGTCTCCGCTTTTCTTTTGTTTTGGTATGCCGATAGTCGGAGTGGTGGACGGTCATTCATCCGATGAAGCAGAGGTTGGATCCCGTGCTTCCGTCGAAGAAGCAAAGCCCTCGCCGCAAGTGGCCTGCTCGCTTAGCTGCAACTATTGCGCTCGTGCCTCTCCCAAAGAGTCACCCCTACCTTATATTAGAATAAAGTAAGAAGAGTTAAGACCATATCTTACGTTACTCTTTCAATGGAGATTGGAGGGGAAGCGCGGAGCCCAACAGAAGAGCAGAGAATGTAGGCATTTCGATGGATGGAGCGAGAGGATATTCTGGTACATACCTGCCAGCCCGACCAGTATATGGGTAATCTTTCTATCTCTTTAGAGTAGCAATTCTCTTTCAATATAGCAAGTGCGCCCTGCCATTCCCCTATGAATGAACCCTGCCAGTAGCCTATTCCAGTGAAGAAGTGACGCCTATTCACTCGCTTTCCACCAACAAGCCAAGCCTATTTGAACAATTCGCTGGCTTAGTCGCTACTACCCTGTTCCACCACTGCACCACTTAGTTGTAAGAGAACTATAAAAAAATCGACCTTCTCGTAAGATGCGGGGCTGTCTCTCTCCCCAAGCTGTGTTCCGAGGTTGGTTCCTTCCATCCGAGTCGAAGCTGTGGGTTTTGGTCCTGTTATTCGGCTTTCCAAAAAACAAGTTCAAGCTAGAAATAGGCATTATGTATAGGGGCGACGGTGACTTCTATCTATCTGCTTCTTTTATCATAGTATCCACGTGGTCACCGAAGTACACAAAGCTTTCGACGCGGCGAGCTTCAGGTTGAAGGGTTTTCTTGGGGGAAATCCCTTCCACCCTATCCACCAGCCGTTCCGCTTGACTCAAAAAAGCTTTCCCGATCGACCTGCGATCCATTGGAATCTCGAATGAAAGATCCACTTGACCAGTCATCCAGAGCTTGGACAGTTAGTTGGGTAAGCATGGTCAGACCTCTTCCTCCCGATCTCACCCCCATCTCGCCGTGGTTGCTTACTCGCCCTTCTCTGGGTCGAGGACGCATCGGAATTAGTGAGTTCTGGGACCCGTGATGCAGAATTTTCCTGATCTCACCACGTTGCTGGGACATCCATTCTTTCCACAACGAAAGACTCCATGCTTCGATGCAGGGGCATTTTCACGTTTGATGCTAGCGTAGCAAGAGAATCCGCCAGCCGGTTATGCATTCTCGGGTCAAAGTTCTATCTTTTCATCGCGATGGAAATTTCTTTATTTATAAGGGACCCCTCCGGGGGTCCTTAGTCTTCCATTCACCTATCACTTGGCTGATCACCTAGCTTTGATTCCCGGACTTCCTGTAATAAGTCAAAAGAAACTCCTGAGAAAACTGGCAAATAAAAGCTCTTGAAAGAAGCTGAACCGTGAGAGCAAGTAGTGCCGGAGCTTCTTGACTGCGAAGACCAGTGCTAGGCACACCTTCTCTATCGGCGTGTAATTACGTTAAGCCCCGACCAAGATCCGGCTGAGATAATACAACGCCTTCTCTTTTCCCTCGTCATTGTGCTGTGCCAGGAGCGCTCCCAGAGATCCGT
Organism: Trichopus zeylanicus subsp. travancoricus; assembly: GCA_005019695.1. Classification (NCBI taxonomy): domain Eukaryota; kingdom Viridiplantae; phylum Streptophyta; class Magnoliopsida; order Dioscoreales; family Dioscoreaceae; genus Trichopus; species Trichopus zeylanicus. The sequence continues at coordinate 265,283 of RXID01019377.1, read as the reverse complement.
CAAGGGCGGCAACGTAAGGTATCAGCGGACAGTGGGATAAGCGCTGGAGTAGGCATTAGCAGTTACCGAAAAAAAGGGCCTTTTTACAATAATACATAAGGCAAGGGACACTGCCCGATTGTGCGGACCGGCCGGGAGCCGAAGGCCCCTCGTCAAGTATTGCACCGTCATCGTGGACGCCTTTAAGGAAGGGGGGGCTGCCGTTCGTCAGTGCTTAACTACTCCAGAGGTCCTCTGTCTCGGGTTCACGCTCGAACCATACCGACATTTTTTTGGAATTGCCTTTGATGCGGGACTACCAGCCAGGTACATACGGCCAGACGCACTAAAATCTCGAGTCACGTCCCGACCTACAGCGACCTGGACCGGAAGAGGCATCTATGAATTGATCAAGACTGCCATAACATAAGAAAAGAAGAACCCACTCAAATATTGAAGCATCATGCCGGGGAAGGAATTCTCCCTAGCCCGAGCCGCTTCCCCTGTAGTTGTCAGCTCGTTCTTGACAGATCCGATCGGGTGTTCATAATCTGGAGTAAAAGGATTCGAACCCGGCATCTTCTGAACCTGATAGGGCACCCATTAGCATTAGCTTAGGGAGCGCTTCACAACACAAGCTACTTAAGATCCGAGTAATGTTCCTTGGCTAGATGACACAGCTTCACAAGACTGAATGGAAGGAGAACTACCTTGATCTGAATCTCTGGAACTCACAGAAGACCAAGGCAAGTCCACTCTCGATTCAGCATAAGCTTGGGATCTTTCTTTAGCGGCTGATTTCGTTGACGTCGAACCGACAAAAAGAAGTGAGCATAACCATCTTCAAGCTCCATCCCGTTAGGTGTGAACTCACTTTAGGGAAATGAGGCTTATAACCAATCGATTTGTAATTATTCACCCACCCTCGCTTTCCGCTTCTGGAAGATCAATGACTAATAGATAAAGGGCTGTGGAACTATAGACAATAGGCGGTAACCTCTCTTGATCCGCGAGTAGAGCACTTGAACTACTCAGAAAGGGCTCCATTCAAATAGAAAGAAAAATAGACACCCATCTTCTTGGAGAGCCAATCTGGAGACATACAAAACCAGCAATCCAGGGGCCTGCAGTCACTAAAGGAAGGGGCTTGGTGGTCTTATTTTATTTGAAATAAAAGAGAGCGCTATGCACCCTCTTTCGTAGGAATCTATGTAGTGTGGGCTTTCTGCTTTGGATGATTCCTGCTTCATTCTAATAGGATAGAATCCTCCTCGTACATGAACTATTCCATTCCAGTTGCTTGCCTTCTCCTTCAAAGCATCTTCTCGAAAGAAAGTTTAGTCATCCAGTTCCATGATCCGACCGAGGCAAGTAGGCGAAAAAGACGGGCTTCACTTTACTTTATTATGCTACCTCCTGTTATTCTTGTTAACTCGGAGTTTTCTCTTTCAGAAAGACGGAAAGTGAACAAAGCAAAGAACCAGACTGAGACTGACTTACATTCCGGGATAAAAAGTGGATTAGCTTTCGTTAACAGAGATGAAAAAGAAAAGAAGAATCTGAGATCTTGAGAGATCGAATCATAGCTATGTAAAGTAGCCCTGGGCTGAGACGTGACCTCTTCTCCTCGTTTTCATTGGGTCACTCACTCGCCTACAGGTGAGAGAAGAGTGATTTGAATTACCTTTAATTAAAGGTGACTTCACTCGCTTCCTTTGGAAAAAGAGTCAGAACCCGCATTATCACATCGCCATCAACAAATGAAATAGCAGCTCCTAGCCCGATTCCAAGACCTGGACCTCTTTCAGGTTTGAAAGCAGCCCTTATTCCATTCATTCCATCAACAGGGACTTGCTTTCCTTCCTAAAGGAAGTTAGCCGGAGCCGGTAGAAATGACTGACTTAAGATAGACCCTAACAGAGTCCATTCTCCGAATAGTAACACGGTAAAGCCAAAGATCTGATTCACTAGCAAAGGAAAGCAGCAGCCTTGATCAACTATAGGAAAGTACCAGTTTTACACAGACCCGAAAGTCTTTCTTTTTCACAGCTGCCCATGAGTTCAACAAAAGCAGAAGCGATCCTTCGTTAAGATAGGACTGCTGACCACGTCGAACTAAGCCTGCCTTCTTTTTATACCGTTCGTCCCACTCCTTCTCTTCCCGTCTCTAAAGATAAAGAAGACGCCCTGGATCTTTATCCTTTCAAGCTTCAGGCAGAAAGCAGACGGGCACTAAAAGGGAATGGGGGTGGGGGTAGAGACCTCCTCTTCTGTCTGGCCCCGAAACTGAGAATAGAAGGATTTCTCGTGAGCTCATTGGAGAACTTGTTATAAGTGGGCCGCTGACTCGACCACCATTTCATAACCTTTCTTCTTGTCCCTCGAGTGATCGGGAGCAGCAAAAAGGGTTCAAGCGGGGCTCCTCTTAGGCGCACTTCTCATATGGATTAGTGGGAAGGTTTCAGCCAGTTAGCTCATCATTCGTTTCGGGCCTAGCCACTCCTGCCCTTGTTCTTTATATTCCACTTCTCCTGTTGCTTCTTTAGATTGATTCGAGTGAACGTTCAGTGTAGCCCTACTCCGAATCACTTTCTGAAGAAAGAGTATTCTTACGCCAAACTGGGCAATAGGAGCTCCTTTGGATGAGTCTAATTACCAGCTTTAGACCCCTGACGTGGGACGAGCGATGTTCCCTTCTAGTTGAATCAGGAGCTTCCTCGTTCTTCTTTCTCTGGTTTTCTTTGTTCTTTTGACAGGCATCCGGGGACTTCTTCCTCAGATCTCTTTGTTGAGAAAGAATTCTCTATGCGTAGCAGGGAATTGGAACTCTTTTTCCGATGTCTTCTTTGTCTGGCTTGCTCTTGCTTCAAACGAGTAGAGAAACCTGACTTTTAAGTCAAGAGTCCCCCTCTTTCCGAGACTTCCAAGTCTCAAGCTAAAGCAGCTGATATTATATCTATGCGGGGTTTCATCGACTTCCAATATTGGGCAAGATCGGAAGAGAACTTCTTTAGGCCATGTGAGACCAGTCGCTTATTCGGGATATGCTCTGTCACCACTAGCCCTTGCATTCCCTTAATAAGCTGTCTACGGCAATCTCTCTGTAGCAAGAAGCCGCGTGATTACGTCCTGGAAACTGGGAAAAACGAGAGTTTTGAAAGGTAGCGAAGTTCAGAGCAGCTTAAATCAACCCATGGCAAAGCAGCATACCCGTTTCAGCATAGTCGCTCGTCTAAGGAGCCCCATTGCTGGCCATTTGCTCTTGGGGTGCGCAAGCTATTGGGGTCGAGCATTTCCTGTAGGTCGGGCATATCCGAAAGTCCCCCATCTCCTTCGAGAAAGGGTCCCACTTCTGATTCCATTGCTATAGCAAGGATGAAATTGCAGCAGGAACTCCAGTAAGAAGGGCAAGGCAAAATACTGCTACATTGCCCAGAATTTGCCCACTTCTCTTCCGTTGATGCACACGTCATGGGGCATTAGCGCTCTTCTGTATGACTTTCTTTCCTGCGTCGAACAGCGAAGGACGAGTCAGAGAACTTCGTCGGGCAACTAAGACCGCATAGCGGGCATAGAAGAAGGGGCCATTCCAAAGGCACAAAAGCAGCATTCCTACTCACAAACAACAGCTGATTCGGGAACTGAGAACCGACTTTCATCTCTTCGTCAAGATTGACTTGAAAGACAACTTCCACTCTTCTTTTCTTTCGGGCTGAGAGATTAACCAGTCAATCCATTGGAATAGAATAACGACAATCATAACATCACTGAAGAGGAAGGAGTTCAATCAAGACCAGCTTCTGGGGAACCTTAAACTACAAGTGTCCCAGACGAAAAAACCTATTCTTCTAATGGGTAGCAATACATTTACCGCTAGCTCTTCAATAAGCCACTCATAAGCAGACTTGGACAGAACTACGTTTGTCTTAGCCGGATGCCTTCTTCCTCCGAGTTCAGACCCACTTTATCCTTTTCCTCTAGCTTCGGGAAGCTATCCACAAGAAAGAAGTGTTGGAGTGAACTGCAGCTAGCCAGGAAGTTCGAATGTATTAGTGGTATAGAATCCGATCTTTCGGAATAGGCTCTTCTCGCGTAGCGGCATACCGGAAAAAAAGAGAGAATGTTCAGCCATGAGTGACTGCCCCCAGTCTCCTTACCACCTTCTTTCGTTTCATCAAAGGAGGAACTCCAGCGCACGGATTTTCTTGAGCTAGCTATAAGCAGGAACTCCTATTTAAGTAAGGCCAGGCCAGCTGTAAACAAAGCAAACAAGAGTTGTACCGATACTAGTTGACAGCAGCAATTGGCCTTTTCCTACAGTTGACCGATACAGCTCGACCGATTGATCCATAAGAGCGGAAAGATAGTACATTTAAAAGGACGAGAAGCGGTATCGAACACGGATAAGAAGAGGTCCGTCAAGCAACCTTTCTCTTATAGTAGATAGCACCAGACGCGCCACTGCCTCCCTCGACAAAGCCAATTATGGATTAATCACCTTGATCCCAAAAAAACCCACACACTGAAGGAATGAAGACCAATTCTCCGATGACGTAGTAGAATAGAAGAATAGGCATATAGTCCAATCATATGAATCTAATAAGATACTCTTGATAGTCACTCGGGGTGAACATTCATTCCGCCACAAAGTCTGCTTAGCTAGCTGTCAGCTGCGTTAGTTCATTTCCCCGATTCCTGGTTCACTAATGTACGTAAACGGCAGGAGTCCAGAGGTAAGGCCCCATACAAAAGAAAGAAGAGGGAATTGCCAGGCCTTTCATAGACTATTTCATCAGGCACCTGACTTTTCTATGCTGCGACTATGGTAATAAGCGCCGGACCATTTTCTTTTTCTTTTTCCTGACCTCGTTCGAAACCTGCTTTATGATCGGTGACTATATTCACTAAATGCTTTCTCTTTAAAGAGTCTTAGGCTTAGGAGTTTCTTCAGATGCACCACTCGCCTGCTTTCTTCTAACCAATCTTTCTTGATCAAGGATCATGACCGATCAGTGCTACACAACCAAAGTCTAAGTCCGTCTGTCATTGGCCAGAATGACCTTGCGTTAGAGACCGTCATCATGAAAAGAAAGTCTTTTCCTTCTTTTCTTTTGATCGGGGGGGGGCGTGCGTAAGATAGTCGTAAACTTGGGCTGATATCATCGTATGGAAGTAATGCATGAACGTAATGCTCACAACTTTTCCCTCTAGACCTAGCCGCTGCCTGGATAAGACTTTTTAAATGTATATGAATCGTTGAAGGAGCAATACCAAATGCCGCTGATCCCCGAATAGCTTCATAGTATAGGTAAGCCTAGCTAGAATAGACTTTGATTTCGAGGAAGAAATGCGAGAAAGAGCAGCTTATAAAGCTACAACTACTATTTTCGGTTAAGTTGAAGATCTGTGATGCGTCGTCGCAAGTCAAACAAGCAGCAGAATAAACTTTCTATTTATTGCCGAAGTGCGCAAGACTCTCTTAGAGTTTACCGAAGTCCCCTCTCAATAAAGAGAATTACCCAACCACAGCGGGCGGAGAAAGAAGTGGTATGGGTAAGGCACGGCTCCCACTTCTTATGCCCCTATTCCCCAGTTGGAGATCAAGCTACTCAAATCAGAACTTCAATCCGTCACCGGTAGGAAAAAGAAGATGAGTTAAGGGAAACCTCCATCCAACTTGCAATCCAAGAACCAGGCCCACCGAAAGAATATTCGATCCGGAATGGAAGAGATCGAAAGAAGAAGATTGCTCTCCTAGTCAGTGAGACACAGTCTGCATTTGTCCCTGGTAGATACATATTGGAATCGGTGGCAACAGCACAGGAGGTTATTTTCAGATGCAAAAAACAGAAAAAACCAGGTGTAATGCGATTTGGAAAAGGCATACGACTATGTTGACTGGAGTTTCCTGCTGGAGCTAATGGCAGCCAGAGGGCGGGAAATGGTTATCCTGGATCAGGGACATTCTGGAAACAGTCAAAATATCCATAATCATCTTTGGCAGCACCCATGGGAACATACTGACTACGGGGTATCAAGCAGGGTGACCCCCTGTCCCCATATCTGTTTATCCTGGTCACTGATTGCTTGCACAGAATCCTACAGCGTGCACAGAGCGCAGGTTTGATAACCGGCCTATTTGGTGTTGTGAATCTGCACTATGCGGATGAGACTTTCATCTTTGGGGAAGCAAATGAAGAACAATGACGCTGCTTGAAGACAATACTACAGCTGTATGGCGGGTTAGTAGGGCATGAGAATCAACTTCCATAAGAGCGCGTTTGGGCGGATGTGCACAGGCTAGAATCGCGAGCATAGCTGACTTAATGGGCTGTAAGAGGGCCCTTCAGCTATCTGGGACTCCCTATCAAAGACAGAAGTTTAAACAGATCTGACTGGACACCATTGATTAGCAGAACAGAAAAGAAGCTGGAAACCTGGAAAGGTAAGAGTCTGTCCTTGGGAGGTCTTGGTTAACTCTTTTATTTCATCCTCAGCAAGATGGCATTCTATCACCTGGGTTGTAGAGAAACTGGACCAGATCAGAGCTCAGTTTCTGTGGAGAGGGAGCACTGACACATTCAAATCTCATTTGGCGAACTGGAAACTGGTGACTACGAGCAGGACTCAGGGGGGCCTTGGAGTCCAGGACTCAGCCATCTTCAATCAGGCTTTATTAATGAAGTGGTGGTGGAAGCTGTACCAAGACTCGGACAAGCCATGGATACATATGGTTCTGGGAAACTACGTAAAAGCAGAATTGCCCGCAGTTCAGGAACTGACAGAGAGCAGAGAATGTTTTGGAGAGGTGTCCAGAAAACCTTTTTTGCAAGTATAAAGAACTGGGAAATGGCAAGATGAGAAATTTCTGGAAGGATAGGTGGCTGAATGGGTTGAGCCTGGAAATAATGTATCCAATACCTGCTATGTTTGCTAAAAATCAGAAAGTCAGGGTTCAAAGAACAGCAGGGCAAAGGCGACCCTAGTCACAACCACCTTTCACCAATGAAAAAAAAAAGCAAGAAAGGTGTCAAGTCTGAAAGCCCGGTGAAACCCTGGAGTCAACCTCTAAATCTTGGAACCTGTGTATTCTCCTTTCCGCTTTGCCCTAAAAGAGGAAAAGAACCTTCCCGCCTATTCGTTTCGTATTGTAGCTTTGGGTCATCTACTACGTTTTTGTTTTCTTGCGGGTGGTCAAATAGGGTAGCGTCAACCGGCAGCTAATGAGACCCAAGCAAGGAGTCAGACCTCCCCTGCCGAGTCATACCGAACCGAACCGGATCGAAAGCACTACTCCGTCTATTGGCCGATGCGAACAATGGATTTTACGGATTACGGATGTAGTACTGGACTGGGAAAGGTACGATTTCAATGTTCATGAACCATGCTAACGATTTCTTTCTGGACGACCAGGATAGTTAGCCAAAGGCTGAACCGTCAAAGCATAGGCCAATTCTTTGATTTCCACTTTATCTAAACGTTTCAATCAATTCATGCCAATCCTCTAGCATGAGTTAGTTCAGAGTCGGCAAGGGGAATCAGAGAAAGGGCAGTTTAGTCAACAATCATGACCGTGGGAACATTTGTTCGCTTTCTAGGTACCTCCGAATCTACTAGTCATCGCCTTTGCGCTGGGAAAAGCATTTACCTGGAGTCGGCTATTCCTGATTCAGCAAAGGAACACAGCCTTGATCCGCTGCGGATTGGATTCTTCCTTTTATTTTCTCGTTCTTTTTACTCTATTATGACTGTCGCAATAGAAATCGAGAATGGAGGTGACTTCGCTACCTTTCCTTTCTTGGTGAAGAATCTTTTTTCGGAAACAGACTTTTATATGAATTTACCAGGTCGAATTCAGGACTTCACTCTCTTGGAAAGACCCTTTCACACGGAACTAATCCCGTACTTGAGTAGACGCCTGTCTGTGGTCTCATCCCTGACCCTTGAAGAGGAAACTGGGTGAGATATGGAATTGAGCTTGACTCACTATACGAAATAACGATCTCGGCTTTCCTCCCCCATCGCCTTCCTTTCACTTGCGGATACTTCGCTTGGGGAACAGACAGACTTCTTCTTACTTGAATCTCGGGACTCTTACTTCACTCCAATTTCATTGACTTCCTTCAGTCACTTCCTTTTGAGACCAACTTGTCAAACAATACTTCAAAAGAATATCCCACTTTGTTGGCTGGCCTCTTCAACGCCTTGACTGTCGTTGCGTTGACTAATAGTATAGTAGAGTAGTTCCTAGAGCTTGACAAAACTACCTCCCCGCTTCTCAAAACAAGGCTGATTAAGGGTCTTTCTCGTAGATAGTCTCAGTGATAGCTACTGAACCGGCTTCGGCTTCTTCCTTCGAGTTAGAGTGCCCAATGCTAATATTATTCAATGCCTTAGGAGTGGCACATTCGTTTAGACAGAATCCAATATACGCTTATAGACAGGCAGAAATGAACAGATACCATTCCCCAGCTTAATTAGCTTCGGTTTCAATCCTTTTTCTTCTCACTGGAAAATGCAAGAAATCGGTCCTAAGAGGCGAGGAAGAGCATCTAAACACTACTTTCTACATAGCCCACGTGAAAGCCAGTCACTATCACTAGCTCCTTACTCGAAAGAAGAGGGACCGGGTTAGTACTTATATAACTACTTGTTCGCTATCCCAATCAGGTTAGCTTTCCTTTAACCAACTACCCCGTTTTGTCTGCCTTTCTTCCTATGTTTGCCCAACCTCTCTGTCATCCTTCTTATTTGAGCGCATTCTCTTTCTAAGACCCGGGAGAAAGGGAAAGGAGAGGAAAGCAAGGGCGAAAGCGAAAAAGTAAGTAACTCGTGATCATAGGACTCTAAAGAAAGAAGAGATCCCAGAAGTGGAGTTCGTTACTAGCCCCGCCACGAGCAACCGATTTGCCGACACTACAAACCTATCTTCCTTCATCTCCTGGGAGAAGGGACTAACAAAGTAAGTAGTTAGTGTGGACCAGAAAGCAGGAAAAAGTTCTTACTAAATAATATAAGATAAATGCCTGAAGTTCGCGGAACGGACGTTCACATCTATGAGCGACGATCGTTCCCCGGTGGTTCAAAAACGATCCAATACTATACAAAATGAGGTATGAGTTTCGACCTTTCGGAGTTGTTGGGAACCACGGGACCGGGGGCGGGGGTCAAAGTCCCTTCTTAACTCCCGCTTCTGCCTTTATACCGGCTTTCACTTTATCGGATAACTACTGGTGGGTCTGGAAAAGAAGATAACCCGCGATGGCCGGGTGAGCTCACTTCCTAGTTTTGGTCTCGGTGACATTGGTCCTTGCGGAGCGGCCAAAAAGGCTTAGCGACGACCCCCTCTCGGCTTAAAGGAAGCGGCTTGTCCCATCCAATGCCCTACAAAGAAGTGCAGAGAAAGAGCGTTGGAACTTGCGTCAGTTGAGTTTACGAGACTAAGGAACGAAGCTGTGCTTTGCTGACCTAGTAGCAGGATTTGGTTCTTTTGCAGGAACAGAACTTCATCCGGTCAGTTGGCTATGCTTTTCCACCCACGTTTGATGCTGCTTTCTCCTACGTCGTGAAATTCCGATCGCCTTGTGTATGGCATTGTAACCCAAGTAAAACGAAAGATTTTTTCCACTTTATTTGATACTCGAAGACGACCATACACATTCTACTTCAACATTTTCCATTCTATAGCCGGTTCCGATAGCTTACTGGTTCCACAGGGTCGCCTATTCACTCCAGGCACATCCGACCATTGAATCGGAATTCATAACAGACGATGCGTTTAGAGATGATGGACCCCCTCATTTCCCTCACACTCCCTAGATCTTCGTGGGACCACCCTATCCCGAATACGGGGTTTGTGCGTCTCACTAGTTCCCGTGCGGGAGCCTTTCGAACCAACTCCTGCGACGTTCTAAGAAAGTAATGAAAGATACAGATTGATGGCTCAAATAGACTACAAATAAAGGGGCCCTCGAGGACCTACGTCAAATTAAGATGTATGCGAGAAGGCTCTGTGCTTAACTCAGAAACTGCTATTCTTCGAAAAAGCTGCAATGCAAGCTGCCCACACTTCCAGCTGTTCTCAAAGAGCTCTACCTTAGGGCGGAGGGATAGCTTCGCTCCTGGGTTCCAGGGGTGGCTCCATCTCGGTTGTGGATCTAATCAACTCCATCAGACCGCCTATCTCCACAGTGAAGCTTCCGGCCACTGCTTCCACAGCAGGACAGGAGTAGAAGTGAGTGCTTCAGGTGGATAAGCTTCGACGCTCTCAACCTGGTTTGGATCGTTTGACTATGGCTCCGCGTTCTTTACAATCATAAGCTCGATCACGAGGGTCCAAATCTTGGTCTCCATCTCGCCTTATTCAAATAAAAAAAAAGAGTAGTATAAGTGGGCATGACTAGAAAAACAGCATCTGGGAAATGGCGGAAAGAATCGAAGGGGAATCCCGCTTAAGCTAATTGAAGCTAATGCTTGATGCATAGCCCTACTTACTTCTAATGCCTCCTTTCTCAAGGCCTTTTTTGTATCAATATTATTATAAGTACTCCTGTACGATACAAGTGGGAGGTTAGGACTTTGGTGAGTAGGAGGAATGGATTGATGATCATTTCAGGTTTGTTGAAGATCAGGATCCATATTGCAGAGCCGTATCATTACGGGAGCCTTCCGCCTTCCCAACTTTCTTCTTCTATGTCTGGTACGATTACGGTATTCATACCAGCAGCTCGTACCAATTACCTTTAATTTAGCCGGGAGGCTTGAGCTGGTCAAGTCTGTTCTCTATAGCCGTAAGACCGCTTCGGTTTTCCACTTCCTATGAAACGTTTTGTTGATTCATTTCCTTTCGTCTTCCAGTCCAAAGATCCATTACATTAGCGGGTCTTCTGTCGGCCTAAGAATGAAGGAGGGCTTAGCTTGCGCAGGTTACACGACTGGAATAATGCTGCCAAAACGGTTCCTAATCTGTGATAACCGGGTGAAATGGTGCAGGGCCAAGTATTTCAGCAAGGAAAGCATAACAGAAGAGAAGTCTCGCCGTCAGGGGTCTGGAAAGGTATATTTCAAATCCGAGATAATGCCGCATCTGCTATTCTAATATTATTGGAAACGGCTAAACCCCCAAGCTCTGGTCTGATCCTTGGTTCCCTCATTGAATTATTAATCCGCTCGTCTGCCTTCGATCGTGGCAGTTGCAAGCCAATTGGAGTATACATAAGGAGTGGTTTACTTTGGCTAAGGCATTTCAGTGTACACCCCAGATTCATTAATATGTTAAAGAGTTCCTCCTGTCCTTTAGGACAACCAGTTTGAAAGCGGGATAATCAATAGCCTATCTAAGATCCCTTAGTCAATAGCCCCATAGCATACTCATACAACTATTCCAGTTCTAAGGGCTTCCTATTGGTGGCCCATCGCATGAAAATCGATTCTCACCCCTGGCCCTGAGAGGTGGACACCGCCGCCTTGCCCGGGCTTTGGAAACCCCATCGAAGTAGAATTCCCATTCCAGGCCGTCCTGTTCGCTATCCGAGTGAGTCCCAGTCTGGGGGAAGTGGCAAATCTTGTCTCCATCAGTTCCAATCGAACCTCCGAACTCTCTCTTTCATCCATTCCCTGGTGAGCTAAGAGCAAGTGATCTTCTTATCGTTCTTGTGCTAGCCAGCTGAGCTAAAGCTTTCCATTTCAAGGCTCTAGTTCTGCTATTCAATCCATTGCTTGGCCATCTACTCGAAGAATCGATTTCCTCGTACGGTATAACTGGAACCTCTAAGCATTCTATTTCCAGTCCCAGTGCTGGGAACCAATGCTTCTAATGAGCTGCATAAACCCCGACAATGAGACCTTCGAAAGCGAGTAAACGTGTATAAACAATACAGTCTTTATCCAGAATGAAAGAACCGGCTGGATCCGACCAATAAGCAGCTCACTCAAACGAAGGAATGAAGCTTCACCTCCTTCGCGGACCCTTTTGATCGTTTCCGCAGCGGCGCGGAACTACTAAGCTTCTATTCCGATGCTTGGACCCCCGGGGGAAGAAAGCCCAGGGACTGACGCTTTATCCAACAGGAAGCACCCATCGACCTACTCTGTTGCCTGCCTGAGGATCACTGATCTCAACTCTCCTTCTTTCCGGCTTAGCCGAACTACTTCCAAACTCCCCTTGGCTGTCGAACTGCTTGATATCTGTAGCTATAAATTCGATGAAAAAGACAACAAGTGATATAAGACCTCCCTTACGAAGCTATCCCGTCTTCCCTATTACCTCTTTCTTACCCGAATGCTTGCGAACCGGATGAGGACTATCAGATCTTAGCCCCATGTTAACGAGTATACGATGACTGCCTGCTGCTTCTTGCTTGACCCTACTTGTTCAATCATAGTGAAAGTCGTCTACCAAATGGAAAGACGGGCATTGTGTATAAGAAGATCATGAAAGTGACGTCCTATGTGAATATGTGCCCAGTGAGGTTCTGATTCACTAATGGTGAATGTGATCTCCTGACCCCACTCTCGCGAATCACTCCTTCCTGCTTGAAGTGGAATGGGTTTCAAGATAACAAGTCGCTACCCAAACTTGCCATTATCCCTTTAGACAGGAAGTTAGTGAGTCTTCGAAAGTCTTTGTCGGTACTATATTCACCAGATAGCTAGGTAATGAAGAGGACTCATTGAGCAGAGTAGTAGGTACTTTAAGGCCAACGAAGGTTGAGCTTACTTATTTGCTTTGTTTGCGCTGGGAGTCATTCATATCTCGGCGAGTCTTATTCTGTCCTTCATGACCTTTTTTCTCTCTCAGGTCTAGTCTCGAAGTCAAGCACGTCCGAATCTGCAGTCAGGAGTAGAGTCTGGTAAACTCCAATCTCGATGTCAGCCGGGAAGAAGCAACCCGTGTAGATCTTGTTCTCCATAGCCTGGAATTGCAAACTACCTCTCTCGCATAGATCCAATTCCCTAGTGGTTCGGAAGCGGATCTGTCTGCTGAGGGATGCTATATAGCGCCTTTGTCGGCACGCTTAATTACCACCACAAGGCGACCAATCCAATTCCCTAGTAGTGTTGAGTTGCTTTCTATTTCATATCTTCCTTCTACTAAGGACAGTGATAGCGAAGGCCAGCCAGTCTTTGAAGAATTTGCCAGTTAGCAAGACAGTTGTATTTGATGATCTAAGACCGCCTGCAAGCTTACTGACCAAATGGCGGTTTTCCTCTTCTCTTACCGTAAGATAAGTGAAGTAAGTAGTAGTCCTTTAAGCCAGCTGCTTCTTTCTTCTCATCTAACTCTATCTCCTCTGATTCCAGCAAGTCAGCCAGTCAATGAGGGCGCAGTTCCGGTCTTAGCCTTTCCTCTTTCTTACCTCTTCAGGAAGCTAAGCTCGTAGGGAGGAGTTGCTTTCTGACTTTGATCATCTCTTTCTTTCCTGGGTGTTGGAGTTAGAGCTTCTTTCCTTTCCTATCCTATTCGATCGAGCATGAAAGCGAAGGGCCTTTACTTGCTTCCGGATAAGGCTTCTGTCTCCTTACTTGATTAAGGAAGCCGACTCTCATTCATCCTATATCCTTTATACCTGGGAAAACTATAAGAAAGATCAGATCGATAGGTTCTCTAAGAAGTGTGTGTGATCCACCGCAACATCTGATAGAAAGTGCTTCCTTATTATTATATCCACCTGCCGCTCTAACAAAGAAGTGAATAAAAGAATTAGAGATTCCTGAGCCATTCGATCTATCTCTTCTTCGTGATCTCGCACTATGGTTGTCGACATTCCCTTTTTATACAAGCTTGCCAAGCTCTTAGTTATCTTATGTCGAAAGCCAATGACACTAGCTAATGAGAAGCTTGACGGCACCTACGATTAAGCCAAGTCGATGGAACGAAGGACAAAGACCTAGAATAGAATTACAGTCTCGAAAGCTGCGACGATGAATCACGCCGTCAGTCGATTCGGTACAATACTGAATGCCCGCTTCTCTTTTATACGAAAGAAGTTAAGCGAGAGAAAGAAAGCCTTTTTAAGTGGAAGACCAGCCCAACAAAAGAGAGAAAAAGGGGGTTGTTTGGATCCTGTTGCAGTCTTTTTTTCTGGCCTTGTAGACCTATTATTTGCAATTACCCGGGATCTACGCAATCTCTCTTGCAATGAATATCCAGACGGCACATTTAAGTAAGATTTTCTATCTCTTTCACTAGTTAAGATGTTATGATATATCGGTTGGTGAGATCTTTTTATCTCCTCCCCATTGAGTCCTTCGAATATCCCCTATTTTCCTGATTGCCTTGGAGGAATTTTGACAGGGTTGGAATTCTTACACGAGGGAAGGGGTTACGTCACACCTTGCTTGTATATTAGTAGTGGCCGCAGAAAGACGGGGATCGATTGAAAGTCGGAGATGTCGGTAAAGGAAAAAGGAATATGAGAGAAACCTTTGAGTTCCGTTTGTTGTGGGCCCTAACGAGCTAACGTGTTAAGAGTAATAGGCTGTTTTGTTGGCGAAATTCATACTCTCGCTTTTTTGCCCTTTTGCAAAAACCCTTTCATTCAGTTGTAGAAAAAAACTAAGCCTATGCAGCTCTTGCTAGTTGTTATCTTGTAAGGGTCTATGCGAGATCTATTGAAGTGATTTTCGGTTACCTTTCCTGAGGATTGAGATCGAGCCTCTTGCTAGACGTGACGTAGGAGGCGAGCCAGTTGCTTTCCTTTTCGCTTCTCATGCTAAGGCTTTATCGATGTTTTAAGTTTTTATTGCCTTTCATTTCATTTATGTGAGGGGCACAGGTGAGGGTTGTGGGGTAAGGGAGGCTGACAACTATTGATGGCTAGCTTGGGATAGCCGCCGTCGAGAATGCTGCATGTGGGGCCTTACCAGTGAATGGTGTTGAAACCTAGCCCTATATAGAGGTGTTGGACCTACAGGGCTCTAGTTACGTAGGGGCAAGCATATGTTTGTGTCTGTCCAAGCACGCATATTTGTGTGCATTGATTGATAGAAGCGGTTGGTTGGGACGCATGCATGGAAGTGAGGCAAGCTATTTTAGCTTGCTTAGTTGTGGTGTTTTGGAATTGACTTCTCTAAGAACTGCAAAAAAGATTGGATCTTGTGCGCCGGCTATGCGTCAGTCCCGCGAGTTTGTCTTTCGGTTGAAGATTTTTCATAAAGAAAGACATCAATCAATAAAGCAATCAATCAAGAAGGTCTTACTCACGTAGCCGAGATAGATTTGTTCTATCCGCGTTCATCCATCACAGCGAGTTTGGATGGCGCGCCCCGAGAGAGAAGTAGTCGAAAGGTGCATGCGTTTGAACGTATGTCGGATCGGCTTGCTGCGCCGGCTTCTCTGACTTGATTCTTCTCTGAAGGCTAGGTCAAGTAGCCTTCCACCGACTCAACGGATGGAGAGAAGCGCGCAAACGGAGCCGGACGTTACTTAGGCAATGCCAACCGGCACTTCAACCACGGAAATAGCAGCGAATTCTTTTTAGAATGATCAATGGTTAGAAATATAATATCCCAATAAAGCAGCTAGGCCCTTTTCCTATTTCGTCAGGGGCTTACTCATAAAGGGGGCTTTACCCTGACGCAAGTAGTCGTAGCAGCTATTTTATATAGTATAGCTGCGGGCGCTACTGTACTAGTTTTTGTCGGGTTCTTTGCTAGCCAGACACCTGTCAACCAACCATCCAGCAACTATCAGTTCTTTCGCAAGCCAAGCCAATATGCCTTGACCCGCCCGAGGGGAATCCGAGTGAAAGCAGCAACCAGAGTGATAGTAGCGTGTGTCAGTCACAGCGGAACTGATTACAGATAGGTAGTGCGGACTACACTACTTTCCTGTAATCACCTCACTCACTCTGAGGTGAGTGAAGTGATCTCGTATTCGTATGGAACTCAAAGAAAAGCCATAACGGTTATAGAAGGGAACGCCCAGTAGACGGGGACAGGGAGCACGTAGATCACAAAAAGTCATAGTTTTATCTCCCCGATCGTGCAATAACGAGCTGAGTGAAAGTCAAGTTCTGTTCTTTAAATAAGATAAATAGAAATTGGATTGATAGAAAGTATGTCTTTATTTGCACGCACCTTTTCCTGGAGATCCAATGTAGATATCAAAGCAGATTCCCGTAAAAGACGAAAAAAGGATGGAAAGAGACCTCATCACTCAGATTACAACCTGTCATTCAATAAGCTTAACTATCTCTTCATTGGGATGGCAGATTTTATAGGTGGAGGAAGAGAAGAGAAAGGAATCCGCATACAGATAGTTATGGATTGGTCTAAAAATCTTTCTTTCGAAGGGACCCAGCCGACGGACCATCCTCTCCGAATTTGTGTAAAGCATGTCGCTTTAGTTCTTTTCTCAAATGCTTCTTCAAGGCTTCCAGACCTGACACTGACTCAATCTTTCTTTCGGGTTGAAGGCTTTGCTACCTAAAAGAAAAATAGGCTCCTGCTATCGATGATCAAACCCCCTACCTAAAATCATCTTGTGTCGAATAGTTGAGTTTTCCACCTGCTACCGCTTACTCGGGGGGTGAAACTGGTATACTATAAAGGGTACCTTCGATAGGATACCGCAGTTTGTTTTTTTTTTATAGGACCGGGTAATTTGAGCCAGGAAATTGACGTATTGAATGACACGATAGTATGTCGTTTTCGCTTCCTTTGATTGAAGTTTGTCAATCTCGACTGTCAAGTAAAATAAAAAACTTGATCCATCTGCGGTCCCCCATCGACGTGAAATGAGAAAGTGGACCCTGTGAAATATGATGAAAGTACCGAGTCCCTATGTTGCAGATCGTCTTCGACCAAAAATGAGAAAAGCTTTACAAGTTTTGAGAGTAGTCTCAGTCGTTGAGAATAGCCAACGGTCACTAGTCTTTACTTTGCTTTCAAGTCAGAATGTTCTCCTGCTGCAAGAGAATAACGGTTAACCTGCCACAAGAATGTTGAAGGCGAAGACCCACGAGTCGACGAGGTCTAATCCCGGGGAGCATAATAGTCAGTTTATAGAAGAGAATCCAGGCGAGGAGCAAGCCTAGATCAGTTCCCTTGCTTTTCAGGCTTGAACCTGTTCGTTCGATAGTAGTTGCTACCGAATTGGCACCTTTCAATAGATTAGCTTAACAACAACAACTGACCGGGCTGAAAAGCTCGACCTACTTCTTTCTATCAGAGTCTGGAGAACTAGGAAATTTGGCAGCAACGAGTGGAAGAGTCGGACCTGCTCTTCTCTTATATGACATTTCGTTAACTGCCAAGAGCCGGAAAAAAGCTTCCTTTAAGAATAAGAAATCTCAATCCGCTCATTCGCTTCCTTTCGATCTGGGAGAAGACTCATTCCGGCTATTGCTCCTTTCGGTGATAAAGACAGAGTTCTGATAACGGGCATCAATTCCTATTATATATATGAGAATCTCTCCTTCAACTCAAGCAAGAACAGCGGAGTCAACAAGTGCTATCCATGTTCAAGCTCAAAGCAATCCACCGAACCCAAACCCAAGTCAACCGAACCAAAGCCAAAGCGTCATCCTCTTCCCTTATTCTAGCAAATAAGCAAGTAAACTACCTTCGCTCCTTCCCCGGCTACGGCTACAGAGTTGGATAAATCTCACTTATGCTTCTTAACACTTGGAGTTCGAAGTGGATCCTTATTTCTGCGCTCCACTGGATCTACTGTCTCTAATTCAGCATCTGCTTTCAATGCTAGCTCGATTGCAGCCAAAAAATGGACTTTGCTAATAAGCTCCTACTGCTCTTACTCCAACAGATGAATAAGAGGCAGGCCACGCCCACTTGAATCAGAATCTCTTTCATTCTCGGCTTCTTCAACACCCCGCTAACCATGAGTGAACAGTCGACTCAACAAAAGCAATTCTTCGTTGGTCCCATGAAACCATTAACCATGCTACCGCGCTTTTTTCAAGTCCTTATATCTCTTTATCAACCTGCTATCTCTCCTTCTCTCCCGAACAAGACAACAAAGGCTGACTCTCCATCTCCTTACGCGGATGATATAGCTGCTGATTCGTGAACTGAACAACTGCAGCTTCTGCTTCCTCCCCGATGGTCTAAACCGGGTATTCACTCGCTTTCAAGTCTACGATTGTTGGGTCTTCATTCCTTCCTTGCTTCTTACCTACTCCAGTCTCTCTAAGATTCCATTCAATATATGAAAGCAGAATCTTAATCCTAATCAGACTGACCAAGAGCAAGAGCAGCTGAGTCAACTCTATCCATTCTTGTTCCAAGCTAAAAGCTTGAGGAAGAAGAGCTTATTCAACGATCGTTCGCCACGGAACCCATCTCTGGAACCGAAGCCAAGGCCCAAGTTCAACCTTCACCACGTGAACGCTACAAGCTAGTCTCATCCTTATGCCCTATCCTTTATTTCATTTATTGGTGGCTGCAATCGAAGGTTTTGTCTGGCCTCGACTAGAAAAGAAAGTCTCAAATCATTACGAAGAAAAGAAGAAAGCAGGTAATGCAATTCGTACTCGAAGGGGAGGGGGTGGGTAGCACCCCTGTCTACCACGGCCCGAGTGTTCTTCCCATTGATTCCCACTTCAACGTAGATGAGCCCTTTGCTCCCTTCTCTACTCTAATAGCTTGGGCTTTTCTTTAGAGGGCTGTAGAGATCCCACATGTGACTCCTCCGCTGGCTCCTCCTCACGCTGTGAGAGAGTTGAGGGCCTTCTTCTTTGGGCATTCCCTTGGCCAGTGAGGTCCATTGCATAGGAAACAATTAAGCTCACGTGGCTTGGGCTTGTCCCCACCTTCCTTTCTCTTGTCCTTATGGGGGTTATGGGGGGAAGACTGACCTGAGCCATCCTTGTCACCACTGTGGCCCTTGTCCTTCTCTCCCCCTTGGGCACTCTTGGTAGACTTGGCGGAGTCTTTCTTCTTCAAGTCTATCAGCTTCTCTGCTGCCGCCATTGCCGATGCGAGGTCTTGCACCCCACGACGTTCCAGCTCTTGCTCGGCCCAGTTTTCTAACCCTTGAATAAGAACTCTTTTTCTGGCATATCCTGCACCTCGAGCATGAGTGTGGAGAACTCCTTCCCATAGTCGCGTATGGAACCCGTGTGCTTGAAGCGCTTTCAGTTCTTTCGAAAAACGGGCCAAGTACTCTAATTCTCTGTGACGAAGGGGAATCCTCCCAAGTCTTGATGGTGCAAGTGCCTCGTGCCATAGACGCATGCCGCCTACGCCACCACAGCATAGCAGTATCGGTCAAGTACATAGTGGTAGTGCGTATTTTGGCCTCTTGATCTTTGAGCTTGGTGGCCTCAAAAGAGCGCTCTAGCTGCCACAAGCAGTTATCCAGTTCCCTACCATCCCTTGAACCTTAATGGGTCTTGGTTTCAGGTGTCCCTAGCCAAAGGTATCCTTGTCTTCCTCTTGGCATCTATCTCATATCTGTGTCAAAGAGCTGAGTGAGCACAGAGAATGTAGTAAAGAGAACTTCTCTTACTCAAGAGAGAATCTGATGAGGATGCCCCTCAATGTCAGATAGAGGAATTGCTTCGTTTAAGGTAGTCGGTCTTCTAATATAAGATAATAAGAAGAAGCGTCAGGCTTACCTCCACGATCTACTAAAAGGCAAGTAGCGTCGATGGACGATTTGCTTCGATTCCAATGTCCCAAAGGAAGTCAAATAGCGTCATCGGAAGTTAAGCCCTCGATTAGCAAAGAGTTCCCCCTCTCTCCGTTCTATCCAATAGACTATTTGCTAAAGTTCAAAGGCCAGTTTGAATAAGGTCCAATTCCAGTGCGAAGTAAGTGAAACTGCCGCTTTGACGAGGAAGTGGAAATAAATAGGATAAGCTGATTCCAGCTGTAGTTTCTTTATTGGCTGTTAGGTCGTCCCCTGTAGCTAAAGTCAAGTAAAGCCAGTAGTTCGAGTGATGGGATGGGACCTAACAAAGTATCTACGTTCGTACCTGCAGCTAAGAAGTCAGAAGTGTCCCCTGAGTCCGAGTTAGCTCTTATAGTTCTAGTTCAGGACAGGACTGTATGGGACCTCTTGCTTAGGGCTTTGGAAGCGAGCAAGCAACCCGGCAGAAGTAGATCGGAAGTTTCCTCTTTGACAAAGGTAGCCTTAGCTAAGTAAGAGTAAGTAAGTAAGTAAACAGATCAGGTGTAGCGGGCAAACACGGGTGTAGCGATAGAGCGGTTTAGTTGACGATTCTATTCAAAGAGGCTATTGCGCCGGCGTAAATCCCTCGTATCGGCCGGCTGTCTTATGACGGGAGACAAAAGAAGTAGGTGTACTTTTTTTCGAAACAGCAGATAAGCCAGTCTGAATGGAAGAATTTCTGGTGACTGCTAGGCGAAACAGCGACTGGAGAGAGTATCTGTAACCCGGTACTGAGAAGTTGGGCATCTTCCCAAAGCAAGCCCCTGACGACCGCTAGGCGGTAGCAGTTCGTAAATCAATGAATGACGTCCTATTGCTCCAAGGGCAAGGACCTGTTGCTTTCATTTCCGCAAGGAAGGGAAAAGAAAGGATAAGTGAATAGAGCTTTTTCCACTGGTCAGTCTTATTGGATTGGCTTCCTCCTGAGTCCGAGTGTCGGTACTCGTTTCCAATCAGATATTTAAAAGCATCCTATCGGGCTGTCATTAAAAGATAGATTCTTGTAGCCCCGGATAGCAATCTCCCTAGCGGCGGAACTTC
The DNA here is from genome assembly GCA_005019695.1 of Trichopus zeylanicus subsp. travancoricus. Lineage (NCBI taxonomy): Eukaryota > Viridiplantae > Streptophyta > Magnoliopsida > Dioscoreales > Dioscoreaceae > Trichopus > Trichopus zeylanicus. Next base: position 244,627 of record RXID01019377.1, on the reverse strand, counting down.
TTATTAGAATGAAGCTTACTCGACCTATTCGACCTCAAATCAAGTATATTCGCCGAAGAAAGTCAGGGACTGCACGCACTGAGGGATAGGACCTATTGAAGACTGAATCACACCGCTTGCTGACGACGTAGGGTATCTGATGACCGGCGGATCGAAGAAAAAAAAGCGGACCCTGACCCCGCGTAACGTGACACCTAAAGGTAGCCGTTTTTGGGGTCTGGATTTCATGTTCTGAGATAGATCTGCTGGATCATCAGAGTGGGACCTAGTAGCTTAAGTTTGCAGCTCTGGGTTTCAGTCGTCCAATTGGAAGGGCAGTTTACTCACTCAAGAGGAAATACTAATCATTGGCTCGGCCGGTTGGGGATGCTTCTTCAACACTGCTTTCATCCCGCTTTCTATTCGAACATCTTCTTTCCGCGGGTCAATAACAACCTACCGCGGTTAGGGCGAAGAGTGATCGCTCCATCACTTTCAGAATTAGAGACGAGCCAATCCAAGCAAGCTGCTTTCATTTCATTAGTTTCCGAAGAATCGAGAGGACGTACTTCGGTAAGATCCTACCCCGGCCATCTGTCGTTACGGATACCCGATCAGGCTAGTCTTCTAACTTTCTTCCTCGTCAAGACCATCCAATAGGGCGCTCCTACCTTGTTTACCAGGTGGCCATTACTTCTTTGAAGAAGAGACCTAATTGTCACTCGTCGCTTAGGCGGATACGAATTCGCTTGCTGGAACAAGAAAGGATATGGGCGCCTCTCCGCTTTGGTTGAACCAAGTAATCCGACCACCGGTTCAAGACTGGCTCCTTCCCTTTTGTCATGACTTCTGGTCGCTGCCGTCATGGATTGCTTATTTGATACCTTCCCCTTTTTTATTCTTATTCCCCACTTTCCATTTTGGGATGCTGTTTTCCCCTGATGGAGGAGTGTAGCGAGGGGGTCAATCACCGAGCGAACGTCTCGCATTCCCCCACCGTTGCTGCCTACCCTATCTCGTATTAGGTTTCCTCGTTTCCCACTACTGGCACTGCTTGGGTGAGTAGTACCAGTAGTGGTTGGGGTTCCCTTTACAACTAGGTGTGTTGTTGAGTTGTTTCCTTTCCTTGGAGCGGATAGCAGCGATACCCCCCAAAGGCTGCTATGCACTCTCCCCGGTGCGCTGTGATATGGCTCTCTCTTGCACTGTACTGAGTCTTTACTAGTCTTACCGAAATCGGATTTCCTTTCCTTTTGGTCAGCAGCCCCCGACGGAGACTTCTTGTCTTATCTTTATCCCCTCCAGGTAGTATAGCAGTCTCTGGCCCGTATGGTCCCTTATCTATATGTGTCTGCTAGGTCAACGGCAAGCCAACCAGTAGAAGTTGGAGTGTGATTTTAGCCGGTTGCAGTGCTTCGCCCTGACCTGGAGGAGTTCTCTTGGTAGTTTGATTACATCCCGCGTCCTTTGGTTTTCTTAGAAGTTCTAAGTGCTTTGCTATCTATCTGTATCTTTCTTGCGGCCTTTTTTTCTTTTGGAAGCTATTGTGTAAGCCGTAATAGATACATTTCCTGATTAGCCGTCAAGCCCGGTTATTTTTCCCTTTATACTAAATACCGTTTGGGTGTAAGCGACGCCCTGAAGTAAGGCTTTTTTCATCCCTCTTCCTTTTTCTTTTCCTCGCTCTATCATTTCATTATCAAAGAAGCGAGCAGGAAAGGAAATAAAGCACTCATTCCTCTATGAAGTGTAGGAGAGACACGGGAAAGCTATTAAGAGCTCTCGGTCGAACTCATCGAGAAGAGAATAGAGAAGGCGAAGAAAGAGGTTGGGGATACTTGAATTTCCGTTTGGTTTTCGGTTTCGGACCCCCTGAGGTCAGTGATTCTTCCTTAAGTTAAGGTGGGGGAAGGGTTAGGGACGGGTCCTAACCGCTTTCGATAAAAAAGAATCCTTATCGTTCCGTCAAGCTGGAAAAAGAGAAAAATGGGGGCTCTTTTGAAGCTCTTGGGCGACTTTGAAAAGCGCTAGTTCTTTGCAAGCGGATTAGATCAGAGAATCCTTCTTTCGGCTTTCTTTCGGATAAGATCAGAGATGAGTTCCTGTCCTTTCTTTTTCGTCGTAGATCAAACAGTGAGTCCGCTTTCGGCTTAGTAGATCGAGATTCGAGATGGAAAAAAGAAAAGTTCCAGTTTTTCGACCTGCGCACTCGCATATCAAAGGAGTACTGTAGCTCGGGCTAGCTTCTGAGACAGCGCTTCTTGTCTCGACTTTAAACTCCACTTTCAGCCTGACAAAACTTTAGCAAAACATTTCCATTCCATAATCGAGTGTCCTGAACCTCTCCCTATCCTGTGCAGCTTTTCCATTTCGGCTTTGACTTGTAGCAGGGGTGCAATCAACTAGGTGCTTGCACATCATCAATAGGGCATTGCCCCTGGTAGTCGTTTTCGTTCAAGTCCTGGGTCTTTGAACTTGGAAAGCAAGGCTTTCTTAACCAGGTAGCTGCGTTCCTAAGAGGGCCGTCTACCACCCCTAACTATGCTCTCTCCGCGCTCTTGCTTTGCAGGCGGATCGAATTCATTCATGGTTGCGAGTCTCTCACTTCGAACATGGGCGAATGCTTCCCCCTCTGATCCATCCTTCCCATTCGCCGAATTCTCTGTATAATCGGCATTCGATCGACCGGAAACGGACTAGGCGTTGGTTCTTCCTTCCGCCTCAGTTGCATGATTAGATAACATATTTTGGCACAACTCTTTCTCTCCCCCGATTGAGAACACCCGGGGTCCAGGGGCCCCTGCTATAAAAGAAAAAAAATGACTAAATCCAAATAATTAGTACACCCGCGGTGGTCATCAAAGAGCGCTATTCAGCGGTACACATTCAGCCTAAGGATTGAGTATTATTCCCGGCTCCATGAATGAACTATGGAAGAGGCGAGTAGTGTAATGCTTGAGAAGACTTTAGACTAAGATAGGTTAGAGTCTGACTAAAAGTATTGCTATTGGTATTACAAGTGTCTTCTTAGGGATGATCTTTCTTTAGAATACCAGTTGTCCCCTCCGGTTGTACCGAAGGAACCTTTCTTCTTATGAAAGGATTGAATTGAAAAGAATAACTAGTAGCTTTGCTTTTCACACCGCATTACCTTTCTTTCGTTCTAAAATAGCGTTCCGTAGATTCTACAATCGTAGATTCCATTAACCTTTCCTTTATTATCTTGTCCTGGTGGATTCCTTTCTCACAATGCTCCCCATCTCACACGAGACTGCTTCGCTTTCTCCCATTTATTAGTGCCGTATATAAGAGGGGTTCAACAAAATCTTAAAGCAATCGTTATCAAAATCTCTATTTCAAGCTCGTTCGTATCACCATCCACTTTACTTTGTTTAATGGCCTTTGCCAAAGAGTAAATCCAATAGAATAGTGAAGCTTGTGGCGGAATCGGTTCTTGGTCATCCTAGCAGTGGCAGAGGTGGTTCCCAACTATAAGAGATTATGCAAATAGATTGTGAAGACCATCAACCAGTCCTTGCCGCGTCTTTCAAGCCGTCTCCCAGACAGAGCTGCGCCCTGATGACGACTATACTAAAGGGGCCACCAACCAGGTCATTCCATCGGGGCTTGACGAGCTTCGGTCGCTCTCTATAGTTTGACGCGAGTCATCTGTGCAGCGGTAGAGCAAGAGGAAGGGTGAGCAATGAATCTATTCGCGCTTACTTACAAAAGTGGTAGTTCGAGCTCGCTTCGTTTACCCTTACTGCTACTGCTTGAGTAAGCTCTATCTCCCGAGCCAGCAACTTTGACAGCTGACAAACGTAGGCTTTAAATGGCTACAAAAGAAATGCACTTTTCACTCGTCTTGGCAGATTTCTTTGTTTCCGTACCCCTTACGGGGAGAGCCACCTTTTGAACTATTTTACCGCCAGAAAACGAGCTAGAAGCCGAACCGATTACCAACCGAAGAAGGTTTGTTTGATCTACGGTGCTCTCACTGGACTGGCTGTACCGCTACGCGCCGACGCTTCAAGCACATTAGCTAAAGCAGTTAGCGCGTAGTCTGTTGTTCTCTTTCGTTTTTCAAATTCTTAAGGGAAAGTAACGGGGGTTCGAATCCACGTCGTAGTCTGTCTCATATGCCTCCAAGGGCGGTGGGAGCTGTTTGCTTTTCGCTCTGTTCCTAGCACCAAATCTTTAACATTCAACGCTTTCACCAGAGCGGCGAGAAAGAGAGCATGAGAACAAACTACATACTTGAAGGGAGTAGGGAATAAGCAAAGCGAAAGGAGTTCCACTAGAGAATGGGAGCGATTTACAACTAATTCACTTTCACATCGTTGCAAGCTACCTGAGGATGCTAAGGAAAGACTTTGAAGTCCAGATGAACAAAATAGAATTTTACTTTTTTTTTATTCAACAAAATGAATGTATTCTTGCTTTGTACTTTATTGGGTTGGCATTGTACCATAGAAGTCTGCTTTCGTTAAATCATCCAATCCACTTTTTCTGGTGAGTGAATAGCGGGTGAATATCTGGTGCTATAGAATCCGCTCTGGGACTGAATGGCTCTGAGGGGGGGAAAGAGTAGAAGTAGGTTTAGAATCCTGTTCTTGAAATAACGCGTTGTAAAAGTCTCGTATCCGTTCTTTTGGTGCTATCATCGTATAATAGAATATAGCACGCCTGCAGGACCCTCGAACTATGAACTTCAAGGCAACCACTGAGGACGTAGAAGGAGATGGAACACCGTCCAAGCGGAAGAACTCGGAACGACGAGTTAGTCCCTTAGGGTGACGCTTGTTATGCCAAAACGCACAAACAAAGGCTCGCTACGGCCTGGGTAGAGAAGGCGCCTTCATCTTTCACTTTCAGAACCTTACGTGGTCCGGTCTCTTAACCTTTTAAGAAATTCTAAAGAGCTTTCTCCCACGTATTCGTTCTACCACTCGCCATGAACCTTAAGGGAATTCCTTTCCTTTCACTCCTCTGGCTAAGACCGGATCGGTATCATCTATCAATTGACTAGCTTGACCTTGTAAAGGATAAAGTTTGTTTAGCCGCTTCTCCGCCTGCTCGGGGTCTGATGAATTACATGCAACCTAGGCGAATTCGCGTGCGCTATCAGTTCGTAGGCAAATTCCTCTTTCCAATGCTCGAAACGGGCGTTACGACTCGCCATCCATCTTCTATGGGATTGGTTGGTGGCAGCGGCTCCACTGAGAAGAATGAAAATCCAGAACAGAGTTCCTCGTTAACTTAACTTAAAGTTACTTCACCAAAAGAAAAATCCTAAACCTACTTTATGACCAGCACGGCTGCTGCAATCAGCCTGATTTACAACTCGGTACCGATTCGTCTTTTTAGTTGCAGCTGCCCTTTCAATCCTGAAGGGCCTAGAATGATATTTGAGAGAAGAGGCAGGCAGGGAAGCTGAGGATGCGATTACTAGAGAAGGAGTATAAGTTATTCCGGGTAGGAATGATTGGTATTATGGTGCCAAGACTGCTGGATCAAATCGGTTAAACGCGGATAAAAGTCAATCAATTCGTTCCGTCGACCGCGGATTCTATCTTTTCTAAGCAACCGGGGGAATGCAGTGGTCTTTCTTAAAGAAGAAAAAGAAATGCTATTGATGCAGGCCAACTCGGAATCGTATCCGCTGTTTGATAGAAGACTGCTCTCGAATCCGCATCCCGGTGCTATTGACTCAGCTGCTATGGAATCCAAGCCTTTTAAGCAGTCCAATACGAGCAGAGTCAAGAGACCGTAAGATAGTCTTTCTTCATCTGCACCTGCAAAGAGCGGATAGGGAAAGAGAACTCCTAAACCAAACCGAAAAGCAGTCTCTTTCTTATATACGAGACCCCCCCGCCATTCCTCATTCAAGATAGGCACAGGGAGGAAAGAGAGAAGCGCATCCAAAACAAAAGCCAATTCCAGCGGAGTCAAAGTCAAATAAGAAAGGCCTTGAGCCTTCTTCAAGCTATCACGTCCTATTGCTTCTGTAACAGCAAAAACACTGACCGCTACTACTACTTCCACTACTACAGCTACTGCGTTCCTCGGATTCTTTCCTTCGCGGTTGAAAGTCAGTTAAGCCGAAAGAGTGAAGTGAATCGGTCATTCCCCGGCTAAAGAGCATGCCACTATGCTTGACACATGCAATTGCTTTCCTTGGCACTGTAGTGTTTGACTTGTCTCCCCTCGCCCCCGGATCACTGAACTGGGGCACTGAACGAACTCTCTTTCAATTTAAAGAAGGCTTATTCGCTGCTAATCGTTTTGTCATACTTTACTTTATTATTCTTCTTCCCCTCTCCTCTGTAACAACTTCGATCTTCCTCCATCACTTGAGTACTCAATCTTCTGTCTTTCATACATCGAAGATAGCCTAAGATGACTGGGCCCTCTGAGAGGCCTAAAGTCAAGTCTTATATCTGCTGGTTGTCCGACCTCCATTTTGAGTCCAGGTTGGATAATAGGCCCGGGCTTGGTCACAACCCTGAGCCTGAACCATGAACTCAGTATCAGATAGACCACAAAAGGAGGTAACCCCGGAGAGATGAGTACCCGGGACCTTAAAGTCTACACACCTTTTAAATGAAAGGTCGTAAACACGCCACATCAAGCCCTATCATTCGGGTCAGATTGCTAAACTTTCCATCGGAAAAAAAAGAACTACCTGGCGCCTTGATGTCAAGATCAGGCGAGAGTGCGGTACCATAGTACCAAGGACAGTACGGTAGCCAACCTTTTACCCATAGACGGAGAGAAAAGCATTCGAGGTCCCAGGTATTTGTTCATCGGTATAGAGGTTTCGGAGGAATCAATCTACTTCCTTTAGAACAGCTCTTGCCTTTCCCCATGCTAAGCAGCCTAGCTATTGGAAGCAATAGGAATTCCTCCCTTGGCCAGAGTAGCCACAGAATGGGCAGGGCAGGGGGGGAAGGAAGCTAATGGGGTTTTCAAAAAAGAAAAAATAGAAGTCATTTCAATAAAAGAAGGAACAAGGGGCGCCTCATTCTATTAAGCAAGAACCCGAGCTAGTCTTCTGTTATTCCCACCTGGGGCTACCCTAACATAGACCGCGCATTGGTCCCCCCTATCGCCTCATTGTCAGTTAACACGTCAAACCTGGACCCAGTCCGAGTTGAACTACCAACTCGGTTAGCTGTAAACTGGAATGGTTGAGCCAGACCCGAGTTACCTGCCTGAGTTTGAGTAGTTTGAGGTAGCCTTACCTACTATGCGTCTCCTTCCTCCATTGTCTTCTTCGTTGCCTCCCTGCAACTACAAGCCATGGTCCATAAATATCATCAGCATCGCCATGAGCAGTAGAATCAATCTGAACAGCACTACCTTGATGACTTTCCGCTGTTCACTGTTGCCATATCAGCTCTTGCTTTTTTGGGAATTACCGCTGCACGTAACCGGTGCTGCTGGTGTTATAGTATTTCCGGCATTTGGCTGAAAGCTGTTGCCGTTGTTGAGGAAGAGAAAGAAGTGGGAATATCCACAGCCCTGGAATCCGCAGTTAGTTTCATTCCCGGTGCAAGAGTTCTCGTATCCGGGCAACCAGTAACCGGTGTGGGAGTATGAGAATAAGCTGCAAGAGAATCTATCCTGACATATGAAAAGGAAACTTCCTAAGGCTGAATCCCAAGCTGAGGGGGCTAGCTAAGACTCTCTCATTCATATGTTATTCCATCCCTAACATCCGATTCGATAACAGTAAGAGCGGATTCAAGACTTCCGCTTGGCTCTCGGGACTAGGAAAAAGATTCTATATCCCATACGTATTAACAAGCGTGCTACTGGCTTTTAACCGCTTGGAAGACCTACGGAACTCCTACTGGCTGAATGGCATTCCTACTCTCACTAACGGACAAAAAGCATGACTTCAACGTAAGAGAGATCTCTTTAATACGACCTCAGGAGCTACCTTTAGAGTTGCATAATAGGTCTTGCTTCCTGTTTGCTGTCACTATGCTGTCGTGATTCCGTATGGTATGGTACTTATGCAATGTGTATCATCAACAGCGCACTCTCTCTTCTCTTGCTTTAGGAAAGTGTATCACTAGGAATTCCACTCCGAATCAGAATCCGATCTGAAAGAATGGAACCTTCTTGGGCACGTCTAGCATCTTTTTTCACAGTAGTGGGATCACTATAACTGACCCCATTGAGTTCGCCACCATAAAACTCAACAGTTACACCTACTTGTTCGACACTATATTTGGATTCTGCTCTTCTAAAAGGCTCTAACAATTCCGTCTACATCTACCAAAACTACTGGAAACGTTTCCAAAAAAGTAGGCATACGACGTACAAAAAGCTCATGTCCGTCTTTATCTCTAAAGATCGGGTGTCCTAACCATCCAACAGCTATTCCATCCCCGTTGTCCATTGAACCTGCTCTGAAGAATCCCCCTTTTGCCGGATTATTACCAATATAATCATAATTGGTCTAAGTCGTCCGATAAACTAAGATTTTCAGCCAGTCCTCTTCGATATATTTCTTGCTGGAAGTATCCCTGATCCCACTGATAACGAGTGGGCCCAAATAATTCGATTGGGGTAGTTGCTGAACCATACCAAATAGTTCCAGCAACTACGAAAGCTGCAAAAAAAACAGCAGCAATACTACTGGAAAGTACAGTTTCCATGTTGCCCATACGTAATCCTTTGTATAGACGTTGAGGCGGACGAACACTAAGATGGAATAGACCCGCCAATATGCCCAATGTACCCGCTGCAATATGATGAGAGGCCCGGAACAAAAGGATCAAAACCTTCCGCACCCTTTACAGATTGTACTTTTCCAGTTAGTCCAGTTAGATCAGACACCCATATTCCAGGACCGTACAAGCCTGTTACATGAAATGCGCCAAAGCCAAAGCAAGCCAACCAAATAAAGGAATTCCAAAGCAAATCCAAACCCGTACGTTCATCACAGAATATTTCTAGGTTCTTCTAGTGGTGGTTGGCGCGGGGCGACGGCTGCCGGCACATGTGCTTCTTCCCTTGCCTCTAATTCCTCCTGTACTTCTAGAGGGAGCGGCTCGTAGGCTGGCGGTTCCACCCCTCTTTCTCGGAGTCGATTGATAGCATCCAACCCCCTCCGAGTGGTCGCCCCTTGTCTCCTGGCTATCTCTATCAACTCCTACAGCTCTCTCATAATTGCGTAGATAATCACAGTGGCTATCTTTCTTCAAGTGAGAGAGAGGCCTACGCCCATTCAAACTTCGGCTCCTCACTCTTTTAGCCTTCAACAAAAACCATTTTCTTCAGTAGAGCTCTTTCTTCAGTGTACAAGATTCATGTCATCTTCTTTCGAGTTGGTGTATATATCATAGTTAAAGTGAGAGGTCAGGAGAGAGAATCAATGTTAAGTAGTAGGCCCGGTTCACTAGGTTCTACCACTGAATAGCGGCGCCTTCCTGAGAACACAAAAGAAAAAAGAAAAAGTCGTATAAAAATACAAATGTTGAGTACGATCCCGTAGTCTTTCTTTCTCTTAGGAGGCTTTGCGACCTGTTCAGGTTGTTCTGAAAGGGCTTCGCGGAATTGAGGAAACAAAGAATGCAACCTATCCCTCCCTCTACTTACTGGGGAACAAAATCGCTTTAGTAGCTGGATTTGACCAGAACTGTCTCTTGCTGCGGAGGTTGCATTCACTGCTTCAACAAGCGAAATCTAGTTTCTCATATGATAAGATAAAACGAACTTTCCTGATTGGCTGGCCTGGCTTTTCCATTCCAACATAATAAAAAGTCAGGGCTCATCAATCCTCTCAATTTGACGTCACTGAGAAAGCTCACTGCTATTAGAAAAGTGAATCTTGGGATCTTCCTACGAGGTGGCTTACGTTCAGGAACCCGGGATCAGGCATTCACCGATCGACGTAGAGTTTTTCTTCAACTATTGAATTTCGTTTTGTAGTTTCAAACTTGCCAATGGTGCATTCTACAGACCGACCGGCAGGAGGGAGCTTGACTGCAAGACCGTGTGTGAATAGAAAAAGAAAGAAAAAGCGAGATGTGCCGAATACAGAGCAATGGCAGCGAGTGAGATCTGTGCTTTAGTGGTGAAGAGGTTTGGAAGCCGAAGGTTCAGCCCCCTTTTGGAGAAATTCGTATTTGCGTTTACGAAAGAAAGGGGAAACGGAAACATTCGGTATTGGATGAAGGTAGTAGCGGAAATCGGATCCTTTCCCCCCTGACGATTTTCGTAGATAGAGGTTCGTAGTCCCGTACTCTCACCGGCGCGAGTTGGAGAGCAGAGAAGTGGAGCAATAAAGAACCTTTCATCTGGTGCGTCCTTCGCTACTTGATGAAAGTAGCGCTTATCCTTTATGCCCGACGGTCCCAAAGATGCTTCTTAATGAACTCCTGTCTTGCTTCCAAAGGTAAGGGTTTGTCTTTGGCCAACAAAGGAAGAAGGAGCGAGTGATGTTGATCTCTTCTCTCCGCATATCTCCACCGTTCAATCGAATCTCTCCCGGAAAAAGATAAGGTAAGCATCCAAAGCAGCATCAGCCAAACTAACATATCCAGTTTCTCCCCATTAATCTTTCTTTATGGAAATAGATTGGGTTTATGTTGTTGGTACCCTCAACTCGTAATTGATAGAAAGAAATCTCCAAATCGGGAATTAAGGAAAGGCAATTGCTCTTAGGAATAATGAGACGTGTTGACTGCAACAAATTGGAATATTTACCCCTCTCTTAACTTTGGACGAGAGAAAGTATGATTAGTCTTCCGCTTTCACGGTTATGGTGATAAATAAGGAATACCTGTCGAAAGGTAAAGTTCCGTTCCGAAATCAAAGACCTAACCCTTGACTTATAGAGTGGAGGTAGCTATCGAATTTCCCCTGAAGCGAGAAAATTGGGCAACTTCTAAGTCTACGGTGTAAACCAGTTAACTAGAAAAAATACATGCACAAATGCTTTTTGGTTTCCACGGGCTGGTACATTAAAGACCAGTGCTGCTCCCGGCCCGGCTGGCCAGCAACCAGTGATCCATTCGGTTAACCACATGTTCTTTTTCCTCGCTCAAATGGTGCCTGTAAAGCCAAACTAAGAGCGGGGAAGAAACGAGGGCGGGCATAAGCTCACCAATTAGGATGCGTGACTGACGCATCTCTTTTTCAACTGGGCATTTCCGGGAGGAGATTGATTTGAAGATCTCTCCTCATGCCATACCACATATTTAATCACATTAACATTCTAAAAGAACTTGCATTCAAACTGATCAATGCGGGCATGTGAACTAAAAGAGGCTAAACTCTCACCTCTCTCTTTCTTTATCTCGCCACGTTCAACAAGCGTCGAGCTACAACCTTATATAGCTAAAGCGCAGCACTAAAGATATTGAATTGACTATCAGAACAAGAACGCATACCATCTCAGGCATAGCAGAAAGCAAGGTGTCACCCAATCTACCCCAGCCACCCAATGAACTAAGGTAAGGCTGGGGTATGATGAATCTCTAGAATCCTTTAAGGAGCAGGGATCCACTACTTCTATTTCTATTACGAGAGGACCTGATGAAACAAGAGAAAAAGAAAGTAGGCAGCCGTAGCCGGGTTAAAGGATCTCTTCTCCTCCAAACGAATCAGTTGCAGGCCCAGGGTCATATTTTGAGTATCAATGTGTAGGATTCCCGCTCTTATCTTAGTAGGCTTCTTCGTGCGTGCCATTCGCAGAGTATGAATTGACTCCAGTATAAATATAAAAAAGGGTTAGATCAAGGGCAAGGTTTCTTTCCGGGGAGTTCTGTTACAACCCGCCCATCCTATATATGGTAAGCCCTGTAAGCCATCGAGGCTCGGGCTCAATTGAGAAAGCTTATGGAGTATAAGCCCATGAAATAGAAGTGCCATTTAGTGTAGTGAGGAGGGTGAATTTCAAACATGCAAAAGGTACTTTTTCCCATTTCTAGGACATCGTCATTCGCAAATAAACAATGTTGTTAAAGCTTCCATAAAAGCTAGACTAAGCAATAAAGTACCTCGTATTTTACCCTCTGCTTCTGGTTGCCTCGCAATACCTTCTACGGCTTGGCCTGCAGCAGTACCTTGACCAACTCCAGGTCCAATAGAAGCAAGGCCTACAGCCAATCCAGCATCAATAACGAAAACTGCCTAACAAGCGAACACTACCTATATATCATGCTACTTCCAGTTTACTTCCTTACTATGAAAAGCATCGAGAAATGAACCTGAACCTGTTAAAAGATCTCTCCGAATCGCTTCATGGTCCCAGCTCAACAGCAATTCTTGTGAGCCTTTCTTTTCTCTACGCCTTGAACCTGGTCTTTAAAGCCTTTCACCGAGTGTGGGATCAAGCCCTTCTACTAGCCCCCCAAGAGCTATATCGGTGGCACTCGGGATCTACTACTTATTTAGTTACGATAGGACGACTAATAAAAAAGAAGCTTCCTTCCGCAAGAGAACCTGAACCTTCGCTACGTTCCAGCTACCTCAGTGAACCAGAGAAAACATTTCTATGAAAAGCAATCCACCGGAAGGCTAGCTAGTCTCTAGGGGCTGCATCTGACGTAACTCTTTTATATGATAATAAAAGCCTGCTAACTTTTTAAGTAAACAAAGCCTCCGACAATCGGTTAAATATGTCTATCGCAGCAAATCCTTCTCACAGTCTATAGCCTTCGCTAGTTGCATCTGTAAGAATTCCGGGCGTGCCCCGGTGTACCTGCTTCCAAGCCTCCGCTATTTCCTTTACGTTGTTCCTCTTTGTATGAAAAGAACAGTTCACTCAGCTCGTGTGTCGTAGGGACAAACAGTTTTTTCACCTCCGGACCATAGCGGAGGGCATAACTGACTCCTCCCCAGGGTCCCAACAAAGGAAGCCAAGGGTAGCTTCCATATCTATATGCTACTGGGCAAGGCTTCACCCAAGGAGCTCTCCATTCAACGTTCTGACTGTTCCGACTCTTTCAATCCACTCTGATTTGGAAAATGGTCCTGGCCCATCACTTGAACAGAATTCCACAATTGGGATTTGACTTTGGTGCGGGTAAGGCTTTGTGAACCTATTCTCTGTGCACTCAAGATGTCCCTTCATCCAGATGTATAGTAATAGGGCACCACCGAGGATTCTAAAGGAAGTCGTTCAAGGACCGGAAAGTTTCTGCTAAAATGGCTGGTACAGGATTAACCCTGTGCATGACCTGGTGAAAGAGGTCAAAAAGGGTTCTCTCTCCTAATAAGAGAAGCAAGCTACAACTATTGGGATAGCAGCTACGACTATCGAGTGAGTAAGACAAGGAACTAGAGCTCGCTCCTCAACTCGTTGCGGCTTTTTCCATAAGGCGATCGGAATTGGAAGGCTCAGCGCACTAGAGTAGAAAGAAAGCACACGTAACCAAGCGCACTAGATTAGACAGTAGCAAATAGCGAACCGAACCTTCTACTCCGCTTTTAAGTCAAGCTTCCCGCCCTCGTGCAGAACGATCGACATTTGGTCCTTGACAACAATTCCAGAGGTAAAGCATGACTATAAAGCGGTCCGGGTAGTCCGTACAGCTGGAAAGGATTAAACCATTAGGCCACTCTACAGGTTAGGAGAGAAATGCACCGACGCGCAACAACGGAACAACAAGTTAACCGCTCCACTAAATCACAGTAGAAGTTATGGCCACTCAGGCTGGACCAAAACAGCAAGCTGAAGGTCTCCGAAAGTCCTACATTAGCTTTAATAAGGGGCACCAAGCTTGTGATGGTACAGTCAGGAAGAATGACATGATACATGAGCAAGTAGGTCTTGATCCTCTTCTCATCTTTCCTGCTGGCCCGTAGACTTGATCGCCAGTTTCCTTTCCTAGTCTACGGTACGGAATTCGCTATGCCCTTGGTTACGTTGTAGTTAGTTTATCACACAGGAAGTGCTACTCAAACTGAGCGTCAGGTAATGCATTTGGAATCAAGGACACCTCATATTCAGTGATTCCTTGCTCGGACCTCGCCAATCAATCTTTGAGCGAGAGGTAATTAAAGGGAGTTGAGGATTCTTCGGGGAAAGGTTCGGGCTTGCGCAGTTTACGTGGTTGAACTCGAAGTAGGCCATCAAAAGAGATGAATGTGCAGCTGAGTCAATAGCTGGGGATTCTGTGGCATCAATCCTTTCAAACAAAGGCCGTATTCTTCCACTCTTCCTTGGAGTTGACCGGTAATTAGGCCACTCACTGGAAACCCGGGACTCAAATCGTAGGCTAGGGCTACCTAAACCTTTCCCTTCTATAGAGAGGTAGTTGCCCCTTTCTCCCCGGGTAGTTCACTCACTCCCAGTGCCTACTATTTCTATATACGACAATATAGAGGTATAGCGGCGGAGCTCAATATTGACCTTCGGGAAATCGAGTTAGCTGGGCAGGTTTCCTGTTCCCGATATGTAACGAAAAGATTGATTGGTTTACCGCATTCATTCATGAAAGCACCTCCCTCTCTCAGGTGGGCCTTGACCTTGAAAATAGAGGAGAGGTAGTCGTTGCAGGAGAAGCGGAGAAGCACCCCGTTCACCCCTCAGGTCTTGATCACTCGACCCCGCCCGACCGGTCAATCGTAACAAGGGTACGCATCCCATGCGGCTTAAACGGCAATAATGCCTTCCCGTGTGGGGAAATCTCTGGACCTGAAGGTAGGGCTGGGGCTATCATGTCTTTTGGCGTGATACATTACCTGTGACGGTCCAGGGACGAGGGAGTTCACCCGGTTACGGTTACCTTGGAGTAGTAGCTAGGTAAGCGGAATCTTCTATCGAAGACGTATAACCGGACCTGAAGGACACTTTGATAGTCAACTAGAAAAGGCCGGCTTCAGCCCCATATGCCAAGTTGAACGAAGAGTTAGCGTTCATAGGGGTCAAGTTGGTATGAAAAGAAAAAAACGCCCTGGCGAAGGAGCTCAGAAAAGCCTGACTCTATAGGAAAAAAGCCCTTTAAAGGTAAGGCCTGCTTTCGAGCTGTAGCTTGAAAACGATAGGGGCAAGCCAAAACCTGCATTCTTTTCAGGTTGCTGGCTTTATATTTCGGCTAGAAAACCTAGTTGGAGATGAGGAAATGAGTGACACATCAAAGCGACATAGCGGTCCCCGCTACGCCCTCTTTCTTTCTAAAAAAAAAACATATAGCTAGTTGGCGGGATATGGATGTAGTCTCGCGTAGTCGCTCGCTATGGTCATTTATTTAGCTCTGCTTTCTCGTTCAACTAAGACACTTGAGGAAAGATAGAAAGCAGAGTTCGGCACACTTTATATAAGAAATTCTTTTTGTGGAGCAGCAACCGCTTTTCCTAGTTCCGTTTCGAAAAAACAAAACTATGAGAACCTTCGGAGGGAAACTGAAGACTAAGCCAATCGTACAAGCAACTCCATCAATTGCATCGAACCTGCTCCTTCTTCCCTTTTTATTGGATTGGTTAAGCGCCCTCCCCCGCAACCGACATAAAGAAGGAAGCGGGTTGAAACCTCAGCAAGCACTAAAACAGGTTTAGGAAGATTTGATGTTATCTTGACTAAAAAGCTTCCGGCTACCAATGGACCTGTATAAAACCTGAAGAAGGAAAATTCACCGGTCCCTATGTCCGATATGAATTGATTCGAAGGACGGGGTCAATTTCTTTTTGGTCTGCGATGGGTCTAGCCCCGTGAGCCTCTCAAAACGTTCTCAAGTAGGCCTCTTTCTTGTTGTTGTTGAGGGAAAAAAGAAACCTTTCTTATTCCACTTTCTCACAATGTAGAGCAGCGAATCGAGAGTCTCTCGCTATGTTCCCATTCCTTTCTTCGATTCTATGGCCGATCTTGTTGAATCTGGTGCAAGCAAGTGGAATAAAATAATACATAACGACCTTTTCAACTAAGTAAGCCAAACCCAACCTGAGGAAGATATCAGCAATCCCGCTTCCCTCGGGAAGCCTTCCAGCTCTACTTCACCACTGAGGGGGAGGATGATTAGCCCACAAACGTTCTAGGCGCGTGCTTTTGGAGCCCTTTTTCCGTTAGAGCTTCTGAGCGGGCGTCTTCTTTTCACTTCACCTCGAGCTTTCATCCTTCGGTTTTTAGCCCATTCCTTACGTTAGGTTTCAAGAGTGTAGTGTTTTTCTTAAAAAAGTCAATAACCCGGTATTCGTAGATCCAATATTACCGGATGAGATGAATAGGCATCTGCTTCCTGGACTAAAGCCCTAAAACTCCTAGCCTTTCGAATGAAACACATGTTATTCAATAGGGAATTGATCGAGAAAAGAAGTTCCAATTAAAGCTTATCTTAGAAAGGGTTATACAGACGCGATTCGATTCCCTTACAGCTTGGAGTTCTTCCCAGCGATAGAGAGTGATGGCCGGTGAATCGCACTGCGGAAAATTCTATGCATCCGGTATCCAATCAAGACTTTGCTGCTTTTAAGCTATAGATAATGCCCAGGAGAAGGCCCTTGTTGTAGGGGGTCATGTGGCCTTGAATGAATGATGTAATGCTATCAAAAAGGAGGATCACAGTCCGTAGGCCGTAGGAAGAATAAAGAACTTTGCTTTGGGGCCGCATTACGACAATAGAAGAGGTCCGAAGAGGAAGTGACAGGACTTTGCTTTGGGTGGTGTGAGCACCCAGCGACGTGATCACCAAGATACCGAGGAGCTCTTTGGGCCTTTCCCTAACACTTGGGCCCGGGAGTACGCCACTAGCTCATACGTGACGGGCGGAAAATAAAGGGAGTCATCACTTAGTGAAAACCAAGAAAAAGTTGGCTCGACCCAGACCAAACCCAACCCTCAATAGGTTCGGAGGTAAGGTACAGATGGGGGAAGATGTTAGGCACCGCCCCCTCATGAACAGCCAGCCCGCCCCTGCCTTGAACTATTTTAGCGGTCTTGCATACTTACACACATATGAAAGAAAATAAGGCCTTTTTTAGATAGTTGTTAGAGGTTCCTATCTGATCTTTTTCAGAGGCTTTTTCTGCTTAACTTAAAGAAAGGGCTAACAAGAGGCTAAGAGAAGAGCGACTCTCAGGAGAGCTACCAGCTAGCATAGAGCAGAGCGTTTATCCATACTGAAATCTGACGATTATACAACAAGCCCAAACCCGAAGAAAATCCAGATGCCTCTATAGTTCTCCTTTCATCTGTCCGATCATTCGACTAAGGCATCCGATTCTATGCCACGTCAGCTTCATGCCATTGTTGACTGGTCCCGAAAGCGATTAGTAAGCGAACTAGGATCTGCAACATGAGAGTTTGATCCGCGGTTCACGCTCGTTCATTACGTATGTTATTCTTTAACGCTTCTGTCCGAACCTTCCCTTCCTTTGAGGGATTCCAAAGAAATGAATGAACCAAGCTTCATGCCATAGCCCCTTCTTTCCTACTCTTTGAAGCGTGCCAAAGAATGCTACATGGAATGCCCTATTCCTCTACCTATAAACTCTTCCTGCGTACTTGACTAAAAAGCTTTCGGCGGCGGCTTGAAGCATTCCATCTATGCGTCGAACTGTATTCAACGTAAAGTCAACTCTTGAATCTCCTATTGCTCCAGCGCCTAAGGAATGAGATTAGCTTGATTACGCACCTGATTGACTCTTAGTTACTGAAAGCGCCAACATATAGTTAGCGGGTAGTTTAAGAAGAGCGAGAGGAGAGGGAAGCAAGAAGGGAAAGAAAGGAAGTACGTACAGTAGGGCTTTTCTTCCAATTTCATTGTTAGATCGGGAAAGACGATGCGCATGCTTATAAAGCTCAGAGCCGTGCTCCTACGCCTACATCACCATTCCATATTTCTTGACCGCACCTGCGCACTGGGTCCAATGTGAGTAGGATCACTTAGCCATGCTTCAACATTGGAAAAACGGGCACCGTGGAAGTACATGCCGCTCAGCCAAAGAAAGATAATGGAGAGTTGACCGAAATGAGCACTAAATACTTTTCGAGAGATCTCCTCTAAATCACTGGTATGACTATCAAAATCGTGAGCATCAGCATTCCGGTTCCAGATCCAAGTGGTAGTATCGGGACCCTTAGCTATTGTTCTTGAGAAATGGCCGGGTCTCTTCGAAAGACGTTTTTCTAGTCTACAACAAGACTTCTGGTTCCGGTAATCATTAAGTCCTCTTCTTTCCGGACAACACATACAAAGAGACCTGCCAATAGTAAGATTTTTAGTGAACCTCTGAAAGATGGATATTTTCTTTCATTTATGATTAGTCCCTTTTTTTTTCCTATCTCCCATCCTTTTTCACTAGATATATTATGATATCCAAGTCGAGTGGAAATTCCGTTTCCCCTTATTGCTTGCTTTTTACCAAGCTTGAAGATCTCAAAACCTATGGATAGAAATACACTTGGGCAAATCACCAAGAAGCTGCTGCGAGGCTTGATCGTGTCATGGTAAACCCAAGTTTGTTAACCGTCTACCCTTCTTCATATGCTGCTGCTTACGATCCGGGAATCTCCGACCACTCTCCACTACTTGTTTGCTGTTCTCCGGACTCCACTTCGACACCGCCTCTTCTTCAATCACTGGATTGAAAACCTGTGGTACAAGAAGCTTGGAATTGCCGAGCCTATGGAAATCCAATATCCATCCTATATCAAAAACGAAAATAAGTCCGGACAACCCTTAAGTCATGGAGCAAGCAACAATATGGCTCCCTGTTGGACCCAAGTCAGGACTAAACTCCTGTCTGTACAGAAAGCTTTGGACCTTTTGAACCTTAAACAAGAAGACAGAAAGAAAGAAAGCAAGAGGAGAAGGAAGCGAAGGAACTTCCGGGCTTAAGCCGGCTCATGACCCGAGGGCGGGGGTAGGCAACTCTCAATGGTAACTCTGTCTCTAGAAGCCAACCAATTGGAATGCTTGACTTTGACTCTCTTACTCTTTGACTTTTTGAGGACCCTAAACCGGAGAAGAGCATGGATGCTTTCCACTCGAGTTTCGCATCTTCAAGAGATCCTTAACGCCGCCCTTCCAACTATTCCACTATACAGTCCTACGGGTTATAAGATAGACGAGCACACAATCCCTGGTCCTGTCGAAAAAGAAGGCTTCCTACAACTTCAACCTGAGGAAGAAGCAGCGCAATGGGCTGCAAAGCAAAGAAGAAAAGAAGGGGGCTGAGAGAGAGGAGGAGCCGGGAAAGATCTATGTCAAATCTCTTTCGTGTCTATGTGCAAGAGAGATATTGCACATAGACCCCGACCAACAAGAGGCCTTCTGTTTCCCTGATGATTGCCCAGGGGAGGAAGAGCGAGACGTTATAACCTTCGAGAAAGCAGAGCAAGGTATGACGCAGCACCTCAAACCTCTTTATATTAAGAACTGGAGGGGAAGCCCGTGAATCGAGTGTTAGTCGATAACGGGGCTGCTTTTAGCTGTTGAAAAAGTTCTCGGTTCTCGAAGACGATCTCAGACTTAATCCCATCCGATGTGTCGGTGTGTGGATTTTCCGGGAATGTCTCGAAGGCGAAAGCCCAGTGAACCTCAAGGTAGGGAAGATTTCAGTCCCTACTGCATTCTTTGTCGTCGATACGTCGTCGAACTTTAATGCTCTACTTGGATCCAATCCCTTCCAAGTCTCGAATAGATGTGTACCTACAGAAAATGTTAATCTTTTGGAACTTTGATAACGAAATTGAGGTGGCATCCTCTGTGCCCACGCTCTTACCATAAAGAGGAGCGCCGAGCCATCGACCTGACACAAGCCAGAATAGGAGTGCAGCTATGGCAAGAAAGTGGTCCCGGAAAGGGGATAAGGGGCCATGAATGGAGACAGATAAAGCCTCACTCCCTCTCACTCATGAGTAGACAGTCTTTAGGCCATGCACTCGGCTTCTCTCCCCATATGAGGCACGTAGCGTCAACCAATGAAGCAAGCTTTTTGGATCGGGCCGGCCCGGACAGTCCTTCCTTTAGTTAGATAGTCTCGCTAACCTAGCTCAGCCATCTGAGTCCTTTCAGGCTCACATACCATCAACCCAATCGAGATTTAATACTAACATTCTGCCGACGATCGACGGTTTGATTAACTAGTTTTTTCACCTGCGGCCTTTGCTCTCAGAAACCAGCTCAAACTAAGCGTTATAGACAGGCTGAACACAAAGAAAATAGAAATTCAAAACACGAGACACAAAACTCAACAAGAGAATCGGCTCGAGGAGAAAAACTAGTCGTCCAAGTGCAAACCAGTCCTTAGTGTACTTAGGACACATTGTTGATAGGGGGACACCCCGGGATTGAGACAGATGGGAGCCAAGAAGAATGAAAGCAGACAGTGACATCTGCCTTGGAAACTGGTAACGATGACAAGGAGGCTAGCTGTAATCGCTTGCATGTGGGTCTCCCTTGAAAGAGTCAAGTCACAGCACATGAGAGAGGATGTATATAAGATGCTGAGCAAGATAGGGTGGGAGCATGCCAATTAGAGTAGCGTGTAAGCGATACAGATAGCGGCGGTCAGGTGAACAATTTACTTGGATGGTGTGCAATTCAGAACAGGCAGCTAGTCAAAGAGAAGAGACTAGAGACTGAGACGAGTAAGCAGATAAGAATAAGGTTGCGGGGGTCCTAATGGGATCCAATCAGTCCCAAGGCCTATCCATGCGGAATCGGCGAGTAAACGTAGAGATTGCTCTATCTACGGTCCATCAGTTTAGACTCTTGCTTCACCTTACCTTACGGAGTATGGCATGAGAAAGACCAACACCTGCTTTTGTTTTTTCTCTATCTTCAATCCGCAGTGCAGCCACGTGAAGATTGTTATGCTATGCCATAGCATAGGCTAGTTGTAGAGGTAGAGGCAGTTACGTAAGTAAGCAAGAAGAGAGGGAGTTCGGAACTTTGGCATGGAGGACAAACCTTCTTTATTGGGACATCCGCTGTCTCACGGTCTCTTCTATGTTGCCTTTGTTGCATTGGCATAGGATCGTGGGAATTAAAGATGTGCGGTCCTTTCGTTGAGTGCCCGGGGGAGTCTGAATCTTCATTCTTTCTATCTTTGGACTGACCTTCTTTGAGGAAGTATAGGATCGTAAGTCAGTTGCAGTTCATAACGCTAGGGCTGGATCGCTTTCAAGAAGAAAGTCTCAAGCAGTTGTCTCGTCGGGCTCCACTTTTTTTAGATATGAAGAAAGGAGGATGATTTTCTGATCGACGTTCTTTCCTATCGACTGAACACAGACACCATCGATCAACTAAACTGATGAACTTTCCAGTGCACCACCCTTGTCGTCTCTCGATCAAGTCTCGTGGATATTAAGCTACATTATATGATACGAAATACATTCCCTAGCTTCTTTTCTTCCCCTTCTTATTACCTAAATATTGCTAAGACGGTCATTAGCCGAAAAATACCATACCATAGAACATACGATCACCGCGCACCTTGACTCACTGACGCTGTCCTTGAAGTCTTGCTTTATTCACTTATGTAAAAGTCTCCTCTGCGATCTAAAAGCAAAGAGAAGAGCCGTAACAACATAGCTCTCCAATTCTAATGAAAAGAAAGTGGTATGATGGTCTGTCTACCGCTCCTGCCTTCCAACACTGAATGTACTAAAGAAAGAAAGTCTGTGTCTTCCCTGACCTCCAAAGCTAAGACAAGATCAGCTACCTCTCCTGGCCTAAATAAGTCTTCTCTAGCCGATACCGACACAGTTGTGGAGTTTCAATCCGATACTTTCTCTATTGGTGGATCGATTCCTGCTCCCGCGCCTTCTACACTTTCCTTGAGATAGGTCCGCTACCTCTACAACAACTGTCTGCTTTTTCTTCCGATAATGCCCTCTGCCTTACTTTTCTTCATCTCCTACCGCCTCACTGCCTTGATACTGGAGCCTAAGAAAGAACTTGCTTCTGATCTTGCCAAATGGTTCTTTTCTAGCGCTTCCCTTACTTCAAAAATGAGATCCGAGACTGGAATGGATGGATCAGGGAGGTGGTAGGCTTTTTCTCTCTCTATAGGGAGCTAAGCTAAAGGAAAAAAGGGTGGAGTTTCTCAGTCTTGTAAAGTATCGACTGGCGAATGCCCTTGCGGTACGCCCATGAGTTCTATTTCTTGAGAAGAAACTGGATAAGCAACCAACAGTATAGGATTTCACAGGCATAAGTGAATAGATAGGCAAGACAGCTTTTCTTCTTTCTAAGAAAGAGCAGGAAATGCAATTTTGAGGTAGAGTCAAGATTGCCAGTAAAGTGCATAGTCTTGTTTCCATGAGCGGGAGGTTTGCTTTACTCTATGTCGTATCAGAGAGGTAGGGAAATCCATATAGTGGAGGAGAGGGTAGATCGAAGAAGCCAGGACTCTCCTTTAGGGAATGAAGTCAAGTTTGATTTCACGTATAGGAGCGCGGGATACATTCAATTCACTGGAAGGCAGGGCTGGCCTCAATCGGAACAAACCTATAGAAATGACCGCTAACCGCTTTTTCGAATTCTAATAAGTAGAGGCTCGCACCAGTATCGGAGATAAGAGTGAAAGTAGATGAACTGACTTCCTTTCCCTTAGCTTTGGTATCCGATCGCACCTGTGCTATCGTCACTCCGAGGTATCGGCCTTTGGGAGTTAAGAGAGGCAGGGTGGGAAGGAAAGAGAAAGCAGGAAGACAGTTTACTACTTCAAGCAGATATCCTGTAGAGGCCTTATTGGATCTGAAAGCGGTCGGATGGAAGGGAAGCAGGGGAACAAGCTGCATCAGAAGCTGCGGAAGAAGCAAGTCTAGCGATTGAGTCGAAAGGCAAGTATCGGCAGCTGACCCAGTGGGAACAGAAGCTATGGAAATAGATCCAGTCAGTCAAGTAGAAGCTCGCCTGCAAGTATCGGAGATAGGAGGTCTCATACAAACGATAGGGATCGGATCGATCGCCTGCGACTGATCGTAGAGTTCATTTTCGTTTAGTTGTTAAGTAAGCGTAGGCTCGCATTCCAGTATAGGCTCAAGTAGAGGATCGCACCTCTTTCTTGTCTTTGCTTTTTTTTTTGTTTTAAAGGGGAAAGCCCTTTAAGCGTCGCAAGAGAAGTGAATGGTCCAGTCCAAAAACCCTTACAGGAAGAAGCCATGGAAGAAGAGATGAATGCACTTCGTGACGGAGCTTGCGGAAAAGCAGTTGACAAGCAGCCGGACTTTTCAATGTGCCTTTAGCGCCGCGTTAATGCATGCCGCATACATACTTATTCGCTTGCTTGGCGGCTCGCTTACGCTGTTGATATCGGGTCAAGTAGTTGAAAGACTGGGCTCACAACCCCAAAATGAGTTCTATACCCCTACCGCAAACCCTCTACAGAGGTGAATTGCAGTACACGACACGACCTTCTCGAATTGAGATCAAGAATTTTCCTCCTGGAAGGAGGGGTAGGTTCCCTCCAAAGGAGCAGACCTGACGCGCTACATACAGCAAGCGAGGTCCCTCCTCTAGGGCAGCAGCGCACGGGCAAGGGCAAGGGGTAAGATCCGCTCTAGTTAGCTGAATGGAACAGTCTGGGCCCTCCAAGTACGTTTACTACAATAATTCCTATGCTTTGCCGGCACTTTTATTTGACCAGAAAAAAGGAAAAGAAAGGCCGCTCGACATAACATAAAGAGAGATTGTAAAGTCTCTCACCTTCTCCCTTCGTGGGGGTAGGGTAGGCTTCAGACCTCGACCCTTACCTTGACAAAAGGGAAAGGGTTTTAGCTCGAGGCCTTAATTGAGACTAAAGCTTTGACCGACGAAAGGGGCTTAGCCTTGGCTTGTGGTACTACTTCGGTTACACTTTGAGGTGCCGAATCGGATGCTTTATTTGCATTGGTTTCAAAAGAATGCTTGACATCGGTTAAAGCGGCCGAGCCGCTTATCTTGAATGGAGTCCTCCTCATCCCATCGAATGCGGCTAAGGGCGTCGGGAAGGACCTCAGACAATGCCTTCCCGGATTTCGGCTTCTGCTTCATAATCTGTTGGAAAGTCAGGACCCAGTAAGGGGACTCGTCAACAGCCCTATAAATTGAGCCCTTGCTCCTTCCTTCGCCCTTTGAGTGTGCCCGAGAGCTTTGCTTGCTGGCTGAGTTGCTTTCTGTCTGCTGTGCCTGGTGCCCGAAGCCCGGGTATTAGACGGGCTGCAATGTCTGCCAATAACGATTAGGGACTGACACTAGGCAATCGTATCAAAACTCGAACTCTGATTGGGAACTAGCTGGCTAGCCGACGCAGGGAGGGGGGTAAAGACTATTGTATAGTGCGGTTCTGGGCAAAATGCCTCTTTCAACGCTGGCTCCTTTGGGTTTGGTAGCAAACCTTCGCTTTCAGCTCGAAGATCGGATTCCGAACATTCCCACTATGGATTCGATGGACCGCGTTCTTCTGATTCCAAAGATGGTCAGTGGCCGGGGCTTCTTATGCATGGAAGATTAGGGCATTTCGTAAGGTGGCTCGCCCGACAAGGCTCAATTAATTAACCCCGACCGTCGGATTGAAGATTGAGGTATGGCTTCCGGTGGGCTAAGTACAAGAGCCAAAGCGTAGGTGAGAACTTGAGCTGATAAGATAAGGCGGTCTCGCGCGCGCGGCGCGTAAACATCAAAGACGGGAGGAAACAATAATAGCCAGAGGGCTGCCGGGCGGGAAGGCTATAGGCTTGAGCGCATATGGAAGTTCGCATCGGGCAATATTATACTCCGTTCGCCACTCGGCAGGTATGAGACGGGTCGGTAGAGATAGGTGAAATTGGACTCAACGGTCAAAGTTCTATACGTTGGTTGACTCCTGCGATTTGATCCGGAAAAGCCAACATGAAGTACGGTTTGCACTCTGAAGTAGGGAAGCTCTTACGCAAGGGAAGAACAAGAGCGCATAGGGAAGGTCCCATACCTTCCAATGGGTAAAAGCTCACACGCTCCTTCTTTCGCATCGGTCCCACTAAGCCGGTCCAACTAGTAGTAGTGATAACGACTCTGTAGCTCGGGAAATGAGAATTGAGAAGAGGTTCCATACCCCCAACACCGGAAAGAAGAGGTTACATAAGTAAAGTACGGTATTCGTTCGCTCCTTCCTTCTGTACTGTATTCGAAAGCTACGTGGTGTCAGTTTCGATGCTGCCCTGGCGACTACGTTGTTCTTCGATCTTGCTTTCAGTGCGCCAGCAATCTTCCTACCGCTAACTAATAGGCGCATAACGCTATCAATCCGAGCAAGAAAACTCAAGCGATAGCTATACGGCTTTAACGCGTCAACTATCAATCGGGATCGGATCGGTGGACTCAGAAGCTATATGCGCACTCTTTTCATTCTCATTTCATAGTTTAGTCTGATGAAATTGCAGCAGGAAATCCAGTACAGTAAGAAAGGCAAGGCAAAATACTGCTACATTGCCCAGAATTTGCCCACTTCTCTTCCTGAAAGTCCCAGAGCTCTTATTCCAAGAACTGGTGATATTCCCTTAACTGCAGATTCCATAGCACCGGTTATGAACCCAAAAAGAAGAGGAAAGAGACAAAGTCAATCCCTACATCCAATCAACGAGTAAGGGCATCAGCTCTAGGTTATGAGGTTGCTGGCCGGCGGCATCATATCCATTGCCCTATCCTTCAAAGGTTAATCCTTGGAAGCTTTCCATGTATTGCTAGGAGTCGTGTAAGGGGCCGTCTTGCTTGGTGATATCCTTATTCCTTGTAGCATAGTTCTTTGAATCTTTTATTCCTTCCATTCTTCTAAGCATTAAGTCTTGGTAGTCTCTCCCATTGTTGTCAGGGAGTATTCTCCTATTCTATCGAGAACATGTGTATGAGTGCTCATAGCCGTCTGTCTTAGTAAGCCGTACGCTTCTTTCTTGCTTCAGTGAGCGAGTCTTTTTTCTCTTTCTAAGCGCAAAGTCGAAGTCTGAAAATCGCTTACTACGTTACTTCTCTCTCCTTCCGCAGATATATTCTCTCTATGTCCGTCCAGTACTACTCCTACCCCCAGCCTATCGTACGTATTCCCCGCCTCCCGAACGGTGTAAGGTCTCTACCTTTTTCTGTCTCTTGGCTAGTTTGTCTTCCTCTCTTTTATTTTGCGATACCAAAAACTTATATCCTGCAGTTAAAGGTATAAGACTTCCTCTACCAACTCAGACTCTATCGAATCGTAAGCAGTGGACACTGACGCTTCCGATACTATTCTGTATTCGTTCCTTCTTCTTCCACTTCTTTTGTTACCGGACATTGGAAAAAGCTTTAGAGGTTCACAAGGATATCTCTCTGCTTCTGGGCGGACTGTCCCCGTCACAGATACTACATTAGCTACTACAGCTCCAGTTACAGTGTCAACATCTTAAGCAGCAACTCATATCCCTTAGCGTCTTCTGCAAGACAGAAATTCGAAGAAAGCGCTTTCCATTTTCCATTATCCACCAAACCCCTTGAAAGACTGACCTACAGGCTCTACCGACTGACCTCCTGTACTGGCTGGACTGGCAGAGCTTGGTGCATTACCGATTGACCCTTACTTTGACTCTTATTGACATAGGTTATTGCAACGGTTAGCAGCAAGATCCGACGCTACTAAAGCTGTCCATCTTGGTTTACCTGTCTTTTATTAAAGAATTCCTTACACTCAATTACCTCTTACCCGAACTGGTAAAGCAGCTAATCGTCATGGCTATTTAAGAGTTCAGTTTTCTATTTTGCTTCCTCTGAGTCCTTCGACAGGTAGGGGAAGAAAGAATAGTTACTCACTCCAAGCACGATCTGGAACTTCATTCAATAGCTTTGACTTTATGGCTTCCTTCTTTTCTTTTGACTATATTAAATAGAATAACTTAGTGTTCAAACTTTGTTGATTCAGATTTGACTTACAACAACCATATATACGTTGGTTGAATTCCTCTGCTTGCTCTATCCCAATATTGAGTTACATCACTTTCATTCAACGTATGGTAATTCATTTATTTATGGTTTTTCTGTCATTTCTTCTGACTAGCTTTCAGAGTACAGGAAGTGGTATGAGAAGTGTCAGCAAGCCTTCGAGCCGCATCGTCATATAGACTTTGTAGCCGGAATAGAAAGAAGAAAGGGGGAAGGCACGAACTCACAGCAAGCGATCCCGACCTATCTTCTTTCTTCTTTTCCAGGTTCATAGAATGGTGGGCTGAAGACATCAGGAATGTGTACCCAGCAAGCCTGGAAGACTGCATCCGAAGGTTGAGTTTCGATAAGAGGGAATCGAGGACATGGAATCCTGGGGTGATGAGTAAGGAGATGATGCCGAGGCTCTTCCAGAGAACGAAAATAGGTTCGTAGGACGATGTAGATTCATATCTACGGGAGACTGATGCTGGCACCTCTTGTAGAAAAAGCCTTGATGTTTAGCACCTACGTCCTCCAACTATTCTATAAATTTGAGAAGGGGTCTAGCCGCTTGAAAAAGCTCTACGTCGATCTACCACGCGGGGAGCAGCAAGAAAATTCGTCAAGGTGCTCAGGCTACCCATGTACAACCTCCACCGATTGCAAAACGGAAAAAGAACTCACTGTCCAAATGGAGGGAAAGGGGTTTGGACTCTACCACCAAATGGTTGGCAGTGATACGAGATTCAGTCAGTTTCATCGGGTGCTTGTCCGTATTGAACCATAAAAGGAAGGCTGGGGAAGGTGGGGAAAGCTTATCTCTATACTTTCCGCAACTGAACGGTTGATGCTTTGGCTGAACGCGCTATGGAAGATGAATGATGACTTTATCTTAATAGAACTCCAACAATCTAGTTGTAAGGCTGGTATAACTTACACATACCAGACTACCGAGATAGAAAGCAGATCTGGATGGTTGAGAATAGAGCAGCATTGACTTTTCTTTCCGAAAGAGGAGAAAAAATCTCTCTCTAGAGACGGTTGTGCTTTCCAGGGCCCTGGTTTGGATTCATTCGTCTTCTCGGGGAGCAAGATTTCATCAAAGCAATAGTTTAGGTTTTTGAATGGAGAATGAATGAAATAGAATAGTCTGCCTGATACTAGACGAAATGAAGAGAGAGCCCAGACAACCCGGAGGGACTTCTTACTTATTAGTAGACTCAAGCGAATGACCCAACAGTTAGTCCTTATACAACTAACAGAACTTGAAGGAATACTTAAACATATAGAAAGCAGTAGATCTACGACCAGCCTACATTCCCCTAACAAGAGGAGCTACTATAAAGAGATGGCTAGATCTAATATATTCTTTCTTTTATCTATCCTTATAAACAACGAGTTAACAACAAGGAGCAAGTCTCAGGTATTCCATTCACGAACCAACCGCATCCCTACTCCCTGACGAAAGAAGAGGAGCTACAATCAAATCTATGTGAAACTGTCCTAATACATTATAAACCTTGCCCGCTCCCCTACCTCAAAAGAGAAGACAGTTCCATAGCCTAGCTTCCTACTAGCAACTCCAACTACTACCACTTAGTTGTAACATCCGTCAGGCAGGAAAAAGAAGGCTACAACGAAGTCCAATGGGAGCTAAGACCTCTATTTAGTGATAGAAAGATAGCAGGGATCGGGAAGAGAAGCCTTTATGCGGGAGAGAGAGAGCAGCAAAGCTGGGTTCGTTCGACCAAAGAAAAGAGCCCTTCTCTTTCGTTCTATTTGACTGACTCCGTCACCTGGCTGACCCCCTCAATCCGAAAGTTAATGCTTGTCTGACCTTTGTCCTCTGTGCCATATCCTTTTTCAAAAGTGAGAAAGCCACCAACAGGCGAGAGCGGATAGCCCCCCTCGGCTGAGGTGGAAAGTCACTGAACCCTGGAATTTCTCGAGTACTTTCTGACCAAGCCCCAAAGTGAGTTATTCGTCCTTCTACTTCCCCTGTCCGGATCGACAAGATAGGACACAACTGTAGAAGCAGTTTCGGATCTATACAAAGAAAAAGGGAAATCCGCTTTCTTATCCTTAGCTTCTGGATTCCGGAATTCTTGGAGCGTCTAGATCGAAAAGCTAATGCGCTTACCACTTAGAGCTGGCTCATACGACCGAGTATGTATGTCAACATCAAAAGAAAAGGGCGGATCCTCCCGAGCACAACAACTGCTGAGACGAGGACAGAACTATGGGATACAAGTACCAGGATGAAGCAGAAGTAGTGTATTAAGCAAGCACGCAAGCAGCCTGGAGCCCAGATTAGG
Organism: Trichopus zeylanicus subsp. travancoricus; assembly: GCA_005019695.1. Taxonomy (NCBI): domain Eukaryota; kingdom Viridiplantae; phylum Streptophyta; class Magnoliopsida; order Dioscoreales; family Dioscoreaceae; genus Trichopus; species Trichopus zeylanicus. The sequence goes on along the minus strand of RXID01019377.1, from coordinate 215,520 downwards.
TTGATGTTCTATGCTTACGATGCCAAGCCTGCTAGTACATCTGTGAATTCACTAGAAGCGTCTTCCTCTCCATCAACAAGCGGGTCGTCAACTAGGCCTCTAATCTAAGTGAACGGTGTCGCCGATCTTTCTGGAGTCACTTTGTCTTGCTTTTAGTTCTCATCCGGAAGCTACCTATGCCGTATCCTACCTTCCTTAGTGACTGTTTATAGATTGTAGTTGGTAAACACCCTAACAGTAGGACTCTGTTTGATCTCCCTAATCGCATTCAAACTCATAAAATATGACCTCAGTTGGATCAACTAAAAAGTGACGGTTTAGTGAATCGAGATCCCGCCGATGTGTACTTGCCCATGAGCGCTGACTGAACTAAAGTCTTAGATCCAGCTTATGGAATACCCGAAGTACCCTATTCTATTCTACTCTTCGTCCTTCTCTGGTTTAGTAGTCGAGGTCTTCTGTTCTGTTTGATAGAAGTATCCTTTTCGCACCACAAGCAGAAAGAAGCAATCGAAAGCGCATAAATTATGGCACGATCCTATTGCTGATTGCTTGAATGATAGATTGCCAACCATTTCCACTTAAAACTTCCTGAATTGAGCTAACAAGGGGCTTAGTTCAGAATAGAACTTTGGGCTCATAAAAAGTGGTTCTATGGCCGATCGACGTAACGGGAATAGCAAAACCAACCCAGCTACAAGTCGAATAGGTTGCATCCCAGCTAGTTGTCGAATAGGTGGTTCGGAGCCAGAAGAGTCAACCGACGCAAGGCACAAAGCGGAAAAAGATCCCAACTACTGCTATAAAGACAGCCTATAGCCTGCCAGGTGTAGTGCTTTCTTCGCCTGCCAGGTGTAGTGCTTTCTTCGCCTGCCGGTGGAGTGCTTTCTTCGTTAGCGTAGTTCGGTACGTCTATCGCTACATGAGGTTAGAGTTCGTATTCGCTCGTACGGCAATCAGCATCACCCATGACGTTCTGGTTCCATACCCTCCAATCCAATCCCAAGCCCGGTTCGTTGAGGGCAATAAACGTAGTAACGTAGTTAGGCACGAGGTATGGGAAAGCGTAGCAAGGTGGACGTAACGGTAAAGACAAAAAAGAATATTGGAAAGCTCGGGAATGAAAATGACGTAGTATAGAAGGTAGAAAACGTATACTGTTGTAGTGTAGCTCGGTATCGAATTTCTTTGTTCGCTCTTACGTTTAGAGGGAGAAAAAACGAAAGCTGCTTTCCTTTGGATGCTTTCTTTCCAACTGAGACCCTTCCTTGCACTTTGCTAGCTGCCTTCCTTTCCTCATTGCCCTCCCCTCGCTGACCCTTAAACCTATCCCTTGGATCTGATGGGGGCTTTCTATATGCAATTGGTTCTGACTTAGCGAAAAACCGGTTTGTCACGAGCTGGACTTGTTGTCGAACCCGTCACGAGCTGGACAAGAAGCAGTCACGTAGTTAAAGAAAGGGTTGGTTGTTGTGGTAAGGCAAGCAACTCCTCTTTCCGAATCGCCCGAGATCCCTTGCTTCTTTGTTCGCTATTTGCTTTCTTGGGCTCATAGAAGAGAGGCAACTGTGACGCTATCTTGCATTCCTGTTCCATTGGGACTCACTATATGCAATTCTTTGCACGTCTGCCCTATTTCACCGACTTACTCTGTGGTCGGTATATCTTTTTTCAAAGTGCGCTCGGAAGCTCTACATTCGACCTTTCTTGCAGGTCAGGTAGGCATAGAGAAAGGAAAGGATCGTACCCTTGTGCATGTAGGTAATATACGCGAGGGAGCTCGTTATCATACTTTTCATGGCCTAAAAAATCCCAATCCTCGGATAAGGGCTTCTTTGGCATCTTCGGGTGCCTACTTCCAGCGGATCTGTGGGCATTAAAAGTAGAGTTTCGGGGCTTCGTTCTTCCAGTTCTGCAAGCGCTTGGATCGTTAGCCTTTTTGACCAGTGCTCTTGTTTGAGGAACTCTGCATCTTTGGCTTGGTTGTACCGAATTGAAACTGCTAGCTGCTCTCTTTCTTCTTCAATCTTTGAGAACCGAGCTGAGCTCTTCATGCTCCTGATCTAAGGCACTCTCGCAGTGTTCAGTCTTTTCAGAAGCAGTAGACTGGGAGTGAGAGCAAGAAGTTCACCCATAGGCAAGAAATGACGTAGTAGCGTCGGAAGGGCATTGGCAGTTTTCGAAGCTGTTGAAGAAAGATTTGGAACTTTGATTTTCATACGATCAAACCTATCAGCATACCGTCAAAGTGGAAATACGGGACCTTGCTTGTTCTGTTCGAATGGTTGGCTCTTTCTTGATCGAAGTAAAGAGTAGTTCCTCTTGCTGAGCTTCAGAGCCTGGATTTTCCATTCCCTACCTCGCTACTCCGAATCGCTTTTTTTCTTTATTGGGATCTTAGTTGAACAGGATCTTTTGCTCTATGCGACACACCGGAAAGAAAGAAAAGTAGAGGCGTCTTTAAAAGCAACGGATTGATAGCGCTATTAGGTAGTTTTCTTGCTCGGACCTGACCAGACGAAAGACGTATAGCTATCGCGGTAGTGTCTAGCCGTTAGAAAGCCGTATAGTAGCGCCAAAAAGAGATTGGATTTCTTGTCTTGCTGGGCGGTATCTTTTATCGAATAGTAAGTAGTATCTCATTGAATTGAAAAAAAAGAAATAAATGGACTTGTTGCCTTTTTCTCTTTGCGGTTCGCCAGGTTCAAAGAATTTCTTTCAAAGCTCCAATACGACATACCTGATTTGATCAGTTCAATCGGGCAATAGGCGTAGTGTAGTAGTTCGGCACGATTCGGTATAAGTTCGCTCCGTGGTATGGGTGAGCTTCCTTCCGGAAGGGGAAGACGATGTAGATGCATTTTCTTACAGGGCCAGAACAGAAGACAAGTAAGCAAGGAAGAAGGACGTTGCTGGCGCGCTCCACGGGAAGATAAAGCAACCCTGAGGTTCTATACGTCTCATATCGAAGAAAAGGGTACTAAGAATATCTTTTCTCGGGAGAGAAGAGAGCAAGATAGGCTGTCGACTGGCGGGCATAGCTCGGTAGCTCGGTATACTTTGCAAGAAGAGGTCGGTCCAACTATACTATGTGCTAACTGGGTTCGGTAGAGAATAAAGAGGAGAAGCCACTGAAAGAATGAGAATGGATTTATGGTACGAGAAAGGTCTCTTTTAAAGAGGTTGACGTAACGGGTAGGTAAAGTCGAATAGGTTCCATACCATACCTGATTTTCTTTTCCCAAGACCGAGTACGACGAAGAACTGGACGAATAACGTTCTAACTGCTCGGTGACGGAACGGGAAAGACGATTCGCATCGGTATAGCAGTAGTTGGCTTTTGCGCATACGTAAGAGAATACCAAGCAGGCAAAGCTCCAAGTATATACGGTTAAGGGAGGGTTCTTTGATTGTAGCTCGGTCGCTCTAACGCTCTGCCGCTGCTTATCCGGTTGACGCTACATTCGATCCCGGAGCAGTAGTTGTCTTCTTGCTTGATTCGTTCTAGTAGTGAGGGCGACGTAACGTACGGATCAAAAGCAACCCAGCTCCAAGTCGAATAGATGGAATAAGTACGGTACCGCTTTGGTGCTATCTTTTCTTGTATGTAGCTCGGGTAAAAGAAAGAAAAAATCAGTCTATTGGCTGCGCCGTATAGCTTGAGGGGTAGTTGCTGGGATTGAGCCGCCTCTTCCTGTTCGCTCGGTATTCGGCATGCGGCCTTCAATTGCACTCGTTGGTGAGGAGGGGTATCGAATCTCAAAGCGAGGTTACTTACATACCGAATCCCAAGACCGGAAAGGAAGAAAGAAGAGGGCAATACAATAAACGTAGTAGTGCTAGTTGCTTGGAATTGAGGTGGACGTAACGGGCAAATGAGCTTTCTCATATTGTTGCTTTTCGTACCGGGAAGGTGAAAAGAGAAAGAATCCCAACACCGGTTCGCAATTTCTTTGTTAGCAGACGCGCTCGGCTTTCGACGTGTCGGTGTGGAAAAGCGGAAGTTGAGCTCAGTTACTCGGTCTCCTACAGGGCGGTAGAGAATGGAATTGATTGTAGCTCGTTCGCTCCTTGGTTGACTGCCTTATCTCCCACTATACCCAACTCCTCCCTTGTTGGATTTTCTCCAACTCCACCTGGCGAAAGAAATAGCATAGGCATCCGTCAATCCGTACTTCTCATACCGAATGCCAACCGAAGACCGAGATAGACGAAGTTCAATCAGTCCCACTAAGCCTACGTGCTAACAGCTTGGAGTTGAGGCCTCAGGAACGGGGTCGGCAGGTTGGTCAAAGTTCGCTACGTTGGTTGACACTCCCAATATTCCAATTTCTCCCACTCCCCACCGTTGGCTATAGGCGTTAGGCGCATATGATTGCTGGGCTGGAGCTGGATTGAAAGCGTAAAGGCGAGAGGATTTATAGCATACCAAGGCAACGTCAGGCCAACGCGCATCCGTCAGTCAATCCGTACTCTACACGTCGAGTCTTTGAATCCCTTACTTGACCGGGTTTTGGCAAACGAATATCGAGGAGGCGGAGGCACGAGGTATGACTTGTCGGTTGACGGAAGGGGAAAAGACGCAACAGGCGGTCGGAGGTTGACGGAACGGACGAAGAGGTAAAAGCGAATCGGAAGTCATACCTGTCTCATAGGTTCCATATCGTTCTGGTTCAAAGAGAAGTGCTGGGTTAGAGACGTGTTATCGATTCTTGGAGCTCGTGAATGCATCTAAAAAATGACGTACTATAGAAGCCCGGGTATCTTTAGTATACTGTTGAGGGTTCCCAGGGAAGAAGAACGTGAGTCCGGGTAAGCCAAATGCCATTCATTCCATCGAGTCCGGCTATGAGACTTGGATTACGCTTTTCTGCCTTTCCATTGAGGTTGACGCGGTTGGGTATCTCATATCTCATCTTTACTATAGGGGGAGATAGGTTAACGAACGGGGCCAGGCCTACACGGGAAGGTTCGCTCGGTATCTCCTTTTCTTCGGTCAAAGTTCGGCTACGTTGGTTGACTCCCATATGCTTCTCCCATGTAACCGGCAGGCTATAGATAGGCGAACGGCGCTCCCATCGGGCAAAGCGTCTTAGGTCCAACTATACGTAGTTCGGCACTGCTTTCAATGGATTTCTCGGTATTCGGGGGAATTGTGCGCATCGGGCTTTGCGACGCCGGTCCCACTATACGTAGTGCTAGTTGCTTTAGAGGTCTCCGGAACTACAATACGAATCGGGAAAGAATAGAGAATAAAGAAGAGGTGGAATAAGTACTGTACCGGTAAAAGAAAGCTCACACGCTCGGCCTTCATCTAACGCTCGTCGCATATTCGCAAGGACGAAAGAGAAAGCCTATTAGTTAGCGGTAGTGGGATTGATAGCCTTGCGCCAACGGGACCTCGGGAAAAGCGGTCCAAGATAAAAGCATACAACGGATTGATAGCGTTATGCGCCTAACGCGTGGCGGTTACATGCTTTCTTCCTTCTATACGTGATCAAACAGAGTGAGTTGCCACACTGGGCGGGTTAGCGGAGAAAGGTAAAGAATGGAATTGATTGGAGCTAACGATCGGTCAATAGCGAGGGAAAAGCCAAGACAAGAGGTAGAGAAAAGAAGCAAGGGCGGAAGCGTAGAAAGGGAAAAAAGACTATAAGGTGGTAGGGCTGAACTTTCAAATCCCTCCACTTTCCGTTTGACAGGTATTGGTATTACGGGAAGACACCCTGGGATAAATAGTATACTCGCCGCTACGCCGCTAGCTATGAATAGAACTGATAGGCCTAACGAAACCTTTGCTTGGCCTGAGTCCTACTACCTAGTAGGATTTCATACTTTAAAGATTTGTATAGTAAGGGACTGGCTGGGATCTAATGGCAGAGTTAGAACCATGGGAGTTTGGTCCTTTAGGGTGGCAGGATGAACCCAGCCCCTGCGAACTCCCTTTCTGTCTTCGTTCCGGATTGGCATTCTCTGAAAAAGACCTATGTGAATTGTGAATTACTGTAATTAGCTCCGTAAAAAACTATTTGATTGACCCCCTTTAGTTGAATTGGATTTAGTTCTTGACCTACCAAGAAGCAAGGGCTGCGCGAAAGCAAGAAGCTGTAAGAGTTTTATAGCAGTAGTTGCTAGGCCGGGAACTGTGAGAAAACGGAGTAAGTTGCCTAATGTTGAGGGGGGTGACGGCGCATACATTCTTTTTCCGATACTCAGGGACTCAATCAATCCAAGTAGTGGGTAAGCCAGCCAATCAACCATGTAGACACACAAAAGATAGCAAACTAGCTTCTTCTGGGTTCCCTTGCTTCATTCGATCCCAACTACTGCTATAAAGAGGAAGGGTATGTCCGTTTGTGGCGATTGGAGATTCCACCTGGTAGTGCCCAAGGTATGCGCTTCCTTCCCCTATTCTTTGCCCTTCCCAACCAGTTCGGTAAAAGAAATGTTGGGTATCTCATATCTTCGGTACCGAATAAAGAATCGAAAAGCAAGGTTAGCTTAGCGTCGTTGGGTTGGTTTCCCCCCTCCCCCTAAGGCAGCCGGCTTTCTAGTATAGTTGGCAAGGGACCGATGTCGGGGAGGTATCCAATAAAGAAAGATTGGAGCTCGTTATCACGTTATTTAAAGAAAAGTGCTTTCTTCGTCGTGTGAGCGTGATATTCGATACCACTCCGTTACGCAACAATATTCTTTAAAGTATTTACGTTACTTGGCTTCTTGCCCCGCTTAGCACAGATGACTTGCTTGCATACTTTCTCCGAGATATGGAAAGGGGGTTCAGATACAAGAGGCTGGCATTCAAGGAAGCGCTTTCAGCACACACCTACACAATCGTGTACTTGGGAGCCCCGAGACTTCCTTAGAGAGACATACTGCCAAGGAATGAATACACTTTACAAAGGATATACTTAACTAGCAAATGCACATTTCATACTTTCCCGCTATACTTCCCAGTCCAATAGAGGTCTTTCCAGTAAAAGGAGGTCGTGTACCACAGTTCGAGTTAAAAAGAAAAAATGGGGTCAGTGAATGTCTTCCCCGATCCCTTGCTGAATCTACTGCTATTGGTTTGGTTCACTTCTACGAATATTCACTTTTTTCCTTCCAATTTCTTTACGCGGGCATCAACTCCGTAGTTCGCAGCGGTCCTTGTCGGTTGGGTATCTCATTTCATTGAGGTGGACGTAACGGTTCGCTATGAGTTCGCTACGTTCGTTATTCGTTCTTTCTTCGTTCGCTCGTTATCATACATATTCGCAAGGGCTTTCGCTATGGAGCTTGATTGCAGGGAAGAAGAAAACGTACGTATAGAGCAAAGGCAAGCACAGATTAAGAGTTCGGAAGGTGACTCCAAACGCGGGGATAGAACGATGTGTTCAGTTACGGGTAATAGGGATCGACGATCGTATAATAAGGATTGGATTCTACAGCTCACTCCAAATCAGTTAACGAAGCACGGAAAACCATTAAAGCAAGCTTGACTATTTATTTCTTCGTCTGCTTGCGGAAAGAATAGAATATAGTAAGCGCTATTTCTTTCCCAGGAATAACAAAGAAAGAAAAATCTCTCTTACGGGAGAGAAAAGAGCAAGGGTTAGGCTTTCCATGCAGTTGACTTCCATATTCTGAAATCAGGAAATGAATTAACAGCTTATGATGATTAAAAAGAAAAAGCCTCCCTCACCTTGACGCCAAAGAAAGCAATCAAGCAGCACTGACAAAGAAAGACCTCCCCGATCTACGAAAGAAGCTAAACTTCCCGACTCGAGGAATAGTTGACCCACTTCCTCTTAAAATGCAAAAAAAGGCTTTGCAGCGATAACGATCGAGGTATTCCCTGAGGAATATCGAAGGCTTGGCCATCAACCACACACCTGGTACTTCGCGTACGCATCAGACCGTCGACTCTGCCCAGTCCCAAACCTTCATAGGCAGTCAATCTATCGATGAGTCCACGGTAATAGGACTACTTTTTTTTCTTAGAAGATGTGGTTCCTGAACAGCTACAAGACTCTTACCCAGAGTCAGAATCATAGATGTGTCTCTACTGGCATCGAGAAGGAACTTCCCTCTCCTTTACAGTCCTTATAACCAATAAGAAAGAAGGGATATGCCTTTCATTCAACCAGTCCCCTAACTCACATCGGCTAACCGCTTCTCCGCTATGATCCTCAATGGGCTATCGCTACTTCCCCATTCAATGATTTCAGTTTGGTTGTTGAAGACGGTAGGACCTGAGCGGGGGGAAGGCGTATGTAAGCTTACGGAGATAGGGAAGATGAATTTCGTAGCAGTGAAGGCAGAAAGGTAGGTATTCTTGGATCTGCCAAGAAAGAGTTTTTATAACTAGTGGGATATGTGCTAGCAATCCAGTTAGTTAGGTCTCGTATGCCTTATAAACGAGTAGGCCTGACGTTGAGTTCCATTCGTTCTTTCTGGCACAGCTGCTTATTCATTTTCAAAGTCTCGGGTCAGCAGGCTAGACAGATTGGAATTCTTCTATCCGGGTTTAAGCATTTCATTCCCCCCTCAATACTCAATGCTTCATCAATACGCGAGGTAGCATATAAAGAAGAAGTACCGTTCAACCGCTCTTTATTGAACCATATTTTTCTCCTTGCTCGCTACAACCGCATAAAACTCTTGCCTAAGCGGATAGCAGCGCCTGCTCCGTCTTCTCTAGCTATCTTAGCGCATCAACTACTTGGCTCAGGGGCTACGAAAAGATTATATACCATCCTCATTCCCCGCCTCGACGTCTCCTCTGGGGTTTGTTTTGTTTAAAGATCCAGTGTTTTTATAGGCTCATATTTCCTCGCTCAACGCAGCGATATGCCATTAAGCAGTTCTAATCCTTCCTGGATTACCTTTACTTCATCCTTTTTATTGGCGTCTTTCTTTCGGATGACTAATTGTCTTGGAGTACTTATTTCCTCCTTTCTTTCAGAATCACAAGTTGTTAATTAATCTGTTGTTTGCGCTTTAATCAGTTAGTTGGGACCTCATAAGGAAATGTCGGTGAATCCGCTATTGTTCCCATATCAGCTAGTTCCTCCTGCCTTCGACGTCTACTTATCCTGCTTTGTGAACTAAAAAGAAAAACGGAAAGGAGCTCGAGCAAATAGAGAAGAAAGCTGCTTGGGTTACTCTATTAATTAAGAACAAGGTCGGATCAGTTAGGGAAAGAAAGCTCTTAGCTGTTTAACCAATGTGATTGACCTTCTAAAAGAGAGAGGTGGCGGGATGTCGCATTTCCGCAGTGAGCTTGACATGCTTTGTTCTTCATGTCCCCAGGCTATCGGTATGGAGTTTGCTGTGACTACTGATCAATAAGGATTCCACTGGCCTTCTGCTTGGTCTACTCTTGATTGGCTTGCTTGCCTCTTTCCTCTATTGTTGGTTGGCAGGACTGAGGGACATCAATATGAAAAGAGAGGTATTTCCATGGGTTTACCTTGGTATCGTGTTCATACTGTCGTATTGAATGATCCCGGTCGATTACTTTCTGTTCACATAATGCATACAGCTCTAGTTTCTGGTTGGGCCGGTTCGATGGCTCTATACGAAGACGCGGTTTTTGATCCCTCTGACCCCGTTCTTGATCCAATGTGGAGACAGGGTATGTTTGTTATACCCTTCATGACTCGTTTAGGAATAAGGGGTGGTTGGAGTATTTCAGGAGGAACTATAACGAATCCGGGTATTTGGAGTTATGAAGGTGTGGCAGGGGCAGACCTCTGTGACGCGCAGAGGGCGTTATTCGAACAGATGATTGATGCGTCATGGGCGGAGAGAGGCGAAGACTATGTCCCGGTCTTTGAGGGTGCCGTTCCCGCCGCATCACGCCACGACCTCCGGACTACCCCAAGTTACCAAAGCCCATGAACAATTTGGGTCAATGGATTAGTCCGATCCAAAACTTGAGATAAAGGGTGTAAGCTCTTCATAAGTGGTTGTTAATGAAGTTGAAGTTACGGGGAGTCGGTATCAATTTATGCCTGATTGATCCACATATAGTTCCTCGAACCTAAACGAACAAGAGCCAATCTCCTGTAACAGATCCGCTACAGAACGAATACGTTTCTTTTTCAAGTTCTTCATATCGTCCCATTCCAAACGATCAAATGATCCGCAGCAGCTCGTGGTAACAAAAATGTATTGTTCTGAGGTATATCAAGATTCAGTTTCCGGTTCATATTTCGTCGACCTTGAAAAAATGTCTTTTGTAATTCCTTACATAAGGACTCAGAAAATATCGGATCCCCACCTGGTAAAACTCGAAAATAGCACTTTCTTTTGACCCAATCTTTTTTTTTCCTTATCATTCAGGAAAGACAAGAAGGGTAACAAATATTATATAGAATTTCTCTTAGATTCGAACCCGAACTAGAATAGAGATTTTCCGTTTCCTACTCACACGGGCCCATATCCTCTATTTCTATCAATTTAGAATTCCTCCCCAATCTGATATTATAGTACTGGTATAAAAAGAAATTCCGTTATGGTCTAATTCTGAACGATAGTAAACACCCTTGATCACAATTCTGTATATTCCATTTACTATAGGGGTTCCCAGCGAAGGAATGGTTCCAATAAAAACGGTTTGTTTGTTCCTCTACTGGCTTTCCAAATCGGGTACATATAATGAAGAAGAATATGTGAGTGATTCATACACAGCATCTCTTTCTTTTCCCCGGAAAGGGTAGAAGAATGGGACCGGGACATACAATGCATTACAGACGTATGATCATTACGCTTCAACCGGGTTATTCTATTCCACCTCTTATAGAGAAAAGAACTTAAAGGAAAATACTTAATAACACGGCGATACATTTATAAAAAACTTCTACCCGCAATGGAACCGTAGACAGTCAAGTTCAATCCAATCTACGAAAGAATTTGATCTATGGACAGTGGTAAAGGTCGTAATGCCAGAGGAATCATTACCGCAGGGCATAGAGGGGGAGGTCATAAGCGTCTATACCGTAAAATAGGAATGAAAAAGACATATCTGGTAGAATCGTAACCATAGAATACGACCCTAAGAGAAATGCATACATTTGTCTCATACACTATGGGGATGGTGAGAAGAGAACTATTTTACATCCTTTCGGGGCTATAATTGGAGATACCATTGTTTCTGGTCCTGGGAAATGCCCTACCTTTGTTTTTTACGTAAAAGGAAGTAACCAATTAGGTTGACGACGAAACCTAGAAATCGATCACTGATCCAATGGATAGACATCAACATCAAACTGTTGAGTAACGGCAGCAAGTGATTGAGTTCAGTAGTTCCTCATAGAAAATTCTTGACTGACGAGATATGGAGAAGAGAAAATTGTTTAAAGCACGCACAGAACGGGAAACACCCTTCTTTCAAAGAGAGGTTATTCACATGAGGTAAGAGGCGAATGAAAAGCTAAGCAGTGGTAAGACGAAGGGGGGAAAAATAGAGATGTCTCCTACGTTACCCGCAATATGTGGAAGTAGCAACGTAATTTCATAGAGTCATTCGGTCTGAATGCTACATGAAGAACATAAGCCAGATGACGGAACGGGGAGACCTAGGATGTAGAAGATCATAACATGAGTGATTCGGCAGATTTTTCTTCCACTCATGTGGTATTTCATCATACGATTCATAGTTGATCCATCTGTCTAGATATCATCATATACATAACGAAAGCCGTATGCTTTGGAAGAAGCTTGTACAGTTTGGGAAGGTTGAGAAAAAAGAAGAATCTACTTCAACCGATATGCCCTATGGCACGGCCATACATAACATAGAAAGAACATTTGGAAAGGGTGGACAATTAGCTAGAGCAGCAGGTGCTGTAGCGAAACTGATTGCAAAAGAGAGTAAATCGGCCACATGTTGATTAGGGAGGTCCGTTTGATATCCAAAAACTGCTTAGCAACAGTTGGACAAGTGGGTAATGTTGGGGTGAACCAGGGTAGAGCCGTGTTGGCTAGGTAAGCGCCCTGTAGTAAGAGGAGTAGTTATGAACCCTGTAGACCGGGGGGACTCTTGGTAGAAAAAAACCCACAACCCCTTGGGGTTATCCTGCGCTTGGAAGAAGAAGTAGGAAAAGGAAAAAATATAGTGAGAGTCGTCGCGGTCCTAGAAGAAATCCATTTTTTCTTGGTTCGTTCCGTCATCCTGCTCAATGAATCATTAGGATGATATGGAAAACGTCCTATGCAGTCACAGGTTCCACCGTTCCTATAGCTTCTCCATTAATGGTTAGGTCTGAACTCTGCTCTCAACAAAAATGGGTTTCCGAGTCAATCTTCTCAGTTTCTATTAACTCCGGGCTCTTTATTATCTTATACATTATAGTATTGTATTAATTTTCAGAGTCTTATTTTCATATATATAATAATATATATACTATACGCATCCTTAAGTATTGATGCTTTATCACATTGCCTTTATATAAGATATGAGATAATTCGTAGACCATACATATTGTAATCATATATCATTGGTTTTTTTGTTTTCTCTTTCTATCATCTTTCATTTATCCACATCCCCTTATTTGTGTTTTACAACTCATAATTCTCTTTATTATGTTATGGGTTTTTGCTACAACTATATGATCGATCCAGTCATATAGTTACTATTTCTTGGGATTAAGAAAATACGAAGGGTTTTTTATTTATTATATTCTATATAGTTAACTAGTTTCTAGTGGGGTTCAACAATCTATGGAATCCTAACCCTGGAAACTGACTTTCAATTTTAAGAAGGAGTCACACACTAAGCATAGCAATTTGACTCTCAAAAAAATGGTCAATCAAATTTCCTCATAAATGTTAATAAAAGAAAGAAAACATTTTTGTCTATTGCTAGACACTAGTCAGAACCAGAATGGCAAAACAAATAAATAAAGGTCCATTAGTCCTCATCTACAAATAGATGAATTTTGACGCCTAATACTCCATATATAGTTCTAATTGTATAGGAACAATGAGAAATTTGAGCACGAATTGTTTCCTCTGATTCATTCGACACGTGCAATTTCTTTGGAGTTGATACGCCCTGCGATTTGCACTTTCATTCCTTTTGTGTCCGTTTGTTCAGTTAATTCAATCGCCTTTTTCATTGCCTTTCGAAACGAAGCAAATTGTAAAGCTATATATTCTGCAAGGTTGTCCATAAGGTTTTTCCACTTTTGTGAGAGATTCTTGGGTTTTCAAAACCTTTTGTAGATTTATCTGTAATTCTTCAATTCCTTGCGTTCGGACTTCTATGAAAAAATGGGGGAATCCAATAGGATCAAATCGATTCTTTTTTGAATTCCTATACGTGCGAGGGTATTCTCTGATTTTATTGTACATAGTTCTTGATACAATTCCGTATTTTTACATCGGTTGTGCAAACCAAAAAGAATGATGACTTTGGGTTGTACCAAGTCTGAAACCAAGTGGATTTCTTTTTTGTCCCATATTTCTTTGAAAAATAAAAGACATTGAAAAACTACTTTTCTTTTTCTTTCAATACTATTGTTATATGACAAGTAAGTCTTTTAAAAGTCCTTGAGCTCTTGGTCTTAACCTTTTTAGAATAGCACCTCCATTGACTTCGGCTTTACTAATAAAGAAATCCGCTTTATTCATGTTCATATTATGATTTGCGTTTGGAAAAAACCAATGAAAAAATGAAAAAAGATGGTATGAGTTCCAGTATCATAAGTGCTTCTTCATAGGAAGGCCCCCGAATCCGGTCAATTATTCTTCGAGCTTTGAAAACAGACATACGGGCTAAAACCTGAACTTCTGTACTTTCAGTCGAGTTCTTTATCTTTATCATAACCTACCTATGAATGATAACTACTTTTGCTACTTTACTAAAATAGAAAAGAAAAACTAGAAAATTCACGATTATCGTTTCTCGCATGTCTCGCGAAAGTGGGCGAATTCTCCCAATTTGTGACCTACCATCTGATCTGTTATATAAATAGGTAAATGTTCCTTTCCATTATTCATGGCGATTGTATGTCCAATCATTGCGGGTATAATGGTAGATGCCCGAGACCAAGTTACTATTAGGTATTTCTCCTTTTTGGAATTTGCAATAATGTGATGGGCGAACGACGGGAATTGAACCCGCGCATGGTGGATTCACAATCCACTGCCTTGATCCACTTGGCTACATCCGCCCCTACCCCCGCGCACTGGTTTCAGTCTCGATCTACGATCAGATCCTTTCTGAACCCTCCCTATGACCGCTATCAAAGAGAATTTTCCGATAGTTGCTAATTCTTTGTTTTGAGGAGCTTGTTGAAGCTTTGTGCCTGGCTAGCTTTTTCCTGTAAGTGGTTGGTATGTAACCTCTGATACTAAACGCTGGGGTATTCTCTTTCGTATGCTTCTTCGGTTGTCTTCGAGCCATCGGACGAGCGAACCAAGCACCCATAAGGCCTTGTTCCCGAGCGTAGAAAGTCTTGGAGTGGGGTGGACCTTACTACGCTAACTTCGCTATACGAAGGATGACACAGAGGAAAAGGAACGTCGAAAGCCGGTACTTAAAGCACCCCGTCTTCATCCAATTTGACCACCAGATGAGATATGAGATACCGACCCGATTCGTCCGTTACGTCCACCTATGATACTTAACGCTTTGCCCTCTTCTTTCCTGTCTTGGGATTCTCAAACCACCCCCGTTACGGAGACCTACTCTTGCTTTATTTCCTTCTCGAAGAAAAGAAGCGATCCCGGTATTTTTCCTAGGGCTTTCGAACTCACCTTTTCGTTAGCACTACTACCCTCACCTGCCGAGTGGCGAAGGGAGTAGGCTATTGCCCTATTATTTCTGGTCTTGCTTGGTTGGCGAATACCGAGCGTAGGTAACCCCCCCCCCCCTCTTAGGCTTATCACTGCGTTTGATCCGCTGCGCAAGAAATCCAATCTCTTTTTGGAGCAGATAGGAGCGGGGTAGTGCTTTTACCCTTGTAGGTTGGTTCTTGCAACTTTTATCTTATTATAAGCAAGCATCTTTCTTGTCTTTCTTGTCAGTTCGCGTACAGTAAGGCAGGAATGATTAAAAAACTGCAAAGACAAGTACGTACTGCTTATTTGGGAGAATCTATATGCGGTTCGGCACTCCAATGGGCTGATCTAACCTTCTCCGCACTTTTCTCTTTTCGTTCTCGTGGGAAAAATGGAATTCGTTCTGGGTTGGCCTGCCGGGTGACAACAAGCACACTATGCGCGAGCCTCAATGTCGGGTCTCAGCCAAGGGGAGTGGCTTGACCGCAAAAGGGAAAGAATGCCCTTGCGTGTGGTCCTTAGCCCTTTTCACTCCAGCCTTCTGCTACAGATCTTTCTTTTGGCCTATTCATTTTTCTTTTTTGTTCTGGAACGACTGATTAGAGCAGATTTTCTTTATCCCCACACTAAGTGAAAAGGAGCCTAAGGAACCGAAGCTCTCTACTGGTATCTTATGTCTAGCTGGAGCTCGAGATCATGTAAAGGAAAGCTAGCCCCCATTCTCATAAGGATGAATGACCAGTGGTCTAAGCAGTCTACTGACGCGACAGCAAGCAAGCTCCGTACGAGCAAGCAGGGCTCAATGCGTTCATCCACCCCGGACCGATATTCTCAATCATGTAGAAAGGGAAGATGTGAAGTGAAGTTCCTTGCGACGGATCTGAAAAACGGAACGGGTTCAAAGACTATAAACACTTTGGGATAAGATATATGCTTAACACATGCGTGAGAAAGTGAAAACAATGGATTTTGGGAACGAAGGTACCATTCTAAATCTTATATTAGATAAAAGTCGAAAGATGAGGCAGGGAAAGAAGGTACAAGGCGTGCCTCTGGTGCTTGTTTTGAGTGTGTCCAGATGGTCCACAAGGTTGCCCAGTGTCCTGTACGGGCTCGGCGCACCCTTCGTTCTTCTTTACTTTACGGCCTGTTCATTCAGTACAGGGACTCCCAGTTACCCAGTCTAGTTCTGCCTCTCAGTCGCTTTCTGTTGTCTCCCTCCGGTAGAAGAAGCCCCGTACTCAGGATCGTGTCTTCGCCCTTACCCAGCAGGATGCCTCGTCATCAATGTTTATGGTGTTTTAAGGTTGAGCTTATTTATAGTATAAAGCTATACAAACCTCCTGTAAAAAATAACAGGACGTCATACTTTCTTTTAAACCCTTTCTTTCTTTTTTCTGAGAAAATCAGAGCCAATGATAGAAGAAGTCCCCTGGGTGTAACCATGGGCGAGCGGGGGTAGTCAACAAAAAGAGAAATTTAACCAATGTTACGACATCTAATCTGTAAAGCTTATAATATATCTATAAATATGCAAAATCATAATGGAAGTCGTAAATTGGAACCTGCTACCCCTATCTTATCTGTTAGGAAACCACCTGTATTTCCTAGGGTAAGTACCATGTGGGGTGGAACCCGCCTTCCTGCACTGGGTCAAAACCCCCATGCTGCCATCTATCCACTACTGGTACAGGGAATATTACAGCGAAGCAGCATGATGCCGGCACGGATGCCAATCCTCAAGGAGCAAGCGCTCCAACCGCGAGTCCCCCGCGCCCATGGCTCGCCAGAACAAGTGCTAGGGCTGGGGCTGGAGCGGAAAACGCATTATCTTTCTCGGCGTCAGGAGGTGATGAAAAGCAAGGGAATGGGTGCAACTTCCCTTATCTTATGGGAACCGGCAACGCACTCATACTCAACATCCAAGTTTTGTTACCACTTCTAATCCCGGGTACGCAATTTGGGACCAAACCCCTGTTGCAGAGATCCACAGGAGCATGCACGAGTTCACGCTCACACGACTTTCTTCTGTGGAATCTATGTTAGTCGAACTAGAGGAAAGGGTGGGGATGTTGAATGCTGACAGCGCAATTGGTCCTAATAGGATTCCAAGAGGACTCATTTCTGTTGCGTCATCGGAAACCCAAAATCAGGCTGCAGTAACGATGCCTGAAAACCATAGTCCGAAGAAAAGCTAGCGGTAAACCTTGCTATAGCATCGATTACGAACTAATAATCCTGTAGAAAGCATCTAATAATGAGTTACCTTTTTCATTCATATTCGATCGGGCCCTCGAGGGTGCTTTATTTACATTATTGGTGGTGATGCTACGCCCTTACTGCGGAAGAAAATCCTACTTTAGAGGCTCGCTGCTGAGCCTTACGAGGGCTAAAGTCAATATATCTTTGTCAATTTGAAGCGCTTCAAGCAGAAAAAAGAAATGGTATTCAACTCCTTTGTCCCCTTCCTCCTCTACAGGTTCGCCATAGGTCCGAAGGGAAAAAGAAAAATGAAATTCAAATAAGAAAAATAGATCTCGTCGTGCAGCAAACCTATTCTCTTATATTACTACTTACCACCTGTATCTCGAGAAAGGAAAACAAAAAATGACAATCCATTCTATAGTTTGTACTAAATTACTTTTGTTGAACGCACATCTCGGCCGTCGGGTAGCTGCTCACCATTTCAAAGTATATATCTGTGGTTCCAGAAATGGAATTGCTATTCTCGATTCAGACAAGACACTGATTTGTTTACGAAACGCTTTTCATTTTATAGGATCTCCCATTCGTCAAAAAGGCCGTTCCTTTTTTTTAAAGACCAATCATGTTTTTCTATATGAGATAATGGAAGAAATGGCGAGCTGTATCAATGATTCTCAATGGAGGATCGGGGCTTTTTTGACCAATTCTTGTTCAAGTCCGAAAAAAATCCGTTCGAGAAACAAGAAGAGAAATTTCGGGTCGAACCAACAACCTGATTGTGTGGTTATTCTGGATGCAGATAGAAAGTCTTCGGTCATACTGGAAGCTGATCGATCACAAATACCTATTGTATCCTTAGTTGATTCTACGATCCCATTGGGATCCTATAAAAGAATCACTTATCCCATTCCAGCGAATGATCCTATACAGTTCGTATATCTATTTCGTCATTCGATCACGAAAACAGTGATTCTTGAACGGGGAAGACGATGAAGGAGACTGCGGGAGAAGAAAGAACTCATCGATCGACCGGAGAAGTTAAATCAAAAAAAGCGGGTCCTTTTTTCTTCCAACTCTTCCTTCAAATCTTTCTCCCATAAAGAATAATAAGTAATTCGACTTTCCTACAATATCTGAATTTCATTATACGTAATGATCAATGAATCTTTTTATTCTAGATCATATATGTCGAATCCTAGTAACGATGTCTATCCTATGTATTTGGGTTGGAATTGACTAATAACTAATATAATTACATTATTAGTGTTTAGTAGTGTTGAACGGAAAGAAAAATGGGGCGTGGCCAAGCGGTAAGGCAGCGGGTTTTGGTCCCGTTACTCGGAGGTTCGAATCCTTCCGCCCCAGATCAGATTGTTCCTGACTTCTAAGAAAAATGAGAAGAATGATATCTTTTCTTTTATTTGGTTTCTCACAAACATAATCAAGTCTTAAATGCAGATGCAAAAATCAAGTATATTATATGCTCGTATTACTCATATTTATATGGAAATTGATTGAAATTGAAGATAACTATTTAAGTTAATTACTTAGAGAAGCCCCTATATGACGTATGACGGAAATGTCAATTCTCACACGATACGTTCTGAGTCGAAATGCAAATGCAAAAGAAAGATCTCTCTATGTCCTTTCCAAACTCCCCCAAAAAAGAAATGGGGTATACTAATTCCACATTTATGAAATATATTTTGTGTGGAGATTAAAGAGTAAGGAGTTTTTGGAACTGCCTTTGATCGCCGGTCTTAAACTTGTTGTTTATAAAGCTGGGATAGAAAAACGGAAAATAGAAAAATGGTAATTTGGACTTATTCAAATTCATAATTGTAAATCAATGTAGTGTATCGACTAGTAGGGCATTTATACATTTAACTATTCCATTGACTTTATGGAAATTTTATATGGAATTGGTGATGGAGTTGATGAGAAGATTCGGGAATCCGAAGTAAATGCATAAAATAAACGAACAAGGCCTGTGATATTATATTCTATATTGTTATTCTATTTATTCTTCTATTTCATTTCATTATATTGTTAATTCAATTATGACCAATTATGATGTTGAAGTCGTGGATTCTTTTATTTCATTTTTCTTTTTACTTTTCTTTACTTATTTATTTAAGTCGTGCCAATCCAACAAACACAAGTCCTTATTTTCTTTACTTACTAAAAGAATGAGTTTGCTCAACATTCGATTCATATTGACAATAATGTACTGAACAAATAGAATTCGATCATGGATAAATGGATCTGTTTATATCCACCCTATATTGAAATTGAGTTGATTGGTTTTTTCCTTCGCTTCAATCGGTTGTCGGATTTATTCTATAGTTATGGAAGACAAGGCATATTTGAGTAACATTAACTAAAATGAAAAAGAAAAATGTAAATTTGAATTCGTTTGTTTGTTGTTTTTTAAGTTTTAGTATTTTGGTGTTCGTTCATAAGTTCATAAGTTCATAATTGGTTATTAGAAAATCCTTCTTCTTATTGTAGTTCAATGTTTTGTTTTTGTCGGGATCGCGCATTGCAATTCAATTGGTCTTTTTCTTTTTTATTTCGATCGTATCTATATATCATATTTATCCGGGTTGCTAACTCAACGGTGGAATACTCGGCTTTTAAGTGCGACTATGATCTTTTACACATTTGGATGAAGCACAAAATTCGTCTAGACTATTGGTAGAGTCTATAAGACCATGACTGATCCTGAAAGGTAATGAATGGGGAAAACAGCATGTCGTAATAAAGAAAAAAGTCATTTCGATTTTCATAAAAGAAAAATGGTTTATTCTTTAGGTCTAGTGGATAAATGGATAGAGTCTTATGGTCCGGTAAAACAAAAAGCAACGAGCTTATATTCTTCATTTTTCTAATTATCTGATCGTTCAAAATGTATTTTTACCTGTTCTTATTTTTCTTTTTTTATTAATCCTAGCTATTCTTTATTCTAATTATAGTAGAATTATGGGTTGGATACAAATGTGTAGAAGAAATCGTATACTGATAAAGAGACTTTATTCCTTGAAAAAAGGAAGGATTTTGACACTCTTGTCATTTTAACGAACATGAAAAGGATAGAAAAGTAGAGAAAAAGATCTGTTGATTGGACTCTCCCTGTCTCCGGGTAACTATTTTCTTACTATTACTATATACATAATATATATCCTGTTTTGACCGTATTGCACTATGTATAATTTTCTAACCCGTTTCCTGTTCAAGTAGAAATGAAAATGGAAGAATTACAAGGCTATTTAGAAAAAGATGGATCTAGGCAAAGGCACTTCCTATATTCGCTTCTCTTTCAGGAGTATATTTATACACTAAATATGATCATGGTTTAAATGGTTCGATTTTTTGAGGTCTTAAAAAAGAAAAAGTACTTGATCTCGAACTGGCGCTTCCCCAGGGTCTTGGACTTATTCTCGAGCTGACATTGAAACTTGTTGTAAAAGGAGCTAATTAGCGGTTTACTAGAATCATCGGCATATTGTTTCAGCTCGGTGGAAAAACTCCATTCTTTTCCCCAGGATCCCGCGAGTAGAAATAGGGAACGAAGTAACTAGACTAGACAGATTTGGTATAATCCCCCTACTCTAGATCTAGAGGGATCATAACGAAAGCGAGTATTCTTGGATGCATTCAGACAGACAAGCATGTTATGGATCTCATTTTCTCCTTCATACATTGAAACTTTTTTCTTTCTGTTTTTCGTGATCTGGAAATACATCGATTTTCCATAAAGGAGCCGAATGAAACCAAAATTTCATGTTCGGTTTTGAATTAGAGACGTTAAAAATGATCAACCAACGTCGACTATAACTCCTAGCCTTCCAAGCCGGGTTCGATTCCCGCTACCCGCTCCATATTTCTTATACATATACATACATCATAAAATGGAATATGCATCCGGAAGAAAAATGCATTTATGTGTAATCTTCTTTTATCCGAACAAAAAGTGAAGACTTCGAAAGAAGAAAATGGGAATGAAAAAGCGTCCATTGTCTAATGGATAGGACAGAGGTCTTCTAAACCGAAGGTATAGGTTCAAATCCTATTTGCTCTTTCTTTTTTTTTTCAACTATTCTTTTGATCAAATATATATTTCTCAACATGTACTAAGACTAAGAATAAGAAATTGATGTTTGTTCTTGAAGTAGAAAGAACTCAATCTGTTCTTGACCTGGTAGAAGATAGAATTTCTTGGAATTTAGGTTTATTCTTTTTTAAGTAAGTACGTAACTGAACAATCCATTTCTTTACCTGCCCAATTTCTAACGGATCAAGATATCCATTCGCCCCAGTATAAATAGTAGCTATTTTTTTGCATTTTTCATACTGGAGCGAATCATGCAGTTCGTAGAATGAAATAGCACTCTTATCTATTTTCCTGGCAGTGATTTCCGGCTTGGGGTGAGCCCCATTGAAAATGCTTTTCTTTCTTGCCTTCCACATTTCCCAGCAAGAGAAAGCCATAGTACAGAGTCCTAGCACTCTGTTATCATCCATCCTCTCCGTCGCAGCAAGGAGATAGTAATTGTCATCTCTCGACAACCATCCAAGCAATCCCAACCATGCATCGTCATTCCCGGATTTGCCCATAGCCTTGAGTAGTAGTCAACAAAAGCACCAACAATGTCTTCATGATCTGTAAGGGTGTCACCATTAGGCATATAGATAGCAGAGATGTGATTTTGCTGCCTCCTTGAAGTTGCCATCCATCCTATGGTCAAACTTAGTGTTTGAGTCACCCAATTTCAACGGACCGCTGCTTCCAATAGAGCTCCTGTTGCCTTAGCAAAGCCATTAAAAGAAAAGAAAAAGATTTGAAAGAGGGTCGCAAGGCCTTTCTCACAATCTTTAATGCGAGAGGGCAGATGTCCCACTCTATTCTTGCTCCATTTCACCAGCGCTCGAGATAAGTGCTGAAATTTCTCAATGGCCGGTGAGCCAGGCATTGGAGTGCAAAATGATTGTTGAATGATCTGAGAGGCCAGTGCCGCTCAAATCTAAACACACCCTTGTAGCTATGGAGTTCCGGAGAGCAATGCACGATCATTAGGCGGTGATCCGACGTACCCCGTTGACCTGAAGCCATGCAGATAGAACTAATTCAAGCCAACTGCTAGTACAGAGAGCCCGATCCAAGCATTCATAAAGTCAATTCCTTATAATTACACCATGAAAGGGAAGGTCCAACTGCCTTCACATCATGGAGCTCATTACTGTCCACAAAATCCTTCCATTCTTGAGAGCCCAGTGAAGGAGTAAAGTCCACGCCGGTCATCTGGTCCGAGGATGACGTTCATGTCTCCACAATAAGTGTAGGCAGACCCACATTTACAGCTGCAGTAAGTTCTCCCCCTTCTTACAACATAATTGTGAGAGGCGTAAATGCTGACACCATCCAAGTGAACCCATCAGTTGGAGTAATTATGATATGAACCGCCTCTATGGCCGTTTCCACTAAGCCAGAATCTTTAGCATTTCATAAGAAAAGCATGCCACCCGCATTCGAAAGAGAAACTGAATAGAACTCGGAATCGGAAGTGCTAGGCTACCTAAGTAATCGATGAATAGGGAAGGGAAGCATCGTAGTGGCGTCTGCCGAATTGGGTTCGAGATGAATTATGGCAAGCTCTAAGTAAGGGTCTCCTCTCTCGCTCCTTCCGCTTTGCTTGCGGCGCTCCTCGCGGTTCGATATCTTATTCTATACGACCTTCTATCATCTAGATACGGAAATTCCCCAGACCACATTCCATCTTTACGTGTACGATCCATAGATCATGGAGATTCGGTTCAGAAAGTTAAGTTCATTCACTGGTCGAACGGCTGAAAGGGACTCACCGCATGCATGAACGAAGCGAGGAGTTGCGTCATGCGGGACATAAGGTTTTTAAAGTGTTTTTCGACGGAACGGAATATAGAGCTTTTTCTGTAGTTTTTCCTCTTTCTTTTTCGCGATTATTGACATAGGGAATAGAAGCTTGGAGGCGCTGAAGGATCCTCTTATTATTATATTAAACATTAGCTTCTGAGCAGGGAATCTCAGCAGGGGAGAAGGCTAGGATGTTGGCACTCTTTGAGGAGAAACAAATGATAGTGGGGCAGGGCGGCGGAAAGCAAAAATGAAATGGATTCTAAGATCCAAACCTTCCTTCAGCAGTCAACCAAGGCCAGGGAGTCCGTTGCGGTATGTGAGAAGATAGAGAATGATCTAGACTCGATGGAGAGGCCGAGGTTGAGGATTTGAAAAAGCCAAATTCTGCAGTTCCAGGAACAGTTGGCAGCCGTTGAGAAGAGGCAGAGTGATGTCACTCGGGACTATGACTCCTTAATGACCGAGTTAGAGCCACTCCAATCCATTTCTTTAGAGGTCTTCGCTCGCTTCCTTCCTACCCCTCTTTGGTACAATACGAATAGGTTACATACCATCAAAGACCTTAACCGAGGGCAATAGCCTACCATACCGGGAAGAAAGTTCATACTTTATAGCAAGGTCGACTACACGTCCCACTCCATACTCAACGGTACGAATTTCGTATCTGGCCCACGCCTACCGTAGTAGTTCTAACTCCTTTCCATTTCTTTTTCGTATAAAAAAAATAAGGGAATGTGTCCTTCGGGTTTGGTTTGCAGCTAGTATTGATAGTTCCTTGTCCTCAAGCTCGTCAGGAAGGAACGAGCAGAAGACTTTTGAAGCAAGTTAGTTGTAGTCGTTGTCCTGTTAGCGGTAGTTCTTTTAGTTGTTTTCCTTTCATCGTTAGGATAAGAACTATGTGTTTGATGCCATCGAGTCAGGGAAGGGTAGAAAGAAGGATATCGATGACTTTCCTTAGTCATGACGCCAGCATTTTCTGTCTTCTTTATACAGTTATCTAAGTTAATCCACTTTCGTTAAGGTTTTGTCAAAAGGCCCACCAATGAAAGCTGTCTGATATAGGTAGGCCTTTTGAAAAAAGGCTTTTGATTTGATTGACGTGAAAGAGTGAAGTAAGGAGTTCCAGGCAGGCGATAGGGGCAAAGGGGGGATAACATGCATCGTATAAGCCTTAACCCTATTAGTTATGTGCTTCCCCTGGGCTACTACCCTAACCCTAATAAAGTGCTGTATAGCGTATAGTAATGGACAGATTCACTCTTTATCTAATAAGGTCAAGAAATATGGAATGGTGATGTAGGCGGGGGTTTCCGGGGAATACAAATAACCTCCGGTTTTTTTTCAGATTTGGCGAGCATCTGGAATAACTAGTGAATTACAACTCTATTGTACCGCAATTGGTGCATTGGTCTTTGCATCCTTAATGCTTTTTGCCGGTTGGTTCCATTATCACAAAGCAGCGCCAAAATTGGCTTGGTTCCAAGATGTAGAATCTATGTTGAATCACCACTTAGCGGGGTTACTAGGACTTGGGTCTCTTTCTTGGGCGGGACACCAAATCCATGTATCTTTACAAAACCTATTAACCAATTTCTCGATGCTGGAGTTGATCCTAAAGAGATACCACTTCCTCATGAATTTCTCTTGAATCGGGATCTTTTGATTCCACTTTATCCCAGTTTTGCCGAGGGCCTTTTTCACCTTGAATTGGTAAAAATACGCGGAATTTATGAGTTTTCGTGGAGGATTAGATCCAATAACGGGAGCTGAGCGATATAGCACATCACAATTGCAATTCTTTTCTTGATCGCCGGTCATATGTATAGGACCAACTGGGGTATTGGCCATGGCCTTAAAGAAATTGGAGAAGCCCATAAAGGTCCATTTACAGGCCAGGGTCATAAGGGCCTTTATAAAATCCTAACAAACGTCATGGCATGCTCAAGACGCTCTTAACCTAGCTATGTTAGGTTCTTTAACCAGCTCACCATATGTATTCCATGCCCCCCTCGACGCTATTGACTATGGTACACAACTTTCGCTGTTCACACATCATATGTGGATCGGCAGATTTCTCATAGTTGGTGCTGCTGCACATGCAGCTATTTTGATGATAAGAGATTACGATCCAATTACTCGATACAATGATCTATTAGATCGCGTCCTTAGGCACCGTGATGCAATCATATCACATCTTAACTGGGCATGTATATTTCTAGGGTTTCACAGTTTTGGCTTATATATTCATAACGATACCATGAGTGCTTTAGGGCGTCCCCAAGATATGTTTTCAGATACCGCTATACAACTCCAACCCGGGTACAAAACACCCATGCGCCGGGTGTAACAGCTCCTAGTGCAACAACAAGTACCAGCGGGAGGTGATGAATTAGTAGCAGTAGGCGGCAAAGTAGCTTTGTTACCTATTCCATTAGGAACCGCAGGGACTTGTAGCTGGGATGTAACCTATGAGACTGGGTAGGAAGGAGTTGGACCGTGACGTGGGACCGATGCGCCATATGCCTTAAAGCCTATAAGCGTTCCGGTGTAGACGTGAGATCAAAGTCAGCTTTACCGACGAACGAAGGAGCGATAGAATACAGAACCTCTTCGTCCGTTCCGTCAACCTCTAAATCCAATCACCTTCCCGGCCTTCCGGAGACCCCAATGGAAAGCTCTTATCCCGTTCGCCACAAGTCCAGTCCTTTCTTCGGAGTAGCGAACGAAAAACTCCAAGTCCGTCTATTGTCCGATGCGAACTTCTTTCTTCTCTTTCAAAGAGTGCGCATGAACGCTTCTCAGTCCAAACAAAGCATATAAGCCATAAAAGCATATGAAAACGCATATGAGCATAAAAGCAAGTGAGCCAATAGAACAATTTCGAGACCTAGGGAAGGAAGTCCTTCAAGAGTTGGACCGTTGTAAGTCGCAAAGCCCTCAAAGAACTTCTCAAGATACCTTTCCGGTATGGGACCGATGCGAACAACTAAAATCAGGTATGGAGCCTTTCCTTTCCGATTCGTCTTTCCTCTTCGTCCAGTGTCGTACTCGGGATCTCTACTACTTTATTATGAAAAAGAAGTTCATACCTCGAACGTTCGTTACCCCCGAGCTACAATCAAAGATATGAGATACGAACGAATACCGAGCAGTTAGAACGTTCTAACAATATTAGTCCAGAAATGAAAAGGAGGCGTCTATTGCCCGTCAATTCCATTCTCTAACGAGCGTACCCAGAGCTTCCATACTGTTCGAGTGCAATTTCACTAGGTTGGCGAATACACCGAGCGAACGCCCTTAACGCAACAAGGCGTCGGCCTTTAACCGAACGTAGCTTACGCCCAGCAAGAAAACTACCGTTATAGCTATACTAATTGAGCGCAGGTCCGTTGCTCATATGCTTTTATCTCCATCTCCCGTTAGAAAGAATCCCTCACCAACGAGTTAGCACGTAGGTAGTAGGCATGGGACAGCTTCGAAGAAAGTCTATCTCGGTCTAAAAGAGTAGGATTCTCAAGGAAAAGAGTAGGATTATCAAAGAACCTTCCCTTCCCGGTATGTAACCAACCTATGATACTTGTAGCAAGGGTAGGAAGCTTTCTTTTACCTGGCGAACGGAGTATAGTGTAGTGGGACCTATTCGAAGAACGACCTACTACCTCACCTTTTCTTTTCGTTAGCATTACTACGTTTATTGCCCGCAGAGAACAAATCCATTCTATCCGTATACCGTGGCGAACGAATACAGTACAGAACGAAGGAGGGAACGAGCTCCAAGAATCGATACCCTTTGACCGTTTTCTTTCGAGTACCTTTCGAAAACCGGAACGAACTAATACTGAACTTTCTTTCTAATACCTTTCGAATAACGAACTTCTGACTTTGACCTCTAAAAAAATGTAACTATACGGTCCTCACCGACAACGAAAGCGATATTCGATACCGTACCGAGCTACAATCATCTCTCTTACCCTACCCAACCGAATGGAATTGGAAAGCACGTAGTAGTCTATTGCCCTGGATTATCAAAGAACCTTCCCGCCTATACCTCACTACTAGAACGAATACAGAATACCTAACCTGCCGAGTTAGCACGTGGGACCGATGCGAACAAAGATATTCTTTCCGGATAATACCTTTCTTTCGAACTCATACCGGTACCCTACTTATGTAACCTATTCTTTCAAAGAAATGAGAATGATTTATCGACGACTTTCCGAGCTCCAAGAAAAGATATCACCCTCCCTCCACCGCAGAGAACCAAACCGGTATGTAACCGATCCCGAGTCTTTACGTTACTAAGACCGAGAAATCCAATCACCTTCCCGATCTGGGTTGGTTTAAAGTCTTTACCCTCCGCCCTACTTGAGACCTCCATTTCTTTCGTGCTATTTTCTTTGAACTTGCTTCCTATAGATGGAACTGCTATTTGTTGGTATTACACCGTAGATAGATACTTTACACGGGGTTAGGGGTCGGAAGCGGCTAGTGGGACCGATGCGAACAAATCCATTCTATCGCTTATGGCTGGCTGAACACTAGCTATATTAGCCCAAGAAAGAATCTGTATTTGCGGGACTTTGAAAGGGAAGCAGCCCCCCGATCTGGGACGAAATTCTCTGCCCTATTATCTTATCCTATAGTTCGATGGTCTCGAAGACAAGTCTCATAGGCTCCATCCCCGCTCCAATACTTTTAGCCGGACTCGATCGAATGGTTGCGCTATCGCTAACGTTTTCTTGCTGGTCTTTGACGCGTTGCGCTAACGGCCCGGTATACGGATATCACTTCATTGGTTATCATAGGTTCCATACCGCCATCACAGAAGAGTCAACCGATAAAGAGGCGAGGCGCAGTGGTACCATCCCGTCAAGCCGAGCCGGGATTTCCATACTATACGATAATAGTAAATTAGACTTGTGTTCTCAAGACTCGCAACACGGAAAGCGGCTTGCTTACAGTTACCATTTCCTTGATTTTGCATTTTCGCTTTCGCACCTCTTCTTTTTGGTCGACTATCCTCTTCCGTACGTCCAGAACAAAACAATTCTCAAATTCGAAGGTCAACTGGAATGTGTATTATTCATATGGGGATATTCCAATCCATCGACCTGAGACGAAAAGAAAGGTTTATCTATTTTCTTTAGTTATTCAGTTAAACCAAGGATTCGTTATTGGAGCAGATAGCAACAACCATTTCATCGGACATGTGTATTTTTTCTTTTCTTTACATGGTTTCATTAATGGAAATTGTTTGATGTAGTGAGTAAGACCGTTCAAGAATGATTGTTTAGGCAGTTCATATCATCCATACATAGTGTTTTGATCTAAGATTGAAATTCTTCCATGTTTCAGCAGTAAGTAGCACGGTCCAAAATATGGAATAAACAAGTGTTTCCACGACTCTACCACCCTCTGTTCCACTTAATCCCCTTTTCATAGCCACATATCTTTACGGCTAAGGTGTTACATGAAGAAAATGTTTCATTTCATCTGGATAGTGAAATTGCACGATTCTTACAGGTATGACTCGGCAGGGGTCAGGCGTAGTGGTATCGTTCGTTCGCTTCCTTCCTTGGTACAAGTCTCGTAGGTGGTTTGCTTTCTTGATTTGTTCGCATCAATAGCTTAGGTCCAACTCGGCAAGTGTGTGCTAACGAGGTATTCATTCTCCATAATATGAGAAATAGTAGTGGTATCTTTTATCTAATAAAGAGAGAAGAGAACCGATTGGAGTTACCTCTATCAAGCAAGCTATTACACTCGGGAAATGAGAATTGAGCAGTTCGCATCGGGCTAGTAGTAGTGCCGCGTATCCTTATTCGTTCGCTTACGACCCCGCATCCCCGCTCCAAGTCTGTCTCTACGGCTCCATCCCCGGCACCAAGGAGAAAGGAGGGCAAAGCGGTCACTTTCATTTCTTAATATCGTAGTAGAGAAAAAGAGTACGACGACTTTGAACGTTCTAACAGCTTTCCATTTCACTCGTTGGTGAGGTATTCGGTATGAGTTCTAGTAGTGGTATCGATTCTTGGAGCTCTAACTACAGCTCACTCAGAAGCGAAAGCAGATACGAACAAAAAGCAGGAATCCAATGCATTTTCTACCACGTCAGAACGAATGGAATTGGAAGCGAGGGACGAGGGGTACTATAGGGAGATAAGGTCAAGTCAGGAGAGGCGAAAGGGAAGAAGAAAGAAGGGCTTTGCTCGACCAGAGCTAGAGATCCTTGAGAGTCGAGGTATGGTCAGATCTCAGGTGGAAGTCTGTGCAAGTGTTCCCATCCAGCAAGCAAGTCGGTCTCGTTGGGAAGGCTAGCATAGCCCCCAATGCCAGTCTACGATTGATGCTTCAATGATGGGTCTCCTCGCTTTCGGGGTAGATATAGAACTCTCGAGCAGTCCAACGAAAATCCTGGTTATCCTCATTATACATAGAATAGGAGAGAATCGAAATATATTCATTAAAGCAAGGGCGTAAGCGGCTTAATTATATGTTATAGATAAAGGGTCGATGACTTTTGAGCTTCTCAACCGATAACTGAAGTGAACCGGGGTCAAGTCAACTAAAGTAGGTTAGCTGATGTCTAGGGCTTCTATTCCTTATCCAAAGAGGTAGAAGAAGTTCAGTTCTTTCTTTTAGGGCTACTTACCTTCACACTGTACGGGGAGGAAAGAAGTCGAGAGCTCCTATTGCTTATTGCTTAAAGAAGCACTCATGCCTTTTTCTTTTTTGTTGTGGCATAGGTGGGCGGAAGGTTGAAACAAGGTTCCTCCCTCTTTGATTTTGGGGAATTCTTTCCGAGCGAGATGCCTAGTGGGTGACCTTGCTCTAAAACCCGTTACTCTATTGATGCTAGCGGCACCAAAACATTCAAGGAAAAGGTCTTTTCTCCAGACTCGGGAACTAAGCCCGTTTCAAATCTTTCTCCCTCTTGCTTCAACATTCTGCTTCCTTCTTTTCTTCGTTCGAGCAAGGCTTGTGTAGCCTGTGCGGAGCAAGCCGGAACTGGCTTCGTGACTACTGTCCCAGTAGCCTCAGTAAAGAAGAGACGTACGTTTTAACTCCTAAGCGGCCTTGGTTATCATAGGACAGAATCTATGACTGACCCTTATACCAGCTGTAAGCAAACAAGACGTCTACCTGCATATCCATGGTATCAGCTGCTAGCTTGAGTAAGGATCTTCCCATGAAACCGGAGCAGGAAAAGTGGTCTCATGGTATCACTTTGGCTCGGTGAACATGTAGTGCCGCAAGTTCATTCCTAGGCATAGCGCTATCCTATGTTTTTTATCTAAAAGTGCCATTCGGTGTGAAATGCTATCTTGCCCACCGTTTCGAACTGTCTCAAGGCCCCTACGATTATCCCATCAGGACTTGTGAAGAGGTTACCTGACTGACTCCAGCGCTGAACTAACGAATCTCGTTTTTCATGTGGTCTTTTAGGAAACGGGATTCACAATCGCGTCAGTGCGATGGTTCGTTCGAGCGAGTGGATAGGCAGCGCTCAATTACGTTATTTTCTCAATTGGATATTAGTTGAGTAAGTAGTCGACTTAGACTAGGATATTGGATGGAAGTGGAGTAGTGACGAGACCCGCATGCTCTTTTGATGCGTTCCTCTCCTCTTCACGACAGACCGCTCTCCATCTTTCAAAGGGCTTCGAAGTCTCATCTCCTCCAAGCAGAGATCCGAGGGGAAATGCGCCAAAAGAAAACCCTCCTTGATCATCCGTCTATTCGGTATGAAATCGAATAATATGGATCTGCGAGATATGGATATGCTCGAAACCGGACCGCATCTCGATTTGCACATGGATAATCTGCTGGTGGACCCCCTTTCCTTCCTTTGGTTCAAAACTCGGTCGAATACGTCGTTAACCAGATCGACGAGAGTGCGCCTAGCCAGGAGTGTGGTTGGTGTCATCACCTCCCGTGCGCTAGCTGTGCCTTTGCCGGATGTTTATTCGCCCACTCCTTCCTTTACTCTATCAAAAAGGCGATGACTAACAGCCGGGAATTCCGTAAGTAGAGCCTGAAAGTAGCGCTTGGCTCGATTCCTAGGGGATACATTTCATCCATATCGCCGGCCTCACATGGACGGAAATGCTTATGCTTATCATATCACGGCTTCCTAAGATGCTAACACAGAGGCTACTATTGCTACGGGAGCTTATTGGTGGAACAAGAAGAGCGGACATGTGGACATTTAAAACATCAAATCAAGAGCTTCGTACTCAATCAGTAGATCAATGATTCGAATGCGCATCCCTATCCAGTCAATAAAGAAAGATTAGGTTTGTGCTTAAGATAAGATTGAAAGCACAAGTGAGATAGCAGCGAGCTCCTGATATCGGATATTGCATTTCAAATCTCAGTTGTCCTTTAGAGAAAGTGTACTCTGAATCGATTGGACAACCTAAGGACATATACTCAAAGCGGGGAGCAGCTGATGAACCACTTTAGACACTTTTACTTCACCGCCTTTGGTTTATTTTCTCATAAGTAATCACAGAGATATGAAGCTTAAAAGAACATTAGCGGACAAAAAGATCTCACTTTAGCAGCTATACAGACGTACAGACGTCATTGGAAAATCCGAAAATAGGTTGATACATCCAGAACAAAGAAGAAAGTGACTCAAGGGAGGTTGAGAGTCTTCCATAGCGAATAGGGCATCAAGCCGGAAAGCCACCCACTGGAAGAAGAGAAAGCATGGAAATCCTGTAAAGTATCTGCGATAATAACGATAGATAATCATACTCGGCTGGCTCTTTCGCCTTAAAGAAAGCAGTTGTCTCGTCAAACAGAAGCAGTGGAGCTCACGGGCTGATCAGTCAAAAGAAAAGTGCGGTAGTGGATCAAAGAAACTGCAAGTGGAAGGAGTATCTTTATTCTGTCCTTGCTTTGGATGATTGCGGTATCACTAGTGGTATGTGTCCGTCTGTGTATCTCTCCTGTTTAGAGGCCAGCCCGTATGTGGTAAGTAGTAACCGTTGAATTCTTATAACAGGACCGAACGAGTGAATTAGATACAGCTTTTGTACTCGTTTACAGTTTCCCGTATCATTTGTAAGGCAAGGGTTAGTGTGCCGTATCTGTTCGTCGTTAAGGTTGGTATTAATCAAGCGGGTGTGTGTTACCTATATTATCCGTAGGAAACCAACAGTTGAGGTCACCAAAGACGGCCTGACTGGTTAGCCAGAACCTTCAATCATCCTTAGGGCCGATTGAGGTAGGTGATTCGTGTTGCTGTGATTCACCATGACGTATGTTTGGCGAAGGGTCTAAGTCAAGTTGAGCTGTAGCAACTTTTCTTGCTGATGCCGTCCGCTGTACCAATTTCTATCGCTCGATTGTCGAACCTTACGAAGAGCAAAAGTGCGGAAGGACATCTAAGGGCCGGTTCTTAGTCCCGTATGAGTTGTCCTATGTGCAAGGTTCGTAGTCAGCCGGAAGTAGGACTGAAAAAGGGTTTTTATTTCTTCTCAAGCTCAGCCCACTTTTTTTTTGACGTATGGCAATCTGAGAAGGGGAAAGAATATTCCACGCTTGCTTCCTACCCTTCAGGTTTACCTTCGTTCACTCCGACCTCGGAGGAGCCTGGCTTTTCTAAGGACCGTAAACGATCAAAGAATGGCCTATGAGAGACTTTCCGTCCTAGGCTAGCATGACTTAACTTATATAGTAGTTAGTGTGCTTTTGGCCTTGCCTGAAACAGTAGTGTGCGCCAGCTACCTTCTACTTCTACCTATGCGGCACGTCCCACCGACCTCTTCTTGCTCTGTCCTTTGGTTGAAAGAGACCTGGACGATGGATCTACTTATGAAAAAAGGCAAAGGAAAGAGGCCAGAAAGAATCCGGTGATAGAATCCGCCTTACCTAATGACTTTCCTTGGGTGCAAGACAAGAAAGAGAATGCAAGGGGAAGACATCACATCAGGGACAGGCCGCCGCTAAGTCCGTTAAGGACGGGAAAGAAATTGTCATTTTTTTCTTCTTGAGTGTTCCAGTCCCATCATTCAATGAAACTGATGATGATCTTTCCACTGCTTGGATTTGAAAGCCAATCATAGCCAATGAAGAGAAAAAACTCACTCTTGCCCTGACGCTTGGTCCGTGGAACATCCAAAGACTCTATATACATTTGTCTTCATTCCACCTTTGTGGTTGTGTGGCTCTTGTAGTAGCGTTTGGAAAGTCCGGAATTTAGGGATTGGATGCGATTCTCTCTTTCCGGGCTGGAGCCAGTAGGACTTGTGCTTGTGAAGCTGTAAGGTGGTATTTTCTTCACGGCAAATAGAATAGGAGTTTTCCCGGCTGCTGCGTCATATAGATAATAGGCAGTTGTTCACGACTCAGCAGCTATTGACTCTGTTGTTGGAAGGGCCACTTCCTTTTCTTTCGAGAGGGTCGGCTGGCCAGTCTTTCCTTTCAACTAACCCCGAGCCTGAATACCTGAATAGAATGCCAAGTAGCTCCCATTCTAAAACCTTAGATTTGTTGAATACAAAATCCTCAACGCAAGGAGATAGCCGCTTGGGAAAGAGATCGAACGAGAAGCTTTTGTAGTTTGGTAGCCGAGCCGAGCCACGTAGCGAAGATAGACCCATGATCCCCTAAGGTCGAGCTAGGAACAGACTTGACTGGAACGATCTCTCTTCCTTTCACTATCAGCAGCGCCCCTCGCTCCTATATAAAAAAACCTTGGCTCAGAAGATCTCTGCCTTAGTCTTTGCCAAGGAATCTGTCCTATCGTCGAGTAGCTCCGCACCTCTGCTTGCTAAGAGCTTCTTTCTTTCCCCCTGCAGGCTTAACTGTTAAAGAATACCAAGAACTCAGTCATATCAGTCATATACCCCTTCTCTTCGATCTATCTTCCGGTTTGGAAAGTAGGTGGAGGCTTTACTTCGAGTTTCAGGTATTATATTAGAAAAGGTCTAAGACTATTGAGCTGTTTGATGATGTGGCATCCACTCCAGCCTCTTTCTTATTAGCACATGTGCCCGCTCTGTGTCTCACTTACCACCATTTGCCGGTTTTTTGTTCTTTCTCTTTTACATGTCTTTTTCTCTTTATCTTAATCTTAGCCAGCTTACTCTTTAAGGTCCTTTACCTTAATTCCAATTTCAAGAAAGAGGGAACCCATCCAACCCTACATGTCCTGACTGCACTGTCTCATTTCATTTGAGGCTTCTTCTTGCTACGTGCAGGATCGTCATACCTTGGTCATGGTCCGGTCTGTCTTCCTCTTTGGTTAATCTATGACATCGGAGGCTTGGTCATCTGTCTCGTGATCGTTTGAGTACTTTAGTTCGTAGTGGTGTCCTAGGTAGTGTCCCTGTGTCGGAGTTGTCTCCATGTATGGCCTGTAAACTGGGAAAACAGTTGGCCTCCGGAGGTACTCGAGTAAAGGACGCTTTCGACTCTGCTGCGAGGATCGGAGTGAAGCTGTGTAAAAACGAATCTACATAAGAACCCGTAGGTAGAGGAGCCCCGCTAAGCTAATAGGGATAGTAGGTGGAGTAGCAGTGGTAACTGCAGTAGCACCTTAAGCAATGGGAACAGCTTGAGGGTAAGAAAAACCTTACATAACAACGGCATAGTTCTAGTAGCACGGGTTCACCACGTCTTCAATCACGATTACGTTGACGACGAACTTCTTCGGCTTAGCCTTCTTATCTCTTATTATGTCATCGTGAGTCTGGAGCGAATCTTGACGGTTTAACCGAACTTTTGACTTTGCATTTTTGTAAATAATGAATCCGTTATATCTTTCACTCGTAGACTTGGAGCCCAATCGGGGGTTTTCTTTCCAGATACTCTCTCCTAAAAGTGTGGTTCTCCGCCGTCTACTGCGGAGGAGACCCTTTATACCATACCACGGGATCGAATTCTTTTGCTGAAACCTCAGGATCTCTCATTTTTTTACTTACCAGCATATCCAAGAACAAGACTTTTCTTTTGATAGGACCGGAAAGTACGCGCTAGCAAAAAGAGGAAGCACTGCTGGATCTGGGCTAAGCCCTTGCCCTTAGGAAGAAGCTTTCATAGATTGCTTTATTAGGATCCCTTAATGACCCCACCCTTTCCTATTGAGCTAATGGCCTCTGACCTAGAAAGATTTTTGATAGTCCTACCCATCTTTCTATAATGGAAAATTCCCCACCTGAGTCGAAAAGCGGAATGAAGATTGACAGGTATTGATATTGAATGAAGAGCCGCCCTAAGCAGTTTCAGGGTATGGTATGGTCAATAGAATTCGAAGAGCAGCTTTTACCTGCCTCTTTCCACGGTAGAAAGCGATTCCGTGTTTGAATTTTCACTTATGTCATTGAATCCCACCAGGATTTAGCTGGGAGTCTCTTTTCATAATCAGTAGTAGCTGGTGTTCTTGAGGTTCCAGATAAAAAGAAAAATCTGCTTCTCTCTTTCGCCCTTGAAATCTTCAAACTAGCTTACAGCCTTGAATCCCGATTGGGCTTTGCCTTGAGCCTTGTCGGTTTTCCCCTTTCCACTGCACTTCAAAGCTTTCGGATAAGGGCTTTGACTTGTCTCTATCTATCGGCGTTCTCCAGCCAATCTTCTTTAAACGTCACCTATAAGATAAGAAAAGAAGAGAAGAATGAAAGGTGGGACCCTGTTGTACATTCTTGAATACTTTGTAGCTTCAATCAAAAGCTTCAAGGCTTTCTTTCACTTTCCAAAAAAAGGCAGAAAGAACTCCTGCTGAAAAGGTTTTTCTTGCCTTCTAATGAAAAAAGAATAGTAAGATTTTCTAATAGGTAGAGTCGATCAGAGTCCGTTCGGTACTGAACCTTCTTTTTAGATAGAAAGGTGCTACCGACCTTTTCTTTTCCATTTTAGAAGAAGAAGGGGAGCCCCGGCCAACAGCGTTTGAGCTTAGACTTAGAGAATAGCGTTCCTAGGTCAGAGGAGGACCCTAGTCTCGGAATGAGGTGAGGATGGATGCCGCCGGTCTTTTTTTAATTGTTTTCTGAAAGGTGAGAAAAAAGGTTCTATAGAATAGCTGTAGGCTTCCTTTTGAGGGAGTTCTCGGGACTTTGAAAAAGGAATGGACAAAAGTTTTGACAGCTTTTCTTTTAGCTCAAAGGCCGATCGTAGAATAGAAGAGTATGTTCCCACTCCACGCTAACTAGGACTAGGGTTACAACATGGGACAGGTAAGGTTTCCTAAGGGATAAAACTCAGCCAGTTGACATAGTTGAAAAGGACAAAGAAATGTAAGCAATAAAGACGCTACGCCCCTTGAGCGCATACCCAGACAGAAAGTACGTTCCCACGCTAATCTTTCTACGCCTTATCTTATAGGGTTAGCTAGGAGTGAGCCTTCGGCGAGTCATTCTTCCTTTCTCCGTCAGTCTTTTTCTCTCGTCTGTCCTAATAGGCACTTTTCCGACCCAGTAGTTCATACTAGCCAGCAAGCATTCTAAAGACTACTAGGAGCTATAGCCCTTTTCTTCCTACGCCCTGTCTATCTAATTGGAAGGTTCTACCTGGCTGACGGGCTTGTCTAAGTAGTGGGATTCCGTTCTAATGATTATGATCAAATCACTTTTGACAATGGCTTTCTTGTGTACGAGTTACCCTAAATTATTGACTTCACTGAAGAACTTCCAAAAATGGATTGGATTTACTTTCTTTTAGAAAACTCTTCTTCCTCTCCTCTTCACCCTTCTCCTTTCACTCCAAAATCATTCGTATATTAGGGGAATTGCTTTCTTTTGGGAGAGCGCCACCGACCTCGAAAATGCCCTGAAAGTTGGGGGTAAGCAAGTAAAGAAGAAGACTATTGAAGAATGGAGATAACTTGTTGAAGACAGAAGACGATAATCATTCAACAATCGTCTGATCTTATGAAAGGTGGGCATGATCGGGTAATGAGGTGAACAGGACGATAGGAAACGAGTTACACTATCGTGTAACGAGTATAAATAGAAATACTAGTCTAATAACGAGTATACGACAACGAAGGGAAGTGGGAGAAGGGGATTTACTGGAATCAAAAGAGAAGCAGTGTTAAATCAAATGAAATAAGTTAACAGACTCAAGAACTACAGGATGATTGGCTGCTTCTTCTCACTGGACTCCCGTCGACCCGGATGATTAAGGCTGTCTTGTCTCGGTGCTGTGGACGCAAGAACTCAGGGAAGAGGGAAGCTGGAACAGTTCAGAAGTTAGGTCCTCCGAGAGGTCCATTGCAAGAGATAGGAGCGCCTATGATGATCCCAGGTGGTTACTATGATTCTATTCTATAGGGCTCCCGCTGGTTAGTTACTATGGCCACCACGCCCGGAACTGAACACGAAACCCTCGTAGCGATTCTGAAAGAGTACCTTGACGCCCAGTTGAACCTCATACCTCACTTCTACGGGACTCTTTTTGGCCCGGACTTGGAAAGGGACTGACTCCAACGAGTTGGTCGCCAATCGAAGACCCACGAAATCGTCACTTCTTGGTCGGTTAGCAGTGGGCCATCATAGGTGCATGCAATAGGATCCGACCTGTGGGCCTACCTAGGATCCAAATGCTTCTACTCCGTTGGTCCTATGATTCCCCGAATCCATAGACGTTCAATCAGAGCATAGGAGCGCCAAGGTCCTTAAAGCCAAGCTGGCCTACGTATCTTCCTTCTTTATCTATGTAGATAGCCAAATGGTTGAAGAGGGCTTATTGGTACTCATGCCATGCCGGAACTAGGATAAAGTTGAGTAAGGGGATCCTGAGACGGAGTTATGGCTTAGTAGGGTCAGTCACAAATCACAAACGTCAAAGAAATTGCTTGCTAATATAATAGTAGGAAATGGGAGATCAAGTCAGTGCAGTGGCCAAGCAAGCCATAAAAGCCCCTAAAGTAGTGTTAGAAATAGACCATGCATGAGTCTCATTCCGCTAAAGAAACCAGTAGTACCGTACACTAATAACTTAATCAGTCTCTTTTGTTGGAGAAAGATATGGGCATCTTTTACTACCTACACACTTCTTTATTCTCCTGGTTTATTAAACTATATTATATACTGGCACATCAGTATCCGTACATCATTCAACTTCCAAAAGCTGCTCTGGTCCAATAGCGGAAATAGCAGCACTTCCACTATAGCTGCAGCACGAAAAGATCGAGAGAAGCTGCTGGTCCCAGGTCTGCTGGCCGCTGCTTCAGAGGTTGCAATGTCTATAAGATCGACGAAGCACTCCAATAGCAGTTTCAGCGGATGCAAGAGCTATAGATCGAGACTGTGACTAGCACTATAAAATAAGATAAATAAGTAAGGGGAGAGAGATTAACCTAGCATTCACTAAAAGCTTAAGAAAAAAAAAGAGTTGGAAGTGTGACGACTTTAGAAAATCCGTTTAAAGGATAGAGAGTTTATGTATTACTTTTGCAAGAATTTACAACCTAGTCATGCATGTGTCTATCGTTTGCATGTTTTTGCTTATGTTTGTTTTGACGCTAACGTTTTTGAATTTGTATTCTGTCCTTTTTCATTCTTTCCCATGTTGTTGCTTCCGGCTTCATCGCCCTCATTGTCTTTGTTTTGACGCTTCCTTTCTACCTCGTTTAGTTACCTTTTTTCCCTATTTGTCTCAGTTCTTCCCTGTTTTTCGTCATAGGTTAGGTTGATGGCGGCATTTCTCCGCGCAAGTGTGTATGTCCGCTTTTATGTTCTACTAACGTCTTTCACTTTCAGGTACTTAAGCGCTATCAGATGCCTCACCCTCGAGGAGCATGTCCTCACTGCAATTGCCCTGTTGGAGCTCCGCATTATCATTTCCAACCATGCCAACATGCAAGTCGAACGGGGAGCTGGGTTGGAGTACTTTTACTTACTGCGGAAGGCTCTTATCTGCGTCATCGAACGAGTTGCTCTTTGACCTGTCGAAAGCTGCAGCGCGGGCGCTGATTCGACGAGTGAGAAGGTCAGCCCAGATTCTTTTCAAGGATTGACTCCTTTTATGCAATTATGAACTAAACTAGACTTTCTCGATTCCAATGCAACTTATCCTTTTGGAGCTGACGTAACAAACTACGCGAGCCTCCCGATGAAGCCAACATCAATCCTATCCGAATACTAAAAAGAAAAGGCAGTTTTATTATGGTGGTATACCAACCGCCTGTTCTTGAACTTCCAGTTCCAATCGGAGCATATAGATCCGTAAATAGATTTGTATGTATAGCCACTTCAGTCGTGCTCGTCGTTTCTTGAATAGAAAAAAAGTCTCTTTTTTCTGGGAACATGGTAAACCAGAAATTCTTATGTTCGTGATTCTTCGTCCACCGATGCAGAAAATGTTCCAGTTTTCCATTCTCATATGAGGCAGGAAAGTTTATTGGCAACAGGTCGGCACGAAGTGATTCATCATGCTCAAACATGAACCGAGGGGACGGTTTATAAATAAGAAAATTCCCACAAATGGAATGAGAAGTGGGTCCATGTAAATGATCGAGACCTCGCAAACAACAACGCTCCTTCCCCATATGGAGTTCGGAACCCAAAGGCAATCGTTGAGTGAACTGTATCTTATTCGTATTAGTTGACCTAAGCCACACCATTCTTGCTGGGGTGGGGCTCGGCCTCCGAACCGTACGTGGGACGAGTTTCTGCCTCATACAGCTCGGACCGAAGACCGGGGGAAGTTGAGGAGAGATGGGGAGACCCAGCAGCTGCCGGTCGGGACGGAGAGGAAAGGGGCGGGGAAAAGCTTGTGAAGAAGCAAGCTTCTTCCCCCACCCCCCAAAGACCCTATAGCGCTTCACGTTCTTTCTAGTCCATCCCAGTCCATTCCGGGATAGGCGGCTAATACTAATCTAATAAGTGCAGCAGTCGTCGTCGTCTGACCAATCGGCTCGGACACCAGACCGCTCGTGTCCGCCCATTCTGTCTCGCCCTGGCTCTCTTAGTTACGCTGCGCCCTGAACCCGAGTCCCCACGTCCGCTTTTATCCGCCCGCAACCCGCTTTCTTTGCCAACACAACATTAGGGCCGTCCCCTTTCATTCTATGCTGACCCCGGCCCGGGGCTGGCTTTTTGGGAAGCCCGTTCCCACCGCGCTCACGGCCCGGCTGGCCTGCCAGCGGTAGTGGGAATTATCCCGTTCCCTGGTAAAAAAGGGTTGGTTGGATGCGGGATCTACTCCACGAGGAGCGGTACGGACGTAGATGATATCATCACACGACCTCTCTTTGCGTACCGCTAGGGATGCTTAACGCCACTTCGCCAACTGGCATTACCTGCGCTTTCGTCTCTCTCAGTGTGATCAGCACTGGGTGTTTCCGAGCAGCGAGGCTTACACCCATTCGCATTAGTTCATCCAAAGTTCCTTACCCTTATGCACGAATTTTGGAATAAGCCATCTTCCTATCAAGGTTAAGGAGTCAACTGAGCATCTCAGCGGCGGGATTGAATACCCGGATCGAATCAGAGTTCACGCCGCCCGCCCTGAACAAATAGGAGGCGTGGGCCACAGGTCGCACATAAGCCACCGGGTCGCACGACAGAAGAACACCCAACATAAATATGCACACTCCCCCATGTGAAATAGGAAGAGGAATATGAACTTGTTTGTAGTCGTCGTGACCAACAGCCATCAGCAGTCGGCTCGTTGGTAAGGCGAGAGCTTCAAGCCCGATTTCTGGTGGCACACCCCCCAAACAAGCACCACTCGACGAAGGGGGGACGGGGAAAGCTACAGGCCCAAAACCTTCGACCCGGGTGTGCCCGGGGTTGTCATTTCGTCCTTGCTCATTCCCGTTAGGCCGAAGTCGATGGCCTTTCCTTCGCCACGCCCGCTCACGCTTCGCTGACCTATTGCGTGGTAAAGAGAAGAGAGTACGAAAGAATTGTAAACAGAGCAGACAAAAAAAAAATGCGAAATATGACAAGTCCCCCATGTATTCTAAAAGAAGGAAATGCAGAACGGGAACGAAACGAAATAAAGCATTTCTAGCGGATGAGCTTCTCCCAATTATGTGTGGTAATAGAGTAGGGCGGCTTGCTCTGACCAACACTCCACTTTTTGCTCTGTCCATGGAGCGTATGAATTTCCTGGAATGTAGATAGACCAAAAAAGGGAATGAAGGGATAGGAATAGGAATTATAGTTCCATTGGAAGAAGGGGCACCAGTGGGAACATCTCTACTGACGAACCATTTCAATAGTACGGGTGCTGCCGTGCCACAAGGCACGACCGTGGAAGTAATGAAAAATAAGAAGTTATGTAGTTGGACCATCTGCTTTATCCGTTCGATTTGAGCTTCTCCAGAGAAGATGAGAGGCTAAAAATGAAAGTGTTCGCAACGCATACCGAAAAAGGGACCCATGTTGCCGACCATTAATGACTAGTTCGAACGGGTTGAAACCAAGAAGAATTTCTTTCTTTCCCTATGTTTCCTAACGTCAAAGTCTTTTAACAATGTTTTCGGTGATATTAGTAGATGCTATTCGAACCTTTTATCCTCTTATGGAAGTTATTATATCGGCAATAGCCATGACGAAAACGGTGTCTCCTAATAGTTAATATACATGTTTTTCCTCTTTTTTTCTTTTTTACCTCATAGCCATACACAAAAAGAGCCCTCGAATTATTCGCCGAGTTTGATGAAATGAAGATTGACCATGTACCTAGAAGGGCCAATGTTGAGGCTAAAATGGCCCAGCTGGCTTCTTTTTTGACCTAATCGGACAACTGAACAAAACAAACAAAGGGCGATTCCAACAGCATTCCAGATCACTTTTGACTGTTACATAATGGAGCCAGAGGCAGGATGATTGGCAACAGCCTCTCGTCAGGTACTTGTCCGATCCTTCTAAAGAAACTCCCAGGTCAGTCAAACAACAAGCTTTGAATTATGCTTTTCTTATTGACGGAATATTGTATCGGCGTGGAAAGGACGTCAGGTGTGTGAGTGAGCAAGAAGCATAAAAAATGTTGTTTCAAGTCCATGCATGATGGAGTATGTGGATCACATCAAGCAGGGCATAAAATGCGTTGGCTGATCAGAAGGCATGGCCAGTATGGCCAACCATCTTGTCCGATTGCATAAAAATGGCTAAGGGATGCCAGGCCTGCCAGAAAATGGACCAGTGCAGCATGTACCAGCTTCAGAATTGCATCCCATCCGTCAGACCTCAATTTGATCCCTTGTTTCACGTAGGAAAATACGCCTTGGCAAAGCTCTGCCTAACAGGAAGAAGTGGAGCCGCTCATCTGACACAGAACCAATCGGGAAAAGGAGGAGAAGAGCTCTTAAACTGGGGAGGCGGTACTTACAGCACCCGATTGCCCTGCACAGCCGTCGACAGCCCGTGGAGTGGATAAGTAGGCCTTTCTTTCAGACCGATCTTCTGCCGAGTTCCCCCCCTCAGCTCACGCGATAATCGGGACAGAGAGAATGGACTTGATTCACCTTTGCCCAAAAGCAAGAACGAGAGCAAGAATTTCCACGTCTAGTAGGAAGTAGGGAGACCACCCCTCACTCTCGGCAGCTGTACATACGTTACCTTCCATTGTCTTAGCGAAGATTTCAACGTACTCCTGCGTCGAGAAGAAGCTGTTTTCGCACCTCATACGCTGCTTGGATCTTTGCACGAGGCCTTCTGCCTGTACTTTTTCTTATGCCTTTTTGCCCTGCTTGACTGCGTCGACTCTATGCCTTCCCGGCTTGCTTTCTTGGTGACTCTAACCCGGAGACTTTTGACCTTGTCGGTATCGGTATGCCTTCGATGATTACTGCTTTAATGAATACCTTCTCTTCGGCAAGTTAGGAAGCGACGAACTCTTCCCTCACCCGAAGGCGAGCGAGTGCACGTAATTGAGTAGGAATTCGGAATAAGAAGACGCTGTTGTCGCCTTTCGAGTTGTAGAAATTAGAGTACCAGTCGTAAAGCCTCCCACCAATAGTTCCGTCGTTAGGCCTCCACCTCCATAAGGCATAGGGCATAGTCTAAGATAAGAGCCAAGGGCCTTCATTACGCATTTCCTCTTGTTTAAGCCAAAAAGGAAGCTAAGTCAAGCTGGCAGTGAGAGGGGTCCAGATGAGAGATTCGCTTCGTCTTCTCTTCTAGTTGAAGGAAAACCAAGACCGGTTATACAGAAGGCATATTAAACGTTTAGTCTTGCAGAGCCCTGTCCTAAAGTCCCACACATGCCTGCTCTTCGTAGATAGAGACACAATTCTCGGCATCCTGCCTTGAAAGAGGCGATTCGATAGACGATCAGTTATCAGTGACGTTCGACACCTTGTTCTCAACTGAACTAGTTTACAGACGCTTCTGGGCATTTGTCAAAAGAGTTAGATCCGCCGTCGAAGGAATTCCCCCTGGTGCGTGGCAAGTCGCCTGATTCCGCTACTTCTTTCCTCCCTCCTTAGCTAAACAACCTACTATCCGATCGGCATATCGGCTGCTCATCCCAATAACACCTTTTTTCATCTTCCTTTCTATGGGATGTCGCGTATCAGCTGTTGCATATCAGCTGCTAGGTCGAAGGTGGGTCCCTTCTTTCTTTTTCATATCTGCTTTCGCTTATCCGCTGTTCCGCACTCTTTAATAAGTAAGGATAAGTAAAAATAGGTTTTGTCTTAGCGCTTTTAGACGGCACATGTGACCGGGGTTCCGACGGAGGCCAGCAACTTTCGGATCGGAGCAGTCATCCGATAAGTGGACATGGATGACGAGTCCATGCTGATCTCTTCGCGGATCTCCCCGGGTCGTCTCATTTGCTTCAGTAGCCTCACATCGGCCCTCGAACTCCTCATGTTCCGAACGTTACGCCTGCTAATTATACGCGGTAATCTGTTCTTTTCCGTCGGCTCTAATCCGGGGTGCGGCCACTACTTCTTCGCTCCGTCTTTCATGACACGATGAGTGGCGTGCCTTATTTACAGCGCCCGAGGTGGCTTCCGTTCAGGCCCATTCCGGAATCGGCGTTCTTGATGTCATCAATACCTTTCTCCATTCCTTTCTTTAGGCTCGTTGCATGTTCCGGCTCGCTGACTCCCCCAATGTTGGCCCATCGTTTCCGCATGGGTTTCCATGAAGGGTTTGGCACATGCATCTCTACTTCCTTACTTCGTCCAATGAGATTGATGATAGTTCATATATATGTAATTTATCATGAAAGGAGGATCCTGTCGCATATCAGCTTTCGCGTATCAGCTGTTCCGCTTTGACTTCGGCATTTCTACTTTTCTTTGTTTCATCTAGGATTCCCTGTCTTTATATATGCTATTTTTGGTCCTCCGCAATTCCACTCCGAATAAGTAGAACCGGAAAAAAGAAGGAAGCTGCGAGACTGAAAGCTTTCTTCGCTGCATGAGAGCAAGTAATCAGGTATATAAAAAGTGGGCAGGAAGAATGCTAAACAGAAAGAGATGCTCCGTGTAGCGTCTGGTAGCCTTGGAAAATAGGTTTCTGACGTAACTGCCTATCATGCCAAGCTTGACGCTCTTGCTCTAGCACAGGTAGTTGCGATCTAAAAGAAAGAGAGGAATGAGCTAAAGAATGGGTATGCCCAGCCCATGGAATTAGATGTCGAATGAGTACGATTTCGAGCATAAAGAGAGAAGAGAATAAAAAGGAACTCCTTAGTTAGCAAGAATAACGGTTTAGCAAGATAGCTGCCAGAAAGACGGAGCTTAGATGCATAGCGCTTCCAAATTCCATTATGCCATATTAAAAGAACTCCACTACTCGCCCTATTGATTACAGGCTGTAGCTATCAGCTATCGCTTCTTAAACCAATCCGATACGTTGCCGGCAAGACATTACGTCGAGCTTTCCTTGGGTCGTATCGACGGTGGTGGATTGACTCCAGGGAAGAAGTAAGCGAAGCGATAGCTCAAGCAAGGAATCAAGAAGACGGCACTTAACTATCTGTCTT
This sequence comes from Trichopus zeylanicus subsp. travancoricus, assembly GCA_005019695.1. Taxonomy (NCBI): domain Eukaryota; kingdom Viridiplantae; phylum Streptophyta; class Magnoliopsida; order Dioscoreales; family Dioscoreaceae; genus Trichopus; species Trichopus zeylanicus. The sequence continues at coordinate 170,744 of RXID01019377.1, read as the reverse complement.
TCAAGCCAGTCTCGTACTTCAGATCGCTATCTACTCCGCCAGACTGTTACCGGCCGAAGACTTGGAGCGCTGGCTTTTCGAAAGAAAGAAAAGACTATACCAACTCTCAAGAAAAAAAAGTACGATGGAAGAACCCATTCTGGAATCTGTATGAACACTCACCGAATCTCGATGAAGAAAAGAAAATCATTCAAAAAGAAAGCTTGACTATCCTCTCGATCACAGGCATTCCGGACTAAGGTGAAAAAGTTCTCTTATGAGTTTTGTTTTCATTCTTCTATTATGATCTAAGATGATGAAAAGTTCTAGGCTTCGGATAGCATGTCTTAAGCAGATAGCAAAGAATATCTCATTCGCACGATCAAAGGAAGATTAGGCCAATTCTATACTGGAAGCTGGTTCTTTCTTTAGATGAAAAAGATCAAACTATGTTCTGAAAATTCTTCTTTCTCTTTATCTCGCGACGAAAGCGATCGAGAGCAGGCAGAATGAGAGCGCCTTGAATGGAATCAGGTTCTTTCTTATGAATGAGGAATCAGTGGAACGAACTAGTATTCTAGTCTGGATGGTAGGACTCTCACTCTCTGACTAAAAAAAGACGTCAAAGAAGCCAGTAACTCTATGAGGTAGCCGCATTCGCAGACAAAAGCCTAGCCTGCAGGGGATGGAGACGCAAGGGCAGTGGAAGCTAAGTGTCCTTCAAAAAAGCTTAGTAAGCCGAGGTTGCTCTTTTGCTCTATGCTTAACACATGCAAGTCGAAGGCTTTGGAAGTGAGATAGCTTTTCGGATCTTGTCCGGAAAGTCGTGGAAGAAGGAGCGTAAGCCAGAAGGAGCTGCTAGTCTTAGTGCCACAGAAAGCGGACTGCGACGAATGCCAGGCCAATGGAAGTACTTACTTAGCCTACCGCTAATAGGCATTTGTTCACTCGGAGTTCTTTCTGAAACAGTAAGATCGGTGCCTTGAGGCGGTGAAAGTAATGCTAATGGAATGTCCACAGATTCGGCTTAGTTCAAATAGTAGCCCTAGCGTCATTCTAAAATGGATCCTTTTTCTCCGAGTCAGGGGAGGAACAAAGTAGCTCGCCTAAAAGGGGAGGAAGGACCGACGTCGTCGAGAGATGGGATTCATACCCAGCAAGCAATAGCATCCTGCTTCTTGTGACAGAAAAAAGAGCATAGTGGAAAGGGGGTAACGAGAAATGGAATAAGAGAAGAGAGATGAGGCAAAGAAGGAATTGATAGAGGTGCGTCGAGAAGTTCTATACCTTCTTGATCGAGTCAATTGCCTTGCTTGTACTTACTTAAGTCGAGATTCGGTTGGTGTGAATTCTACTAAGGTACAAGAGAGAAAATCATCCCATCAGACTTTCGTTGGAAAAACCAACGCCAAGTCTCTAGTTGTCTCCTTGAGGAGCAGAGCAGTCAAAGAATGGAAATTCCAATGATTCTTCAAGTCAAAGCCATCGTTCAGTCGTGCTGGGGGAAAACCCGCGATAGCGTCGTCGACTGTATCTGTCCTAAAAAAACGAACGAGTCGACAGGTCCAGTGGTGGATCTGGAGGAGGGCAACGAGATGTCGGCCCTGTCTCCAGTGAGAATGGAGGAGGGGAACTGCAGCCAGCCCGACGCTGGCGTAGGCGGGACTGGGGCTGATTTTCCCGAGGAACTTCGCACCCAGGGCGGCAGTCCACTTGAACAATTTTCCATTCACCCATTAATTCTGATGAAGATAGGCAACTTTTCTTTCTCATTCACAAATCCATCCTTGTCTATGCTGCTAACTCTCGCTTTGGTCCTACTTCTTCTTTATTTTGTTACGAAAAAGGGAGGGGGAAAGTCAGTGCCAAATGCTTGGCAATCCTTGGTAGAGCTTATTTATGATTTCGTGCCGAACCTGGTAAACGAACAAATAGGTGGTCTTTCCGGAAATGTTAAACAAAAGTTTTCCCCTCGCATCTCGGTCACTTTGACTTTTTCGTTATTTCGTAATCCCCAGGGTATGATACCCTTTAGCTTCACAGTGACAAGTCATTTTCTCATTACTTTGGCTCTCTCATTTTCTATTTTTATAGGCATTACGATCGTAGGATTTCAAAGACATGGGCTTCATTTTTTTAGCTTATCATTACCCGCAGGAGTCCCACTGCCGTTAGCACCTTTTTTAGTACTCCTTGAGCTAATCCCTCATTGTTTTCGTGCATTAAGCTCAGGAATACGTTTATTTGCTAATATGATGGCTGGTCATAGTTCAGTAAAGATTTTAAGTGGGTCTGCTTGGACTATGCTATTGTTGAATAATCTTTTTTATTTCATAGGAGATCTTGGTCCTTTATTCATAGTTCTAGCATTAACCGGTCTGGAATTAGGTGTAGCTATATCACAAGCTCATGTTTCTACGATCTCAATCTGTATTTACTTGAATGATGCTACAAATCTCCATCAAAATGAGTCATTTCATAATTGAATAAAAAAACGAGGAGCTGAAGATGTTAGGGGGCTACAGCTACGCTTTTGCAGCTCGTTGACTTTACTTTACGTTGGTTTCGGTTCGATCCACTATCCTTTTTGAAGCGGATAGTTCACAGTGCTCATTCTCCAATAAAAAAAACCGGAAAAGCCAACTCATCATGATGTTTCCACTCCATTTTCATTACGAAGATGTATCACGTCAGGATCCGTTGCTCAAACCGAATCACGCCAACGTTATGGAAGTTCCTGGATCGTGTGAAATCAGATTAGTACCAACCGATGATTTCAGAATCCAATATGGAAAATTGGCTATGGAGATTCCGCGCGGTCAGAGATTCATACAGACACAAAGGGGCCCTTATTTCCAAGCAGGAAAGTCATTTCGATCCAATCCATTCTTGAGGTCCGAAAAAGACACTGGATATGTCAGTGATTTTTCACGACAAAGCGCTCTCCGAGGGCATGGAATGTATAATTTTTTGGTAAGAATCTCGACAGTAATGTCTATGTTAGATTCTCCGGTCGAAATACGGGAAACCCCCATTCCATTCTCGATAGAAACGGAGTTTTGCGAATTCTCCCCGGAACTGGAAGATCATTTCGAGATCTTCGAGCATATTCGAGGGTTCAATGTGACTATTGTGACTTCGGCCAACACAAAAGATGAGACTTTACCACCGTGGAGCGGCTTTTTGCTAAAAGATGAGGGTAAGTAAGATGTCGGAGAAGCGAAATATACGAGATCACAAACGTAGATTGCTCGCGGCAAAATATGAATTGAGACGAAAGCTTTATAAAGCCATTTGTAAAGATCCCGATCTTCCGTCTGATATGCGGGACAAACATCGTTATAAGTTGTCCAAGTTGCCAAGAAATAGTTCCTTTGCACGAGTAAGAAACCGATGTATTTCCACGGGTCGCCCTCGTTCCGTAGTGGAGTTCTTTCGCATTTCTCGTATCGTTTTTCGTGGATTAGCATCTCGAGGTCCTTTGATGGGCATAAAGAAATCGTCTTGGTAGCAACCACCAAACCAATAGAACAAAGGTTAGTTAGCCCTGCAGCTGGTCGGGTTTGAGGTCCATTACCGTCCTAATACGGACCGAAACTAACGGAGTCATCCGCTCGGAGATGCTAACGGGACGGGAATCGAAGTAGTCTCTACCGCACCTGTCCCCCCAGACATAGACTACATACAGGGTAGTACTCTTGGAAAGATAGTTGATCACCGCGTGAACAACATCTAAAGTAACGAATGTCACTCCCTCAACCATTAACAAGAGAACTCTTGTTCATGTTCACGCCGGAGTGCTGAGGCCATTGAAGGGTGTGGGCCCGCTTACTAATACTAATAGAATATGGAATAGGGCCTGTAGAATGATAAAGAAAAAAAAGTTCTTCGTTTCGTTGGTAGAATCAAGGCCAATATCCTATTTCCTCTCTATCGTCCAATAAGAGTTTCCGAGAGTTACTTTCTTCAAATTCTCTCCTTTCGCAAAAAGAAATAGTTAATAAATAGGACAACAAGCAATTTGCTTTCATTTGAGTTCTTTCTTTGTTGAGATTGAAATCGACGTTCTTTTGAAAAGGGTAGGGTAAAGGTAGGTAGGCAAAACTTCTTCATGAAAGGTTTTCTTTCTTATCTTTCTTCTAGTCGTTCGTTTGAAGCCAACCGGCAGTTTTTTTTCCGAATGACGAGAATCAAGCAACCGACAAATCCGTAGCCCAGGTGATTCACTGCCTCCCTCTCGGGATGAATCTTCTCATGCAGCTTTTTTAGCGCTGCGAAGCCAATTTCCATCAAGGCAAGGGGGTAAATAAGGGGGAAGAGGAGTTGTCACGATAGAAAAGAGAAATGACTAGTTGGAACCAACGATTCTCTCTTCTTAAACAACCTATATCCTCCACACTTAACCAGCATTTGATAGATCATCCAACCCCGAGCAATCTTAGTTATTGGTGGGGGTTCGGTCCGTTAGCTGGTCTTTGTTTAGTCATTCAGATAGTGACTGGCGTTTTTTTAGCTATGCATCACACGCCTCATGTGGATCTAGCTTTCAACAGCGTAGAACACGTTATGAGAGATGTTGAAGGGGGCTGGTTGCTCCGTTATATGCATGCTAATGGGGCAAGTATGTTTCTCATTGTGGTTCACCTTCATCTTTTTCGTGGTCTATATTATGCGAGTTATAGCAGTCCTAGGGAATTTGTTCGGTGTCTCGGAGTTGTCATATTCCTTTTAATGATTGTGACAGCTTTTATAGGATACGTACCACCTTGGGGTCAGATGAGCTTTTGGGGAGCTACAGTAATTACAAGCTTAGCTAGCGCCATACCTGTAGTAGGAGATACCATAGTGACTTGGCTTTGGGGTGGTTTCTCCGTGGACAATGCCACCTTAAATCGTTTTTTTAGTCTTCATCATTTACTCCCCTTTTTTTTAGTAGGCGCCAGTCTTCTTCATCTGGCCGCATTGCATCAATATGGATCAAATAATCCATTGGGTGTACATTCAGAGATGGATAAAATTGCTTCTTACCCTTATTTTTATGTAAAGGATCTAGTAGGTTGGGTAGCTTTTGCTATATTTTCTTCCATTTGGATTTTTTATGCTCCTAATGTTTTGGGGCATCCCGACAATTATATACCTGCTAATCCGATGCCCACCCCGCCTCATATTGTGCCGGAATGGTATTTCCTACCGATTCATGCCATTCTTCGCAGTATACCTGACAAATCGGGAGGTGTAGCCGCAATAGCACCAGTTTTTATATCTCTCTTGGCTTTACCATTTTTTCAAATGTATGTGCGTAGTTCAAGTTTTCGCCCGATTCACCAAGGAATATTTTGGTTGCTTTTGGCGGATTGCTTACTACTAGGTTGGATCGGATGTCAACCTGTGGAGGCACCATTTGTGACTATTGGACAAATTCCTTCTTTCTTTTTCTTCTTGTTCTTTGCCATAACGCCCATTCCGGGACGGGTTGGAAGAGGAATTCCAAATTCAACCACGGATGAGACTGATCACACCTGATCAGTGAGAAATTCTGACACCAAGAATGGAAGAATTTACGAGTGAGTAGTACACCAAGAATTGACAAGCGGATGAGTTTGAAGCCTTGTTGATATAGCGTAGATAGGGAAAAAAGACTATAAGGTGGTAGGGCTGAACTTTATACCAGTACGCCGGCCTACCGGATTTCTGTGGGAGTTTATTTTGACGGCAAGGTTTTTCAAAGGGGCAAAGACGGTCAAGCTAATAAGCAAGCTTTAGATATTCGTTTTCAAGCTAGGAAGCAAAAGTGCCCGAAAAAAAAGGGAAAACAGCGTCCCATTCAATCTTTTTCTTTTTTATTACATGATAAAGACAGCTCGTTTGAAAGTCAGACAGTTGAGTTAGATGAGTTTTTAGTGTTTACATCCAGCAGCTAGGACAGACAAGGGGAAAAGATCAAGGGCCTTAGCCAGTTAGTTCTTTTCAAAGAGAGGCTTGAAAGCAGTCCAATACCAGCAGATTCAAGAGACCGTCTTCTCGTCTTCATCTGCACCGGGAGTGATTAGCTTCTTTTTTTCCTCAAGGACAAGGACGAGAACGCCCATCTCAGAAGGCTACGCACCTTGCCTAGCTCTTTCGCATCGAGAAAGAGTAAGAATCAATCTCCTCGCTGATTCAACAATCGCTATTCTTTTTCAACGAAAACAATCAGCAAGAGTCGACAAGAGAACGAGAGCGGATGAAATAGAAGCAGAGGCGTGAAAAGCAAAATCAAAGACCTCCTCATTCAACTTCCCCCGGGCTTTGGCTTTCTTTGATAAAGTAATCCAATCTTCAGGTCAGCAGAGGAGCATTGCATGCTTGCTTGCGGTACCGTTGTCGATCCAGCCCATCCTTTCTTCTTCTTCGTTATACAACGGAAAAGACTTCGTCCAGTGTTCAGGCTTCTTCTTCGAGGTTTGGTCCTACTTCTTCTTTCTTTTTGGGGGGCCTTAACCCGAATTCTAAAGGGGCGTGGCACTGCCTTCTGATCAATAGAACAGGAAGAGGAGAAAAGAAAGACTACCAAAAGTCATGACCACCAAGATACGCATAGTGATTCGATCTTTTGAGAACCCATTTTTAGAAAACGCCCTTTTTTGGGGGCTTACGCCTTACACACGGAAGATTGGATTGCCTGAATCACGAGTCTTATATACTGTGTTACGATCACCTCATATTGATAAAAAGTCCAGAGAACAATTTTCCATGGAAATAAAGAAAAAATGTCTTTTCATAAAAACGGAAACGCATGAATTGCGCAATAAGTTCTTTCGGTTAAAACGCCGTGCGACTCGGAGGACATCAGACTTTTTGGTCAGGCCAATTTTCTTGCCGACTGGATGCTCCTACCCCACCATGCCTAGCCCTTTACCTTCAGAGGAGGAGGTATGAAGCGTGGGAAACTATGCAAGAAGTGTATGATACAACATGTAACCTTAAGGAGTGGCGGCAAAACTCTTAATTGATCAACGCGAGTAAACTGTGCTTAGACGCTTCGTAAAACCGCACCGCATCTACGAGAGGAGCTGATGGAAAACCCTTTCGATTCACGGAATGTGATCTGGGACACGATGGGAGTTAGCGTGCCTCGGTAGGCAAGAGATCACCGGAGTATAGCACAAGATCGCCTTTTCTTGCTGCCATGGGGTCAACCTGTAAACAAGGTAAACCCAATGGGAACCAAAAAACGGGAGGGTACCGCATTGGGCAGAAGACGATCCAAAAAGCGAAGGCTCACCCTTCAAAGTGCCTGGTGAGATAGGCGACAGGTAGCTTGCTTCCAAGCCGGCCCGGCCGCGAGGAATCAAGAGATCTTTGCCGGTGCTGACTTGGATCTCGGGTGACGGAATAAGGCGGCCAGAAGCGACGAGCAGTCGCGGTCGAAGCTTGGCTCTAGCCTATCGGCTAGCAGTTAGCTTGGCTACAGCGAAGCGCTTACCAAGCGCGAAGAAAAGGGCCTTCGCCACTTGAGCCGTATGCGGGGGAACTCGCACGTGCGGTTCTTAGGGGGGGGAGAACAGAACGTCGGTTGAGCCATTCCATCCCAATAGCGTATATTTGGATCTCAATATGAAATCCGTCTTTCTTGCAAGACCCGTTCGGATAAGGGCAAACTCCAGAGATTGCTTCGAAGTCAGATCCTTGCGTTGACCCTTTCCTCAACCAGAACCACATTCTTTACGGTATTCTGGAACTAGTCTATTTTTCAAATCAAAAACTTACGCGCAGTGCATACAAAGAAGAAGCTGTTCCCTGCTGTTGTGCCTTTCTCATTCTTGTACTACACCCGAGAAAAAAAGAAAAAGAAAAGGAAGGTCCTATGCAATGGACCTCTGCATTCAGAGGTGTCCCAGACGACTAAATCAGAGACAGTTTAGCTGTCCCAATGTCACATAGACATACGGATTAGGATGAGGCATATCAATAATGGAAGCTACATCTCCTATCACTGCTGCAGCACCGGTGGGTTTGTTCAGTTCTTTTTCTTTTTTAGAGGGAAAAGTGGAACTTGTTTAAGTCCCAGCCAAAACTAAAGGCTTAGTCTGAGATGGTCTAAAAGTTTCATAGGTTCTTCTTATTGAAGAAGGAGAAGCACGCTTTTTGACTTCTAATCCGAAGGCACTGCCAGATCTAGAGAGCTTCTTATCTACTACAGATAAAAAAAGGGGAAGATTGTTCAATCTTTCTTGTCTTTCGGGTCCTACACTGAAAATACAAAGCAAGAATCTTGAAAACATATAGAGCACCCGGATCCTACTCTGTAGAGAGGAACGTCCTAAACTCCAATAGTTAAGTAAACGGCTACTGACTTTGTTCACTCCTAAATCCGTGAATCCGGGAAGTTTGGTTCGTTCAATCAAAACAAGGGCTGTAGAAAAGTAAGCTTAGTCTTTCTTTTTTGAAACCTCTTTCTATTTAGTATAAATCGATGGAACCGGAGCCCCGGAATCTCATTCATTATTAATTCTCCTTGCCAGTTTAGTACAACCCTTCCATTAGGGCAACCTTAACTCGCTTCGTCGTCATGATCGGGAAAACTCACAATGCTCAGATCAAAGGGCTCATTTCCCCACCTCAATCGGAGGTCCTAAACTTCGGATTGGCAAGCAGCAGAAAGAGAAAGTCCAACTTAGGCGTCAGGCTTGAGAAGGGTCATCGTTCCCGGCTGTCCTATGTTTGTTGTACTTCTGCATGAGGAGCTCAACCCCGCTAACGTCGTGTTTTAGAGTTACGACGAGCTGACTTCTGAGAGACTAAGTTGAGAATAGCGCTGGCTATCTTTATAGCCATAGGCATATCTGTTTACTTATCTAGGATCTAGCTCTCCTCCTGGCTTCTTATGTTCTATTTTGTCTTGTTGACACACAAGACAGGTTTTTACCTAACTTTCCACATCTTCTTTCATCTGAGGACAAGAAAATCGAGCGCCAAGCAACGCCATTGTTCGGTGCTGACCGGGATGTCCTGCCCAACGAGTGTCGTGACACTCCTTCAACAAGTCCCTACGTATGTTATCCCACCAAAATCTTATTCCCCTTGGTGTAGAACCTTTTCCAAAAAGTCTTCCTTGACAGCTTGTAGTAGGCTCCTAGCTACTGCGTCATATTGTAGACCCTCCTTGATCCTATCCGTCAGGGTGTCCGGTAGGAGAGGTAGGGAGGGTTCGTCCTGAACTTCTTGCCAGAATGTACCTAAATCAGTAGTGATTTCGAGGTAAGGTACTTATACTTAGGCACGCATATAGGGCGTATAGCAGCTTCGATCTTATCTCAGTAATGTCATCCGTGTAGCTACGATCTTTCTTCTCCTTAGGTCTGACGCTCGATCTCTTTCTTTTCCCTGAAAGGATCAATGCAAGTCGTAGTCCCAGTTTTTTTTCTCCTTCGATAGAGTTGGAGTCAGATGCGGATAAACTCCTCTACTAGCTTCACTCCAAGAAAGATGCTCATCTCTCAAGGGCTTCTCTGCTCCTCCCCGCACTCATTACCGGTGAAGTTATTAAAGAAAGAGTGAAACTCCGAGAGTAATTTAACCCCACTCAGAAGAGTGACTTGTTTAAGAAGCTTTCATTCTTATTCGAGGATCAATTCAGTTACACAAGCTGATAGGTCTGGTCTATACTGGCTGATCCGCTCTGGATTAGAAGGTATGTGAGTCTCATTGAATTGTTTCAACATGTATCCCAATTCAAGACATCGTGACATTCAATTCATATGCCAGTCATTCTGATTGATCAAACCCTTGAAGAAAGAACCTGGTGCCGCTCCAATTTCCAAAAAAAGAGGATGCAAGGCACCTCCTTCACTCATAGTCAGAGCTTACTAGGGATACGTCAATGATTGATAGTAAGATTGAAACAAAGAAGGAATCAGGAAACCATAAGGAGGAGGATGTTTTTTACTTTTGCGGGAAATGAATGACACGCTTCAGGCGAGGCATCCCAATCCGTATCAGAAAGCAATGAGATTAATCACGCAGCTTTCACTATATAAGATACCTAAGCTGGAGCTTGAAACTAAACCAGAAAGTGGGAAGACGAGCCCCGGATCCGGATACGAAGTGAAGGTTGCAATTCTCCAGTTAGAAGATAGGCCGGTCAAACAAAAACAATACGCGCATGGTTTCGCGATAGTGAAACTTCCAATACCAATATCCCCTAAAGGTAAGGGCCCAAAGGGGCTTCCGCGACACCCCGTGCTACTAGAGATAGAAAGCCCTACTAAACAGCTGCCATCCACCAAGACTCGCCCACATATCTCATGGGGGACCATAGGAAGGGAAGATTCAGATCTTAGCCTAATTGGTATTGTCAAACCCTTGATGCTATCCATTTCCCGCCCACCCCCCTCAAGAGGAATATCCCTTTCAATTCACCTGATGCGGACTCGTATGCTTCGTAGTCACTACCTTCCTTTCTGATCTTCTGTATGCTTGGGTGAATGCCATAAGCGGATTTCTCCTTTCCTTTACCATCTTTATGGTATGTAAAAAGAAAGGGCGGTTCGGGGATTACAAATACCATCCTCGCTTCCCCCAACCGGCACGGCTCCTATTGACTCAGCTGCACAATGAATCCTTGTTCTCGAATCAGCAGCTATCGAATAGCCTTTTATGAATGGTAGCACATATCCGTCGGATTAGACCAACAGGACAGAGAGTAGGGAATCCTTTTAGTCAACTATTAGGGTACCAAGCAGTGCGCTATCAGTCCAGTACATTAGTCTTAGATCCTTGAGCGAGAGCGGAGCCCTTCCACGCGGGACTCCCGGATCTTCTTTTTAGTAAACCTGCTACATCTCCTTACTTTAAATAGAAAGGACAAAGAAAATGAACTACAGGACTAAGACGGGTTCTCTTCCCCAACCGCACGCACCACCTGGGGTTGCCATCACAACATAATCAGCGGGTGTCATCTATTCTCCTATTTGAGACAGTTGAAGCAGATTCTGTAACAACCGATTCGAGCAAAGGAAGAGCATGATTTTCAATGAACGACATGGAAAATTGGTATACCAACATCAATTTCTGAGAAAGTACCACTTAACAATCATCACGTCTTTCAATAGACTTTGAAAGCACTTTTCTTTTCTTGTTATCACGTTCTTTACCCCCATAGGCAAATGTAGACTATTAGGATGAAAAAGAAAATGACGGTTTAGACCTTTGCTACTTCGATACGTGCCTATATTAACTTCAACGGCGGCAGGGGCTAAGAGATCTATCAACGATGAGAGTCAGCTAGTACGAGGATCAGCAACCCCCCATCTACGAACTAGAAGCTCTGACTTCCTCTTACTATAGGTATAGGTATATAATATAATAAGCACTTCATAGTTTGTTATCCATTACTCCATTATCAGGATGCAGCTGCTGAATAGACAATAGTTGACTTAATAATGCGTTCTCGGACAAAGAGAAAGTTTGAGCTCTTTTTTAAGAGTAGAGTGGGAAGCGTCTTTATTGAGCAACGCAAGCGGAAGGGTTCGGAGAGCAAACTCCAGAGATCTTAGTGGCTTGATGAACTATCCCATTTATTCATATTTGCATTTTCGTATTCAAGAGATCAGCTGGTCCGAATCAATAGAATCTGGAGTTGACCCCTGCTCTTCCTCTTGGCAGTAAAGCTGGTAACGAAAAAAACCTTGCTCTCGTCTTTCCTTTATGGATCTCCCTCGCCTGCCATGGTACCACCGTGTTCGTTCTTCTTTTTCATAGAATTCTTCATCTTTGACTCCAAACCAAAGAGCGTTATAGGGGTAGGCACCTCTAGTTTCATTAGTCAATAGGCGGATCAAAGGCACATCTTTCACTTTTCCTGCTGACGGTAAGCGAAGAACCCAAACCTCGAGTTCTTTCTTTCTTCTTACCTTCTCGAACATCCGCATCATGGAAGACTTTAAAAGGGTTGCGACAAATCTTGTTTCAAAAGCCCATTTCTCAATCCGGCACACCAGTCCATCGGACCTGTGAAAGTAACATCTTTGACTAATACGGGATTCTGAGAAGATTCTTTAATCAACCAACAACAGAGTCCTTAATTTATACCACTTCAAAGTTGAGAGATGTTCCATTCGCAATGGCAGAAGAAGATGCAAGCTGGAAGGACTTAGACAGGAGATCTTGTTTCTTTACCAGTTCCTATCTGCTTTCTCTTACTTACTACCTTCATACTGGTTGCTCTAGGACCACAATTGGCCAGTGGCTTGTTGATCGTATAGGCGAGAAAAAGGAAGCAGGGGACAAAGCCAAGGAACTTATTGATCTGTAATAAACTGTCTGACTTGCACCCGCTCCAACGATGAATGGATAGCATCTTTACCTTCTTTCATAATGTAGTTGCTTATCCTTGTACGGACGTCTTGCGATATGGCTTTCTTTATACGTAGTGGAGGAGGTGTTCATCAACATGTTAATGGTGAGAGTATGATTCTCTATGCCTCAGCATCTTTTCATCGGGTTGGTCTAAAGAAAAGACCTCGGCCACAATAAATAACATACTATCCACTCAGGTCAAATGGAGAGGATTTCACATGGGACTGCTTGAAAGCTATCTTTCTCACAGGCTAACTAACTTGCTTTTGCCTGAGAAGATAATAAGGGGTTTTAACCAGTAATCTCATTCCTGGCTTGTCCTAACCTACGTTAGAGTTCAACCTCGTAACAGAATGGAAAGGCATAAAAACCCTATCAATCAAAAACGAAAAGACATAGTTTTCCCACCTCGCAACAGATTACTCAACATTTCTGCTATAAGGCAAAAGATCAGAACAGGTGGCTCCTGCTGGCTATCTTAAAAAACATAGGTTAAGGACCAACACAACATAACTTAACGGAGTTGGTCAAATCCTATTTCTTTCTGTTCATACCCCTTTTAACTAATACGAATCTTTGGTTACAATCGATACTACGGACCTAAGACTTTTAATAAGAAAATAATAGGATAGGTGCTATGGCTGGTCTTTCCTCTCATTGCCTCAGTTACAGAAAGAGGAAAAACGACCTTATGTATCCTGTCTAGATCTAGATGCCCCAACTTCATTTCCCCGGCAAGCTAAAGGAGATCTGAAGAGGAAGAGTAAGGTAAGCATCTTTAGCGGCGGGTTGCCTTGGCTAAGGGAAGACACACTTGGTTGTTAAGTTCCCGAGATTCTTTCTTTTTTATACCCTTATTCCTTAACCCGCGGAGTAATGAAGAGTAAAGCATCCGGAGTTTTCCTTTTCCATTCGGGTGTGGATCACAATCTTTTTCATTAGAATCTTCTGGTGGGTTTAAAGGTTCTTGCCATTCTTTGGTTCTCCCTCCGCTTATATCCTTCTCATTTGAATAGAGTTAGGCATTGCTCTTTAGGACTTTCACCCGGTACAGCACGGGCCAGTTAATAACTTAGCCTTAGTTAGAAGGGGTCTTTTCGTGCTCTAGGCGCTTTATTGCAGGACATGACGGCGAGCGTTCACTTCCCCCGGATCTTAAGCTTGAGAAAAACCTCTCTATATATAAGTAAACTGTTTAGGGCCGGAATCAACGAAAGTTTCTAAAGTCTTTTTACACACCATAATTGGATACTCCCGGATAACTGAGCATATCCTCAATTTACTGAGGACGTTTTTACGGACATTCATACTTTAGAGAAGAGAATTTATTGGAAATTGTAACTATATACATTTTTTTTTAGTCATTACTCGGAGAAAGAAAGAAGACTTCCAGGTCACTGGAAACTAGGGATGTTAGTACGCTATTCCCTCACTGCTGATTCAATAGCGGATTCTTCTCGAATGGAATGTGCTTCCCCCCGGCCACTGCTTCAACAACAGTCAGAAATGTCCTTTTTTTTTGATCTTGTACCGGTTGGTCACCTATTAGTCCGTCCTTTCTCATACCTACCTTCCTTACTTGGAATTCTCTCCCCTGTTAAGAGAAGAGATGAACTATATAGGTAGGCCCGTTTAGGAGAAATGGAAAAAGTGGGCTTTGGCTTTCTTACTTCATCTACGATAATCCAATCACTAAAAACAAAGATAAGCTCTATTCTGTCTGATAGGCCAGGTAAGCCTTGGTAAACCTTGTACGGTAAGGGTTTTATTTAATGTGAATACCAAAAAGAAAGCTCATACTTGGATTAAGAGAAGACTGACTTCAATATGCGTTCTTACTTGATAGTTTTTTCTTTTTGGGTTCGGGCAAAAGCAACTAATAGGTAAGCCTCCGCCTATGCCGCTGACTGCTGTTCCTGGGTGGGGTGGATTACTTGGACTTTCTTTTTATTAGTTAAGAAACTCAAAGTCAGTGTACCTCTCTGTGGATCCCTCTTCTTCCTAAGAATTGAACGAACCTATACGAGAGTGAGGAATAAAAACCAAGAATCAACTTCCTGCCCCACGATTCCGCTAGTTTAGAAACTAAGGAGAAGGGCTAGGTCAGAAAAGCGATAACTATCAATTCTCCCGGCTTCTTACCAGGCTTCTAGGCCAACTATTCCTTCCCCAGTCGAAAGGGAAACCCCAGCACTGATTACATCCACTCTGGCAATTGAGAAAGCAGGAGATCGCATTCAGTTAATAGCCGATTGGCGTAGTGAGCACCTGTCAACTCTTTTAGATCGTGGTTATGGGATCAATGATCTGAACTTCCCTACCGTAGATTCTCATATCACCTAAAAAAGAGCCGCATTAAGAAAGGATATTCGACCAGCAGCGGAAACTGCTTGAGCTAAAAACACAACGGGAGGATACCTGAAAGAAAAAGAATCCGACAGGATCGGCAACAGAAGCTTTCCACTTGTAATTACGGAACGATTATCGACAAAGGATGCACGTCGAAAAGTGACAGCTGATCAAGAAACCCGTCAAATTGGCATAGATGGGGCCAATTCATCTCTAACTAGTGAGCTGTCGCTGCTTTACTGACTGAAACTAGTGAAGTGATCTGATTCCTTGCTTTGAGGGCATGTTATAGTGGAGTTCCCTTAAGGCTATGGGCACGGCTTTAGAAAGAACTATCTTTTAGCACGAACTACGCTAATCGACAGTATCGGCTTTCGCTAGCCTTCCGCTTTTAGAGAGAAAATCGACTTTCGCTGGAGGTCCTCTCACTCTATCGGCTGTCGGCATTATTCGACGTTGTGAGGTCTATAATGCTCTCTTTCCAGATTTCTTTATATATATATAGTTGAAAGTTAATAAGACTCTTATTATGTATGGACAGTCCAGGAACGAGACCCTCACCTAACCCTCAGAAGGTTGGCTCGTTGTTAACAAGCAAATGCGAAGGAAAAGGCTCAAATCTCACATTTCGATGTCACTGCTGAATGTGGTTGCTTGAAAGGAAAATTGCACATACGGAAGAGAGAAAGCAGTCTTAGCAAGAAGCCTTTTTAGAGGAAGATCAGAAACCCTAGCCGAGGAGCTTCTTTGGCCAGTTGCTTCATGACATGAAAGAGAGGAACTGCTAGTCTTTAAGCTTGAAGGGCCTAGCTCCAATGATTGATACTTCTTACTTCTTCTCACTCAACTTCCTTAGAGAACAGCGAGAACTCGAAACCGATAACAACCCTAACCCTCTTTTTGCTATAAAACAATTTATTCAACAACGAAGTCCTTAAATCAGCTATTAATACGGTTAGCCCCCTCGGAAGAACCCAGATAAAATAGCTATTAAACAAGAGACATTGTCCATACAAAGACTTGAGGTGAGTAGCCTTAGCTAACAGCAGAGGTATTCTCTTTGCACTTGCTCCAAACTATCTTGCTTGGATCACCGCTACCTCACTCCCTATCCCTTCCTCAGGATATTATATCGGCTTATTCTCCGACAATAGATAGACGGACTCCGACAATAGATAGACGGACGCCGATTCCTTATCTTAGGTTAGTTACAAAGGCAAAAGTCTTAGGACACTTTCAGAGGCAGAAGAACAAGCAGAAGCAGGAGATACGTCAGCATAGCTCCTGAAACGACTTAGCTACTTAACTACTTACCTCGGTAACTGCCTTCAACGGACAATCACCTATCCGTTCTCTCTCTTTCTACTTGTTAAGATCTTCAGTTCGAAATACCGAAAAAGAACAAGGGAATACACACATTGGAGGTGGTCTTACAAGTCCTTTAATGAGAAAGAATGAAAAAAGACCCCCCACCGCCAGAACTTGAGAGACTTTCGTCAGTCCTGCTCGTGAATCAATCGGGAAAAAGGTCAGGAAAGAGCGGCGTAGAGTACTCTTTGATGAACTTCTCCAGCTCGAAATGCTGGACTGGATGCGCCCCTTGCTTACCCTGCGGTGACACAGAACATAGAAAGGCGGGGCTGGAGGAAGAGGCATACTTTTTTTCTTGAAAAAGGAGGATTCCATGATTAACCCGCAATCTATTACCGCAAAACTTATCCTAGAAATTCTAGCTATGAACTCTAACTAGATGGACGACGCACTGTAATTATCCCTTGATCCATATGGATAGCTTAAAAACGGACTTGCTCTATTCCTTGAGAACCCGTGGAACCAGCGTACCCAGATTGGAATATTGCTGCTTTTACCTTCAAGCTTGGAAACAGGGGAAACGAAGCATAGTATTTTCCGACAACTGATCTTGCGACATTCTTGCTCCTGCTGCTTTCTATATTGGTATCGTTTTGAGCTTTCTCTTCTTTAAAGATCCCATCTGTGAACAGCGGATATTGCGACAGCATAGAGAATCTTTCTTTTCTTTAGAACTAGGATGAACTAAAGTGACGTGAGAGTCGAAATTCTCTTTTTCTTCCCTTGGTCGGTCATCAGGGAGTTCTTCCCGCTTCAGTCAATCAGCAAGACAATGTTCATAGGTATTCTCAAGTCAAGGGCCGGACCTGACTCCGTTAGCTGAGCTCTGAGCTTTTCTCCTGGCAAACCATTACGTGTGCTATCGTATCTGCTTTATGTTATGGAAGCGCCGACTCAAAGACTCCCTAACGGGGATAATGCCCCCCTCGTCAGATGAGGGCGGTTCGGTTGCCTCAATCGCAAGGTCCTGCAACTAAGGTTGGTTTGAGAGGCCCTATGGGACCTGTATCGGTTAGTTTCTTAGTATTCGTTTATTCCTACCTCTATTGATTGATCAACCGATGGGATGGAATCTGGTCCTACCTAGCATCCATCTTTCATTGTGGAAGGTGCGCTACTTTCCTTCATATTGAACTCCGGACCGTAGGAAGCTCTGCTGTTGAGGAAGAAGTGGAGCCGCGAAGATGACACAGAACCAAAAAGAAAGAAAATGGAAAGAAAGCCACTATAGAAAGTATACAGTACTATCCGTATAGAGTGCAAAAATCAGTGAAGTCATCAAAGTCTATTTTCATCCCGCAACGAAATAGCTATTAATTCATTCAAGGCTTACTTGTTCGTTCCTAGGAACTCAGTAAAGTGACCAGTAAGTCAGCGGGTGAGGAGTAGCTACGGTTGTCAGCGGGGAAGGACCCTCACCCCATCCATCTGGCTGGCAATTCATTATTTGTATTAAAAGAGTAGACCGGCCTGAAGAAGACGTGTAAGCTGAAAAAGGTAGTTATTTGCGTCTCAATAGCCTACTTGCTTGCCTTCAAGCGTCACCATTGGGGAAAAGCCCACTCCGTCCGTAAGACAAACTAAAGGAGGCTGAGCCATAAACTGGCTAACCACTTGGGTCTTTGACTTCTCTGATAAAGCCAACCTTTAATAACTTATCAATCTTAGTGATGAGTTGCGGGAGGATTTCAGGGCCGTCTGGGAGCTTGCTTGATGGGAGCAGTATCGCTTTTTATAGCTAAGTGGTGCACTGCAATTCGTGCATCAAGCCCAGGCATTTCTTTGTAACTCTAGGTTTGTATTATGCATCAATAACTCTACCCGGTTGCTTTGGATTCATCTTCAGATAGGTTAGCACTGATGAACACAGGCCTTGGTTCTTCACTTGTGCCAAGATTGAATTCCACCAGCTCGTCGACCCTTGCTTGACCACCGGGGGAGCAGACTTCAATACCATGTCAGCTATCTCCGGAGGAATCCGAAGCCTTTTCTTTATGTCTCCCATTTTTAGTTGTCCGACCAAAAAGAGATCCTAAAGTTCGAGTGCTACGCTTGACCGGGACATAGAGAAAAGGTTGGGGGAAGCTGTGGGGAGTCGAAGCTCATATAAAGTGGGCGTATGAAGGTCCGCTCTTGTCGAAAAGCTAGGGTCTGTCTGACGAATGCCCCTTGTTGGGCTATACCCGGCGTTGACTTCGTGCCTATTAGGAATGATTTGAACCGCGGCATCAACCGGAAATCACCGACAAGAGGAAGGAGAGCTAGGAATCTTCTTCTTTCTCAGAAGACACGACTCCCTATTTCCTAGAAATGAGTGGAGGACGAAGAAAATCATCCAACCTTCACACCAACTAAAAAACCTCTATTTTGTAGACCAGGGCGACATGAGAAAGAGGCTTTTCCATTCCTTAGCTTCCGGTAGGGCCTCGTTCAGGCTTTGGAATTCTTCGTTAATAGCACAAGCTAGCCAGTCACCGTTTTCGATTCAATGTCTTTCTTTCTTGTATGTCACCACCCCACCGGAGAGTCACCTAGTCTTTTTTTCCATACCGTATGTATGTAGCTCGAAAAAATAGGTAAGGAGAAAGGCACCGGATAACGAAGTAATAATTGCTTATATAGATAGTCTCGCGGGTTCTCCCAATTCCTTGATCTAATTATGTATAAATATGAGTCGAAGAAAGGAACTTTAATACCTTGAGGCCTACCTACGTCTTTACTTGGAAAACAGCTCTCTCTTCTCTTAATAATAAGAAATTTCTATATAGTGATCCGGGAGTCCCGCGTGCGTGTAAGGGCTCTGCTCTCGCGGTTCGAGCGGACAAATAGGGTCCTTTCCTCGATTTCGAGGTCGTCCTCCGCACTTGTGTCATCTTTGGTCTCTTTTCCGATGATAAAAGAAGAACGAGACACTGAGAAATTGCGAATATTGACCCTCACCTCGAATTACCCGCGTCAGTTCTTTGTACCTCGTGTACCGGCAAGATCTCCAACTCTTCTGAATAAGGTTGAAAGGTTCTGCGTAGATTGACTCAATAAGATTTTATGCGCCGCTTGACCCTGAAAGTCAAATGAGATAGAGATTATCCATAACCTTTATTGATGCATCATACCGCGTCGAAGTATTGTATTGATCAGGATGACAGAGATCTGAAAAATGGTGAGGTTAGAGTTCTGCAGGCTAGTCCACGGTCTGTAGTACGTGTTTTTCTTAGCTTCTGAGATAAGGTCGTGTTCTGGTCTGTCTACTTACTATACGAAAAACGATACCCCTTTGCATGGGAATAGCGTATAGACGGGGAGTCAAAAGCAAGCAGAGAAGAAGTGCCCGACTTTGTCTCTTAAGGAGAAAGCCTTTGTCTTGAGTCGCGGATGGCGTAACCAAGCACAAACTCTTGGCAGACCAGGTCAAATCGCTTGGTTCAGGTGGGAGCCCCTTACACTCAACTCAAAACTTGGCAGTATAGGGTGACGGAGATCTGTTTGAGGAAGACAGGCACAGGCAGCAAGCAAGCTCACTTCGCGCTTGGATGATCCTAGCTTTCTTTTTTAGGATATCATACTACTGAACTCGTGTAAAGGCTCTCAAACGACCCTTGGGAGACAGGACCAGGCATAGGCAGGCATAAAAAGCAGAGGCAGGCTGAGTAAGCTTTCTCACCTGGATCAACATAAAAAGCAACTGAAACTCGCTTTACAAGAGCAATGGACTTCTCTTGGTCCAGCCCATCCAATTTAAGTACCAGTCCCAGGGGTTAGAGTATAAGTGCTTTTCGTTTGAGTGTCATCTCATCCGCCCTCCTCTAATCTTCTTTTCTTTCTCTTCGAGCTGTACCAAAAACAGAAGTTTCAGGGATGAAATGAAAATGACTGGTTCTTGTGATAGACAACCTCGATGGAAGGAATGGAATCACCGATGAAAACAAAGATTTCTATTCTTATTCTTCTTATTGTATGTAGTGAAAAGGGAAAGTCAAGGGAAATCTAAACCAATCGAATAATGAGACTCAACATTCAAGGTTTCTTTTTGTTCGGTCAGTCTCTTTCCTCATCTAACTTCTTAGTCAATCCAATCTTGGTCAGATTGATCTTAGTTCCAATGTAAGAACAAAGACTTTCTTTTCTGGTAAAGAGCGTACAGAAAAGATGTTCTGGAATTACGAAAGACAAGGATTGTCTAACTCTTATGAGGGGGGAGGAGAGTTTCTTTCAAATGAATTGACCTCGTCACGGAATGACTCATCAACGCTCATGTGCTTACCCACCTCCGCAGAATGGTGTTTTGGAAGGCAAGCATGGACATATTATGGAAGCTGCCCGAGCCGTGCTGCAAGTAATGCCCCTCGCACTTTTTGGGCCGAAGCTGTCAACACTGCTTTTCATATTTGTATCCTACCTCCGGTCTTTTTCTTATTTAAATTGCACAAGCGGCAAATCATGATACGAGAGGGGAGCTCTGACGTGCCATTTAGTAGCACTCATGGGATCTGGTCAACAAAGGTGTAACTATGAAGTCAGTCGGGCAAACCCTTTCGAAAATATCCAAGGGAGGCAAGAGGAGAAGTGGTGTTGTAACCCAATAATGCCACGAGGCGGAGAGCCCTTCGATGAAGCGGGAAAAAGGAATAATAGACCTTGCCAGAGTTTCCCGATAAGGGGTCTTAAAAAACATAAGAAAAAGCTTCCCTTGAACTAATATGCTGCTTTATCCACAATAATGTAATAAAGATCAAGGTTCTCTCCGGTCTTCCTCAAAAAGACAGCTTTAGAGCGCAAGTCAAACTCATGATAGGTCACGCGCACATGGTTTAGCGGTTTGCTGTACTCTGTGATCTTATTCTTCTCCAAGACCCTTGCTTCTACTTGTCGTTCTAGTGCTTGCTTCTTTCATGATGACTTTATCTATCGTAAGATGAATATTATACTTCAGCCGCTAGGAGGACTACCTTGACTTCGCTACGGAGACCACTTCCAAGTAAGAGCGCAAGCCCTGCGGAGGAACCTACATATGAAAAAAAGAACCGATCATACGGAGAAAGCGGCTTGCTGCCAGATGCTCCTTTCTTTGGAACTACTTTTTTGTCTTGCCTATGAAAAGAAAATAGTCAAACAAAGTAAGGACTTTGATGCGCGTACAGTCCTTTTGCGCTACGCTAGGACGCAACTATCCCTTGCTTGTATTCTTCCTCCCTCTCTATTTGCATTTTCTTCCTTTGGAGTTTGAGCTTAGCCATCTCTTCCAGTGTCCTCTGCCCTTGTCCTTGTCTTTCGCTCTATGGCAGCAAAGGATGCGCCTATTCAGAGACCTTCAAAGGTAGATCATTGTTATGTAATAGGGAGAGCTGCAAGAAAGCATTCGTCAATTCTCGTCAATCAGGGTGTACTTTTCTCCCCGTACTCACTATCAACGAGAGTCTCGAAACTAAAAAGACGATTCTTACCCTCCCATAAAAAGAGAGTAGATATGATCCACTAAGAATAGAATGAACTATCTTAGGGAGATCTACACTCTTGTATATAGGAGAGCTATCATAAGCTTTATGTAGCTCTGCGATAAGACTGCGGCGTAACTCATAACTTGTCATTGAGAAACATATACGATTCCGGAGAAATGAAAAGGTTATAACACTCATTCAAGTAGTAGATCCATTGTTGTTAGGGTTCGGTTTATTTTACATCGAAGGCATGAAGAGGAGCAGAATCGGAACTTTTGAAAGAGAAGATATGAAATCCAAGAGCTGAGGCGCTTTCGAGAAAGAGGCTGGGAATCTCGGAAATCCCCATAGAAGGACAGCGGGCTAACCCATGAAGCTCCATAAACGCTTTCCTTCAATGAAGAGACGAACCGAGCGAGCCAAATGCAAAGAACCCAAGTGAGTAGATCCGCTTACCTTTTCTAAGTAGTAATACTCATAGGCTATCTACTTAGGTGAGGTTGTTATCGGATATCGTTCCAGGTACAGGAATTTCCATTCATCGTCTATCTAGCTCAACAATCTCTATCTCCTTCCTTGGTTGGAAAGGGCAGAGTTCCATTTGGTGGGTGGGTTGCGGGCGAACAAAAGAGACGTGTGGCTGAGGGCAGGTGATGCATTGTGTCATCGAACGAACATCAAAGAGTATGGATCGTAATTGAGCTCATCGAAACCTAGCCCAACAATGCGAAGGAGTTTATTCAATACCCTTTCGCTCTAACTTATGAGAACACAAGTCACCCCGTCGACGACGTCCTCAGAACAAGTGTTATCAATCTTACAATACTGGGATAGGTAAATCGCCGGGATTGGGGGTTTATCTCAAACCCTCCCTGGCGGTAAGAAGTTCCATGTGTGTGTGCACAAGCCAATTCAAGCTTGTCTTTCCAAGACATGAAAACCGCTGGCTTGTGTGCGGTTAGAATCTGAAAAAGTGGAGTCATTCCTTGTCCCTATTCCTAGTAGTGCCTCTGGACGCCAGCCTTCCTTCGCCGTGGAAAGGCGTTTACCTTGAAGATTCCCTGAATTCCACTCAAGGACACCTGTAAGGGGGTTTAAACCAAAAAAGAATGGGATGACTAGTGCTGGTTCATTCTATTAACTAGTTATATACGCTTTTCTTTTCTAAAGCAGATGGATTGAATCGCACGAGGTTCGGGAAAAGGTCTTGTACCATTGAAATATGGTCCATGTAGTAGTCTTATGCGTTGGACCTTTTGTCTGATTGCGGCGATGAAATGGTAAAGAGATGTCGAAATGGTGAGAAAGCTCACAATCCAGAAGCTCGGAGATGGTGAACTCTCGTTAGTACAGTTGCGGATACTTTCGTCGCTTTGGCAGCTTCCTGCCCGGCTCACTAGTCAGACCCCCAAGGGGATATGTGCGTCTTGTTCGGATGGGTAAGTTCGAGCTTTTATGAATTGAGTCTTGGTCTCTGGGCTCCGAGTACTATGTGCTATGGTATTTGCTCAACAATCGAGTTCGTCAACCCCCTTTCTGCTCCCATTTCCCCGGGGCTAAAACGGAACCATCGGAGCGAATCGGTATAACCCATAGATAGATCTATGCATAGCGAAGTTGAGCCGCACCCTCTCACCAACGCTTCATCCTCTTTCTCCGGATCACTGCTGCTCTGATCGAGTGTCATAGGACATGATTCTTAGCCAGCCTTCCACCGGGGTAGGATCTACTTGGAGCGGGGTAGGAAGGAAGATACCGACGAGTCATACCCGTTAGAACTACTACGGCCGTTCGTTAACCTACGTCATTTCCCGCCCTCTTCTTTCTTCTCAATTCTCTTTCTTTCAAAGAGTGCGCATATAGCACACGCATGGGACTACCGAGCGAAGGAGCTTTCTCATACCTGCCGAGTATGCACGTATATGTTTAGTGCCACTTCGAAAGTGGGTAAAGACTTTAAAGAATATCGCATCGGTCAATAGCCTACTCCGTTCTAACTCGGTATGACGGGAAAGAATAAAGAGGGTTCGGAGGAAGGGTAAAGACTCTCAAGCAAGCCTGATCGTTCTGGTTCTTTTCTTGTGGCGAAGGGTGCTAACGAAAAGTACGGGGTATCGAAGAGAGAATATCTTTTCGGTCGACGGGTCAAAGATGAAGAAGAGCTATTCTTTTGTTGAGCCGTTCCCAGTCGACTGGGTCACTCCCTGGCATAAGCCATGGCCTTCCGTTAACTGGTACCACTGACGTCACACTGACTCGTCATGGTCTTCTCTTTCTTTCAAGGGTGTTCTGTAGCTGTCTTCTCTCTCTATGGGTAAGTAGCTTTTTCTTCCTTTATTCGCCGCAGGCCAACTATGCTTCCCTCTAACGATAGAAGTGGAATCCGAGCTCCGTCACTGAATACAGAAAGAGAAGATCTTAACTTCATGCTTAATATTCTAGAAGTAGGGCCTAATGCTTAACTAACTATTAGCTACTATTAAGGTCAAGAAATCCAGTATACAGTCTCCAGATGTCTTTAGGGTATTGAGAAAACTCCTTCGCCTTTTTAGAACACAAGTCACATTTCCCCCCGTCTTCGACAGTTCCTTTCCTCTCTCTTTGAGTCTGCTTTCCTTTATCTCGCTATCATTTTCTCAGTCATTCATGCGATGATGCAATTTCATTAGCGATTGCTGCTACTCGATCTTGAGGTGGAAAGAGTACATGGGACTGGTAATCAAAAACCTTATGCTAGCTCTCTTTCTGCAGGTTTGAAATTCTGAGGGCAAAGAGCCGAATCCGCCGCCCGTTCGGCCGGAACTAGTGCTCTTCGACCTGCCTTTCCAATATAAGTGGTCCTTAGGGGTCGGTTGTTTAGGGATTGTGGAAGCCCTTCCGCCCGGAATTGGGAATTCTATTCTTGTTGGTTGGTTGTAAAAACCTTATCATGATTGGTTGATGAAGATCGGCGGCTCGATCCCGGCGTGATGGGACCTTTGATCAGACTCGACCTTTAGATCGTCTTCATCATGTAACTGATGTATATAGTTTTGACTTTCAGTCAGCTATAGACCGATGGCCTCTAACCCCCTTTTGCCCGCATTGATGACTCTGTTGACAAGGAGTCGATCGTTGGCCTCAGCCGTTGCTCTTGTCTTTTAATACATTTCTTATAACCAAGCAAGGCAAGGGTCATTATCGTAGGATAGCCTTGCCGGGGTAGCGGCGGATTCAGGCTACCGCTGTCCTGTGGATTTCAAGTCTATTTGACTAGTTGCGTGTACTTCAATTCATCGGGATTCTTTTAGTGTTCAGTCTACTAAGGTTAAGAACAAGCTATTCGTGAACAAGCCCTTTCTTATCTGAGTTTTATATAAAACCATTTTTTCTGTCACAAGAAGCAGGATGCTACTGCTTGCTGGGTATGAATCCCATCTCTTTCTGTAATTTATTCTCTCCTCAAACGAAAGGGAGCTTAGTTGAACATAGTGAGACTAAGGAACGGATGGTCTTTCTTTGTTTAGTTCAGAGAGGAGTTTCGGGGGGTATTCTGACCTGGTGGAAAAAGATCAAGAATGGCAATGGATAAAAGTGATAAATGGAAATGTAGCTTTTTTAGCCTCGTTAGCAGCTGCTTTTGAAACCGCTGCTGTCGTCAACGGTAGAACTCCTCGGGCATCCGTCCGTTCTTGCTTATGGAGTTCAGGACTGAGTCTCGTAGACCGATTGTTTTATGTACCTGCTTCAATCGCTTTCATGGGCTTCGAAGCTCGTATAAAGATCGATGTTTGGGCGACCTCCCCTTCAATGTGCAAGATTTCAGTTCTGTCTCAGCTTCATCGATTGATGTTGTCGGTTGCATTATCTATTTCCTTTTCATATCAGTTGGGAGTTCAGGAAGCTCGCTCTCCCCTAATTGGGCCAAAGAGAGAAATTTCTTTATTAGAGCGCTCAATGGCAATGCTTTGTGCATTTAGGCTTAGCATTGGCTCAAGCCGCCCAGGGATGAAGTCGCTGGTTTAATAGCTTCCCTTCTTTCTTTTATTTCTTTGGTGTGTACTTTTCTTTGAGTTTTCCTTCTCTTCTTAAGGCTTTCCAATCTCTATGTGATCCAATTCCAGCAAGTTCATTTGAAAGCAGGAAGATTTGAGTTTCCGGACCCATAACAATCTTTCCTTCAGTAGGGTTGGCTAGAGGCTCACAATAATAGAACAATTTCTTTCTTTTTCCCTTCCAGTTTTATTTGCTCTTGGTCTAGCCGACCTATTATCCATCTTGTGAGCAAGCAAGATAGCCAGTGAGAAAGTCAGTTTCCATAAGTACCTTTCCAGTTGGGGCTGAGCGAGGTAATGATGCGGTTGCCTTCGTTTTGCCGGAGTTGTGTTACATCTCGCCTAGTCTCCTTTACAGTGTCTAGTGCGAGTGCTAGTCAACATGCCATCTCTAAGTCTTTTTAGTTGAGTTATTTCATTCCTACAGCCTACAGTGGAAAGTGCGGATCGAGATATTAGGGAATGTGAGCAAGATAGTAAGATCTGTTAACTATCTATTTTGCCTTTTTTGCCCTTCGAGCCATTGGAATTCCTTTTGGTTGCTCTTCCTTCGCCCTCTCTGAGGTTTTGAGATATAGTTAGAGTTGGAGTTCCTGTTGAAGTTCCCTCTATTTCCATGGTTAGTGTTAAGCCATCTTACGGGCCAGGCGATGGAATGTGGTCGATACAAGCCTGTTTGAGATGCATTTCTAGTCTAATGGGGCTATAGCGTCGATCCGTAAGAGCTAATAGTTTTTTTTTCGGAACGTTTGAAAGGCACTAAGACTTTTCCATTTCACCTTTCCCCTTCCTTCTTTGATTCTGACTTTGACTGCTCCCACTTCCCGGAATCAAACTGACGCTTAAAAGCGGGCACTTAAAAGGGATATTCTTTCATAACTTCTCGAGAATCTCTCTTGACTAAAGCCACGGGAAGGTAATCAGTCTATACCCTTTAAAAAGCATTTCTTGTAGTCCGCTTGTTCTTTCCTTAACTAGAGGAAAGAAGCTGACTTTCACAGCGGAAACCAAGAGATAAAGTTATTTTAGTAGGGCAGTAACCACTTACTTTCTGTTGTAGTGCTCAAGATAAGATGGAAGTCGACTATATAGCCGCAATAGAGCACTTTTCTCTTTACCACTTTACGGGGAGATCCACCCAGAAGTAGACTCTATTACTAGTAGCAGAGCGGCGACAGAGCAAAGCTAAAGTTCTTTTTTATGTCCGGGGAGAATAGAACACAGCCAGTAGGCTGTCCGGTAATCAATCGTTGTGCGACCTTTCTTTCTTTAATTCAATCAGCTCCGCGAGTGCTTCTCCCTTTGTACGTACTCTAATGCTATTCCTTCCATCTTTTTTTATAGTGCTTGTCGTGCTTGCAGGTTCGATAAACGAGTGAAGACTTCCCACAGCACGGGAAGAAGCCCGGTGTTCAGGCAGATGACTTGATAGCCAGCCATTAACAGCAGAACACTGACGTGCCTTGTGCCGTCGGAGACCTTCTAACGTAAGAAAGCAGAAGATTCTTTCTATTGACTTGAACATGGATTCTTTCCGATCTTTCACAGAGGGGTTTCGGGATTTTAGTAGGTAAGGGCAGCGGGACCAGCAACATGAACAATCGGACCAAGCAAGCTATTAAGCCAACTAAGAAAGCCACAAGCTACAGGCAGGAGACTTTTCTAGCTCTACGATTAGGGGGAACGTCACCTTCCCTTCTCTTGAGGAGCCTCTCGTATGTTAAGTTTCTTTCTATATGGCGTAAAAGAGTCTTTCCTTTCGCATCGGCACAGGGGGAAAGAAGCAAGACCATGACGGATAGAATTGCTCACCATTGGGATGCCGGCGCCGACTGATCGATGAAAATAAGGCCAGCCTGTTAATTAACAGATAAGAGGACTAGGTAATAAAAACTTCGAATGCAATAAAAGAGCTTGATTGAGATAGTGAGTCCATTGTTGGGAGACTCGATGAGAAGAATCATCCCTCTCTTCCGTTTTGAAAAAAGCTGTGGCTAGCAGTTGGACTATTCAATGTTGACTACGGGTTCTCAACAACTCCTATATAGTCCGCTGCGTGCATGAATGACAGCCTGTCATTATCGTATCGTCAATGCCCGTTGACCAGGGATTGTGTGCCCTAGTAGGGGAAAACAAAGGTCCGATAATAAGCACAGAAAGGGAGGGAAATAGACCTTCGCGCAGGTATAGAGTCAGCCCGGGTCTCGCTTTCTCTAACACAAACGGTGTACTTTTCTTTGAGTTTTCCTTCTCTTCTTTAGCCTGGCTTCTTTTTTTTCTTTCTTTTTATCCATTAAATCAGGAAACATTGACCATGTCTTTCAATACTTGATACAAAAGAGCCCAAAGGAGCATACTCGGGTCAATCTGCTTAATGTCACTTTGATGTCGTACCGCAGTGTGCAGGAAGTGCTTCTAACCAATTACTCCTAATATTGGAAAGGCATGACGTTGTGGTGATATGCCTTGAAAGCGGACTGTTGAAAGGATGTTTTTGACCATTTGTTTGGAAGGTCCTGATTTTCGTGTATCCATTCTTCTCGCGCAGCCTTAATGTTTTTGTGCGTCCCTGCGTCTTTCACTTTCGAACTAGCATTCACTGTATTAAAACACTACCTAAGAATCCGTAGCGATTGGGGCCTTTTCGCTTTCTCATAAGCCTGTCGGGCTAAACATGTTTTGTGTAGACCTCTCCGTCGTTAGGCACTTGTGAAGGTTCGTGTTCTCATACAAAAGCCAACCAAAAGCAGGATTGGGAAGGGATTTGACTTCAGCGTCCATAGAGGCTTGTCCGCGTTATCTCTATCCAAGGGATTTCTTTTCTTCTTTAATAGACTTACGCGTATAAAATGTGACATAGAGCCATACCGGCCACCCTCTCTCCGTTTCGAAAACTGGACATCAAAATGCCTTGCGCTCACGGCCCCTTCTGAACGTTGAAGTTAATCGTGGCAGCAGCCCGAGGTGGGAACGCTTACGAGACACTGGTGTCAGCCAACTCACAAATAGGGACACTCCCGAAGAAGAATAGGTTATGTTCTCCAAGACCTTCAGCTAAAGAATTCGGAGAAAGTATAAACAGAGATCCCTAAAGCAGCTCTTCCGCTACAACGAAAGGTCCCCACCAACAGGGGCTATCGAATTTCTCAAACCAATCACTCGACTTGCTGAAGTGACACTCGCAACTAAGGCTTTCATCAAAGTCTCGATGTCGGGAAAGCCCTTGTTTTGTCTTCCAGCTTCCTTTCCCGTCCTTCTTGTGCGCTTTCAAATCTTTCATCAACTTAAGGTTTTTATCCATTCAATCTCTCTTTCTGCTTTGAAGGCACTACCTGTCCACCATTTCACTCATCCTATCCATCCTTTCCGCGGAATCCATCTTCGATCCGCTTTCTAAGAGACTAAGACTCTGCCTATCCAACCGCTCCTTCACCTCTTTCATGGGACCTGTCCCATGCCCCGCCATTCGATAGGCCTTTTTTTTAAGCTTCTATTTTGTGCCTTGAGTCGACATCTGAGGCATGCCTCTAATGACAGCACCTCTTTTTCCTTAATGACAGGAATTGGCTTTCCCGCCAATGAGCGTCACTCACGCCCAGCCTCTGCGCTCGCACCCGAAACCGCGCTCGTTCCATGATGCGGATGTTCGAGAAGGTAAGAAGAAAGAAAGAACTCGAGGTTTGGTTTCCTCGCTTACCGGCAGCAGGAAAAATGAAAGATGTGCCTTTGATCCGCCTATTGACTAATGAAACTAGAGGTGCCTATCCCTCTGACGCTGTTTGGGAGTCAAAGACTAAGAATTCTATGAAAAAGAAGAACGAACACGGTGGTACCATGGCAGGCGAGGGAGATCCATAAATGAAAGACGAGAGCAACCTCAGAGGTTTTTCTCGCTACCTGCTTTTACGCGGTACTACCGTGGGCAAGAGAGATGACACCGAAGGTTACGTTCTCCACCATAAATAAGAGCAGGAGGAAGACGAGCTATTCCACTCGCTTCAGTGTTCTTCAGCAACCAGTTTTGGGCCGGTTTGGTTCTTACAGTTCCCATTCACTTGGGGTCACGAACGAAGAACGAGTTTTTTCCGATGAGTTTCTCTGGAGCGAAGAAAGCGGGCTTTGCCCCAGCTACCGCTATCCTTGGGAAATTCAAAGAGCTACCGAAGGAAAGGGATGCAGGAGATCAAATGAGAATTTGCACCAGTAGATACACCAGACTAGTAGATATGTCAGATGACGATAAAGAGAAAAAGAATTCGGTAATTCCTGTTTGTTCTCCTAATTTTCATTAACCTCGGCCCGTCAAAGGATTGAGCCGAAGAAAATGGAATATCCTATAAATCCTATATATTATAGATTTGCATATATCTTTGATATGTACAAACCTTACTATACTATATAGAAGATGCAAATACAAAAGACTAAACAACTCAATACTTCTATCGTTAGATCCATAATTCATTCTCATAATTAATTCTACGAATCGATTCCACAATTTTCTTTCAAACCATAAATCAAGCCAAGCCAAGAGGCGAGGGCTTCCTCGACCTATCCTCTAATATAATATTGTCTTTTTCGTTCTATGTTAGAATAGAAACTTATTATTTTCTTATATGATACGAAAGAATACGAGAATCAATTCTTCACTTTGTAGGTTCTATCTTTCGATGAAAGATTTGTTTGTACATGACATGACTTTTTATATTTCACATTCAGGAAAAGATTCTATCAATATATATATATATTATAAAGAAGTGATATTCCGAATTTACAAAAGAAAAAAGAAGAATTTCTTTCAATACTCACTCGTTGTTGGTTAACAGTTAACAATCCTAATGATGGAATCCATATGCTTCATTTTGCTAGAAAAGAAAGAAAGAAAATAGTCAAATGTAAAACATCGAACCTTTATTGTATTTTCATCAAATGGGGGGCAGGAAGACTCTATGGAGAAATGGTGGTTCAATTTTCTATTGTCTAATGAGAGGTTAGAAGATAGGTATGGGCTAAGTAAATCAACGGATAGTCTTGATGGTATTGGGCATACCCCTGGAAGTGAAGACCCCATGATAAATGATACGGAGAAAAACATTCTTCTTAGTTGGAGTGATAGTGGCAGTTATAGAACTCGTTTCAGTAATGTTAATTATTTATTGGAGATCAGGAAGATTTTTGGTTTGATCTCTGATAACACTTCGTTAGTTAGGGATAGTAATGGCGACAGTTATTCTGTATATTTCACTATGGAAAATAAGATTTTTTAGATTGACAATAAGAATAATAGTTCTTTTCTGAGTGAACTAGAAAGTTTTTTTATAGTTATTTGAATAGTGGGTCTAAAAGTGAGAATAACTACTACGTCGGTTACATTTATAGTATTAAGTAGACTGTAAATGTAAGTATAAGTGTAAGTAGTAGTGAAAGTGGGAGTTCTTGTATAAGTACTAGTAGTAATGGCAGCGATGAAAATATAAAAGAAAGATCTAACGATTTTGATATAAACAAAAAATACAAAGATTTATGGGTTCAATGTGCAAATTGTTATGGTTCCAAATTCAGTAAAAAATGCATATTTGTTCACACTGTGGATATCATTTTCAAATGAGTAGCTCAGATAGAATCGAACTTTCGATTGATCCGGGCACTTGGGATCCTATGGATGAAGCTATGGTTTCTATGGACCCTATAGAATTTCATTCAGAGGAGGAACCCTATATAGATCGTATCGATTCCACTCAGAGAAAGAAAGGTTTAACTGAAGCTGTTCAAACAGGCATAGGTCAACTAAATGGTATTCCTGTGACAATTGGGGTTATGGATTTTGAGTTCATGGGAGGTAGTATGGGATCCGTAGTGGGCGAGAAAATCACCCGTTTGATCGAGTATGCTACTAAGAAATCTCTACCTGTCATTATTGTGTGTGCTTCTGGAGGAGCACGCATGCAAGAAGGAAGTTTGAGCTTGATGCAAATGGCTAAAATCTCTTCTGCCTCATATAATTCTCAATCAAAGAAAAAGTTATTCTATGTATCAATCCTTACATCTCCTACAACCGGTGGAGTGACGGCAAGTTTTGGTATGTTGGGAAATGTCATTATTGCTGAACCTAATGCCCACATTGCATTTGCGGGTAAAAGAGTAATTGAACAAACATTGAATAAGACAATACCCGATGGTTTACAAGCGGCTGAATATTTATTCCATTCTTGCTTATTTGACCTAATCGTACCACTACATCCTTTAAAAGGTGTTCTGAGTGAGTTATTTCAACTTCACGGTTTCCTTCCAAAAGAAAAAAGAGAATAGTAACTTAATTGAGTTTTCTATTAGACCCCTTGCACTTATTAACTAGTTAATATTAGTTAGAATAGATATAGTTATCATAAGACCTCTTTATATTTATAAGAGGTACAAATAGTAATCGAGGTACTCATTCTATGACAGATCTTAACTTACCCTCTTTTTTTGTGCCCTTAGTAGGCCTAGTATTGTAGGCAATTGCAATGGCTTCTTTATCTCTTTATGTCCAAAGAAAGAAAATAGTGACGATCCGATGGAACTCAAATTGACACTTGCTTTTCGGGCGAGAGCTCTCACTCCGCTTTTCTTTCTATTGAATATGACTTTTTCTACGCTTTCTTTTTTTTTTCTTTTTTTAGAGTGTGAAAATCCGGGAAAAGGACTGCTATCGCCTTTTCGGTGTGATAGCCCCAATCCACGTACGATTCACACGAGTTTCATTCCGTCACTGACGAACGATTCTTTCTTTGTTGAGATAGAGTCGACAGACTAAGCACCAACGTCATTGCCTATGAACAAAGTACGCACAAAGACATTTGAAACTGGCCGATTTCTTCAAAAAAGGCGACAAATAACAAGAAATGCACTTTTCCAGGAGAAGGATCAAGAGGAGAGGCCGTAACGAATCTATTCCATTGAATGGGTAAGGAGTGCTATCGCACGTGGCTGGAAAGGGCTAAAAAGGAATCAAGAACCGGAGTGCAAAGCGGAAAGGGATTGACTTGGTTCACTGATAGTCTCGCTCGCGTATCACCCGCAGGCGGATCGGCCGCTCTTCCCTTTCCCTCTGGATTGTGGTTCATCCCTCATGGAGATCGCTCCCTCGCTCGTGTACTTGAGCCCGCTCTATTCGATACTGCTTTCTTTACTCGACTTGTCTATATGGTCCCGTTGTATATGGACTCGACTCGCACTAGTGACGCTGTGCTATGCACATATCCGAAAGCAGTGATAGCTTTCTAAGCGAGGATAATTGACTTATGTCTCGCTTTTATACCGCTTTCTTTCCTTGGGCATGGTCGGGGTACCATTATCTCTCGTTATCCATTTTTTCAGTAAAGAATACAATCAAGCGTTTATCGCCTTTGATCGCTCCCGGCTCGCTTTCGGGGCGAGCCTGCACTCTCCCTTGCTTCTTACTCGCCTACGAAAACAATACGTCACTCGACTTCCACACCTGCGCTTCCTCACCTGCCTCTCCACTCGTGCCTACTTTCACCAACCGGTCTTCCCTTAGTCCTCCCCTACTCCATCCCTCTGCTTGGCTCTAGCCTTGTCCGGACCTCCACCTCTTTGAGTTCTCGCCCCCGCTCTTTGTCTCGTCCATCTGAGGCCGACGGGTGCGTCACATCCTTTGTGAGCGAATCTCTTCGCCCTATGCTGAGTCGTAGTTCTATTTCGCTTGGGCTGCTCCTTAGTCGTTGGCCTCCTTTGGTTCTTGGCCGTAGCACTTCTCTTGCGTGCGCAGGTTCCCCTAGCTCTGTTCATGGATCCATTCTAAGACTAAAAATGGCACTATTCTTCTCGTGAGAGCTCTTACTCCTTAAGACAAGTTATGACTCTTACTCCTTCTTCTCGTTATAGCTCCTATTCCGACTTCTTATAGCTCTTCCACCTGCTTGACGCCCTTACACCTATTCCTCAAGTTCGAGCTCTTACTCATTCAGATAGGACCCTCGTCGCCTCTGTACCCTGCGCTGCGCTACCCAGCGCGTAACCTTTTCTCCCCTACCCCTCTTCTGGTTGTGCCATTACCAATCGCGGGTAACCCCCGGGCCGGCCGCCCCTGACCTAATAAGAACGATTATCCTTATGACCAAACAAGGACCAGCCAACGGACCACGATCCCGACCAGAAGGATTGCTCGAGGCCGGATAATGTGAATACAATCTATAAGATCTGGTCGAATGGTAGAAGCCTGTTTCATGGTCACGGTCCTCCATGAATATAAACAACTTTCAATATGCCCCTATCACTACAAGCCTACATGAAAAAAGCAGAAGGGCTCGCTTTGGAATCTGACGGAACTCCATGAATACAGAGTGAATGAATGAGTTGCTCCAGAGAAGGGTGCGGACCTTAGTTACCGATGGCTGTGGTGGATCGAGACTAAATTCGTATTCCCAAGTATAAGATTTTCCATCCGCAACTCATATTTGAACAGTGGTGAAGGGGGTGCAGTCCGAGTGGCTAGCCGGCCAAGCGAAAGAAAGAAATGTACAGCCTTTGTCAATATAGTGAGAGAACCCTACCTCTTTTGTCAGTGGGCGATTAGCTACTATAGGCATGGAATCCTCCTTCAATCCTACGGATCGGGCGAATAAGGGAATGCTATCAAGGGATAGTAATCCAATCGACTGCTTCTCGGTCCAACCAATCCGAAGTCTCTGCAGCCGGTATGGTCGACGGGGGAAACTCCATGATAAAGCCCCACCGCAACTAGTTTATTCCACCGGTGTTCCCCCCATACATATATCCCACCCGATCCTAAGTCATCCTTCGGATTGAGTATTCTGTTGCATACCTAGATTGATTAAGTCAGCCTCGCTGACCTAGTGTATCCGGACAAGGCCGGGGCTAAGTACCAAACCAACAACACTCTTCGTTCTCGTGGTTGTCGAGCGAGGTATCGCGTTGGGACGGACTTGCCCGGTTCTGGAACCCGCGAATTGCTAGTTTCAATCCCAGTTTCAGGAGCTTGAGTAAGGTCGAACTACTTTATCCCGTGGAGTAGATAGATAGGACTGGGTTGTTTCAACCTCCCGCAGACTCGGTCATACCGTAAGCCGGATCTGTCCTGTTGACCAAGGTCTACTCCACAGCAGGATCTGTCCCAAGGTGGGGAGCGATACAGGTTCCGATTACTTACTCACTGACTTACTGACTGACTCACTCATCGCCGTAGTCATTTGCTCCTGCTTCAAAACTCCAGGGCTAGCTAGCGCACGTAGGCCAGAAGCAAGAACAAGCCCATAAGCTGACTGACATATACTTCAGCTAGGAATTTTCTTAACTAAAGAAATCCAAAGAATCTATAAATCTGGAATAGTCCCCTATCACTACAAGCCGGAATGAAATAAGAAGGCATATAGTGGCAAAATCGATAAACACGCTGCTGCCTACGTGTTTGCTCCAGGGCACGCTAGCGCACTACGGCTTGGAAGCTGACTGGGCCAAAAGGCCGCGCGTTTTATATTGGTCCGTTCGGGGCCTCTCTTTGGAGAGCCTCTTCACTCCACTCATCAGAGTCAAGACTTGCAGACAACCCTGAAAGCACAGAGGCGCATAGAGGCTATAACTAAACTACCGGATCAGAGCAGAGCACTAACGCATAGGCGTAGCTCCGCTACCCAACAGGAGCTACACAGCTAAAGCTAGCAAAAGAGAGGCGCTTGGCAGTGAACTCTGACTAAGGAGCTCCACAGCTAACTACTGACCGCAGAGAGGGGGTTATAGTTGCTAAACCGATGAGAGGCGAAAGCCGAAGGCGGATAACAACCGGGCGAGCAAGGCGAATCGTACTTAAGCCGCGCTTCGCTCAGGTCTCTCACAGAGCCCCCTCACTGCACTCCGAGTCAACGCTCAGCAGCCAACTCCTTCTTGCACTAAGCAGCTCCAAAGGAACTAAACAATCCGATAGGAAGAAGAATGCCAAAGGCGAGGGCAGACCGACGGGAGAGTGAAACCGCTGCTAGCTAGCCAAAGCGAATCATACTCAACGCCACTCCATAGCTAACTACTGACTGAAGGGAAGGAGTTATAGTTGCTAAAAGGGCGATAAAAGGCGAAGCCGATATCGGACAACTGATACACCTGACGCCCGCTCCGCTCGCCGCGTCGAATAGCCCCTGAACTCCGCTCCATCAGAGTGTAAAGCTTGAAGTCTGATCGCATAAAGACATATATAACTATATAAGAGCTATAACTCACTGATACAAATACCAATCGCTAGCCGAAGCGAAGCAAAGCCGGAAGTAAGGAGTTGTTTAAATAGGCCCCTATCACTACAAGCCTACATCCTGACTACACGGAACTAAATACAAAGAGGAGCGTTATCGCTTACCCGGAAACAACACCGGACAATTGCTCCGTTCGCCCTCCGAGGCGCTCCATCAGATACTGCTTTAAGGCATCTCTGACAACACAAAGGCACATAAGGAGCTAACTACCTACCCAACCGGATAGGAAGACTACCAACTAGGCATAAGTGAGAAGCTACCTGACAGGGAACTCAATCGCTAGCTAACGAGGAGAACAACACTTGCAGCACCCCAAAGCGCGAAACAGCCATGGCACACAATCATACTCCAGCCGTTATCGCTTCACTCAACTCAGATAACACTCACCAGAGAACTCTGAACGCGCACTAAGGCTCACCGCTAACTCAGTCAGGGGTTACTGTCTCATCAGTGCGCCTCAACACGAACAGCACCGGTAAGACACCGGAACGCTCCAGAGGAGTTTGCTCCGATACTAACAACCGGAACAGCGGCTAAGGCCCCAAGTGGCATAGCGCCTTTAAGCCGTTCCGTTTGGGCGCCTCTCTTTGGAGTCCCTTCATCACTTCACTCCATCGGATTCAGGCTTGCGGATAGCCCTGACAACACACAAAGGCGCATGAGCGAGCGGCCGGATAAAAGCACCAACTAGTGCATAGGACCTGACAAGAACTCAACCACTAGCTAACAAGGAGAAGAGCACTGACTTCGCTCCTGAACCTTTAGTAGAATTCCGTGACGGAACGCTACGCCATTAGCTCCTCTCCCGGTAAAGGCGAGCGGTTTCACTCCTTTGGGCAATTCATCCCTCTCCCGGGGTGTAAGAAGAGAGATGCATACATATAAGTAAGCTAATAAGCGGGGTTAAAGAGATACAAACAGCAGGGGCCCGCTGGTCCCAACAGCGCTGGCAAGGAAACCACAACCTCGCAACAATTCAAAGAGGATCGATAGCTCTATAGCTTAGAAAAGAGCTACAAGCGGTAACATAACATCTTTTTAACGGCACTAAAAAGGCATTTCAACAACGGGCCCGCTCTCCCACTCATAGAGGAGAGAGTTAGTAACCAAAACAACAAGCGGAGCGCTAAGCCAAGCCGGCTAACAACTAACTCCGACGCGGCGTTGCGTTCGCCCCTCACTCCATCAGATCACAGGCGCGGATAGCCCTGACAACACTAAGGCGCAGAGGAGCTTACTCACCGACCGCATAAGGGCACCACAACTAGGCATGGGCCGAGGCAGAGCTATACCCGGCAGAGGAACTACACCGCTAGCTCGCAAGGAGCGAACACTTTAAGCAAATCCCCCCTGAGGGCCGATCCACTTTCGCCTTTCTATCTAGAGTTAAGAGGCTCTGAGCGCGTTCTGCGTGCTCTTCTACCCTACCGTCGTAAGGCGGATTCCTAAGCGTAGCCTCACGGCAGCGTTTTCTTGTTATGCGGCGTGCTTTGTTGATTCGTTCTGCTAGTTGTTGTTTTCTAGTTTGAACCGCACTCGTATGTCTTAGCCTTTGAAAGCCACTTGAAAAGAAGAAAATGAAAGCTAGGTTAAAATTCTTACCATAGAACTCAAGCTGTTGAACCCACCACAACAAAATCAACAGGAGCGACCGAGCTACAAGATTCGATATCACCACCTATTCGACTTAACGCTTTGCCCTCGTGGTATTCTCTATAGTATGCGCACCGGCTGCCAACGGGATAAAAGTCAGCCTTTCATTCATACCTTTTCGTTTATGGTGGCGGGATTCCAAATCAGGGGTATTCCACCGGTTTTTCAAAGTCGTACTCGGTTTACTCTTCTGTCTACGAACCGGTATTCCCACCTTCCCGATCTGGCTAGCTTTCAAGTCTTGGAGTAGGCGTGGAACCGTCAAGTCAAGTATTGGAGCGGGGATGGAAGCGTGACGTGGGCCCGATTTTCTTCGCGTACCCGTACCTTTCAGTCGAGTTCTTTTAAGGCTATCTACTTGACTTTTGCTATTCTCATTCGTCTTTACCAACTTGCCATGTGTTAAGCATATCTTAAATGAAGAACTATCCCGCTAATCTTCTCTGGTCGTTTACCATATTCTTCAATGAAAGTGACCGCAAAGCCCTCTTTTCCTCCTCTTACGTATGCGTTAAAGCCTATTAGTGCCGGTGTAGTGGGACCCTATACGACACAACGCGAAAGAAAAGAAAGTAGAAAAAAACGGTCGGGAACTCAAAGAAAAAGGGGGTTCAGACATTGGAGTTAGTACCGGTAGAAAAGAAGCTCTGTAGCGAGCTCATTTAGGAATTGATGGAAAGTGAAGTAAAGGCGCCACTAACCTTAGCGCAGTAGGAAGATTGCTCCCGGCGTGCAATAGGGATCGAATGGAGCGGCCCGGCCAACCGGATAAGCAGCGGCAGAGCGAACGAAGAAAGCAAGAAAAGGTAATAGCGTTCGCGCAACGTCCCAGCAAGAAAGAAAACTACAACGATAGCGCAACTAACCCTTGCTTTCATGCGAATAGGCTCTTTTTGACTCCACTACCTCTTGGCTTTCCCGCTGCGAACTTTGACCTCGAAAGCACATAGTAGGCATATAGCTTGCCCTCTTCCGGTCTTGTCTTGGGCCGTTGCCAACGCCGTTCGCCTATATATAGCCTGCCTGCCAGTATAGTGGGATCAAAGGTTGCTTTACCGATACCGCAACGAACGAATACAGAGGAAGGAAGTCCAGAAAGAGTTGTACCATCAGCTATTGCCCGATTGAAGACCCAACCGAGAACTTTGGAGCGTAATGCGTCTGCGTCAGGGGAGCCGAAGCCTTCTATACTATACGATGCCGACGAACAAAGAAATTTCAGTGCTAGTGTTAAGCATATGGCTTCTTCACAAGGCCGCCCTTGAGGATGATGATTCTCTGGTATAGGGATCTCGTAGTAGATATTCTTATATCCGCTGCTTTGCCCTCGTTTTCATGTCTCCGCTCCGCCTAACGCGTGCCGGTGGAGTGGGCGTCATTGGATGGAAGATTGGAGTCAACTGGGTTGGCTTACGTTTGGGTTGGTTTTTCAAAGTCGTACTCGGTTGACGGATTCTTTCCCGTTCCTTCCATATGCTATTGAACCGTTAGCGTGCCGGTGTAGTGTAGTGTAGTGGGATCCTATCTGGCGAATAGAATACCGAGCTCCAAGATTCGATATGAGATACCTCACCTGCCGAGTGTGAACTACTCCGTCTATTGGCCTCTTCTTTCTTCCTTTGTTTGCCAAAAGAATGTATGTAACCTTCTCTCCCGCTCGTACCGTATGGAGCCTATTGGACTTTACACGGTTTCCTATTCGTATTAACGCTTTGGGTCATTTTCCTTCTCCGTGTAGCTCTTCAAAGTCTTTACCGGCAAGAGGAGTAAGCCGATGCTGATTGCCAAGGAGCGAATACCGGCACTACCAACTTGAACGTACTCATACCTTTTCGTTATCACTCATACCGAATCTCCTTCTTTTGTTTACCCGCTGCGAACTCACCCCTCCCACTTCGTTAGCACTACTCCTCCTCCGTCTATTGCCCTCTATTGCCCTCGGTCTTTGGATTCTCTACCGAACCTTCACGATCAGGGTATTCTCAAACGTATGCTATTTCGCCTATTAGTGGCGGTATAGTGGGATCACGGGAGTCAACCAACGAACGAAAGAAGGAGCGAACGAGCGAAGGAGCGAACCCAACCCGTTCCTGAGACCTGGTATGGAACCTCAAAGTATTGTACCGGAAAAGAAGGAGTTGGACCGTGACGTGGGACGGGTACGGATTGGGAATCAATGGATTTGGAAGCATAAAAGCAACCAACGGATTGAGCTGCGCCGCATAGTGAACTTGCCCTTCTTTCTTCCCTGTGAGCCTCTGCGTAGCAGGCCTCGACACACCTCTGCAACATATGGCCTCTCCGCCATGGCGGGTATATGCTAGCTTCAGGCGGGGTAGGAAATGCTTCTGAAAAGATGCCTTCGGGTATCTCTTCTGAGTCATCAGGGATGACCCGAACTTCGGTGTCCAGAGGATCCATCTCTTCGACGAGTATAGAGACTGGTTGCAGTGCTCCAAACCTTAGACATGTTGGTAGTCGCTTTCTTTTCTTCCTCTCCTAGTATTAATGCCTTTGTCCGGAGGCCTTCTTGCACCAAGAGAAAACACTGTCTTAGTCTATGTCCCACGACCTGTGGTACCGGCAGTAGTAGGAATCATCAACTTTCTCGATCTTGGCGGATCGCTTACACGGAGGTGGAGTCAGCTGACCGTTAGCGATCAACATGTCAAAGATGGCGTCTACCTTGCTTTCATCGAAATCTCCGACTTTAGAGAGTCGTTCTTTGAGTCTTTGCCTGCTTCTTCTCATCCCCGTTTTCCCCCTTTTGCGCAGGGGCTTTTCCTGTCGTATCGCCATTGATTCTTTCTTTTTCGTTTTACCTCTTCTGATCTCCTTCTATTTTTCATGATCTTTGAGGGCTCCGTGACAACGGCTAAGAGCTCTCCCAGTGTTTTAAGCGTCAAGCCCACCAGCTTCAGTAGAGCTCCTCTTATTCTATATGATTGTATCTTGATGAAAGAAAGGCGCGTTTAGCTTGATAACCTCTCTCCCTACCTCTCCTCTGCTTCGTCAGTCCGCTTCTCTTTTCTATCGTTCAGAGTCTTCTCAAACCTCCCGGCTTTCTCGTCTATTTTCTTTCTTCTCTCATTGTACAGATGAGGGTCTCGACTGCAGCCAGCTCGCTCTTTTGCCAAGGTGAAATGGAGCAAGGCATAAACTAACAAGAAGGACAGCCTCTTATTTAGAGTATAGGGTGAAAGACATCCTTCAGTAAATTCTGTTGGTTAAGTACAGGCAAGAGTGATACCCGTGTTACTGGAAGACAGGCCAGTCAGAGCCCCACATATATAAAAAGATGGGACAATCACCAGACCAAACCTGCGGACCAAGAAATAGGCCTTCCCATCGATCGTCAACTTTCATCATTGTTGATAGCTTCGTCAGTTGGCCTATTCTCCCGAATACGCTGAACAAAGTGCCAGCGAACTGGAGGCACTTGACGAAGGCCGTACCCAGGCATTAACATTAATAAGGTCACGCTCGAGCATAAAAAAAGAAACGTGTTCGGTTGATAGCCAGGACAGCTAGTCCTTAGGGCAACTTTCAAAGTCCAGGCAGGGCGGCTATGTTTTTCGATCCTAGGAGTGTACTATTTTGATAAGTAAGTATAATCAGGCCCTCTGCTACAATCTTCGACTCTATCCCTGATGCCTTTGGCTTTGGTTACCCACTGGACGCGCCGGGGAGGTTACCACCAAACGCAAGGGAGGACAAAGAGAGCCCCCCTCTGGTTCTGGATCCGCCTCTCCGGTTCCTTTCCCTTTCAAGAGTACACCTCAAAATGGATCCGCAACTGCATACGGTTCCAAAACGCGATTGACTGCCCTTTGTTCTTCTCTGAAATAAGGTTCTGACCATAAGAGCGTAGGCACACCGAAGCGACTAGCGACTAAAGAAGCTACGGCTCCTACTCTATCTTCCAGGTCTTGTTCCTTGAGTGGAAGGTTGCGTTAAGTCCGAGCTATCGGTATCGCTGTTAGTGTCTGTTGTTATGAATATACGGTTTGTTGAGTGGAGCG
This sequence comes from Trichopus zeylanicus subsp. travancoricus, assembly GCA_005019695.1. Taxonomy (NCBI): domain Eukaryota; kingdom Viridiplantae; phylum Streptophyta; class Magnoliopsida; order Dioscoreales; family Dioscoreaceae; genus Trichopus; species Trichopus zeylanicus. The sequence continues at coordinate 129,303 of RXID01019377.1, read as the reverse complement.
AAGGAAAATTCCTTATTCCTAATGAGATGGTGCATCTGGTTAGCCCCTTCCTTGTTTACTGCAATCTTCGGCCCTTCTTTGTAGCCATTTCCCTTTCTGTCGCTGAAGCAGCTAATGATCAAACTTCATCCGTAGCTCGTCTCACTGGCTTTCAATGGTTTCAGCGGACCGTTGCGGGGGGATCAAAGAATCTTTCCGTTCACAAGTCAGGGCGAGTGGAACTATTTCATATTGATCGGAGGAAAGAGAAGTTGTCAGTGGTTCTGAGTTGGAAGCGAGAAGTATAATCTGACAATACCTGATTTTGACTTTCTCGATCCGAGAAAAAGACTAAAAACGAAATATGCTGTAGTTGCTACGGTAAACTGGAGTGAAAGGAGTTGGCAGCTGCAAAGACAAAAGAAAGGAGACCGAGATGGGCACACTCACTTGAGGTAGGCAGTCACTTTCTCGGAACAATGGGAAATGAGTCTCATAGTTGCCTGTTCAGATTCCCGATTCTGAGTAAGGCAAGCGGTAAACGTTCTATGCTAAGGCCGATTTCGCTACTTCAATTCCAGAGTATAGGCTACTCAGACCTGCATAACCGCCATTACAACTATAACTATAGCTACTGTAACAGAAATAGAAAGGATAGAAGAAACCGGGCATGAGAAAGTCAGACTGGGGAACAGACGTATAAAAAGAACAGCCAGATAGCGGGAAGACCATGGACATTAGAATAAGAATACGCGGGCTTTCCTTTCCTGCTTGAGAAGCAGTTGGGGGTTAGGATAGAAGACGATTCGCCGATCGTAGAATAGTCTGATCGGCAAGGGAGTAGCACTAGTCTCGTATCAGGGACACGGCCGGAAAAGGATGCATACGGAACTTACATAGATGCCATAGCTATAGGTATTTCATTTGCTGTGACAAGAAAGAAAAAAGCAAGTTTAGTTCGCACATGGCCTCATGTCCCCAACCTGACCATTGGATGAAGCAGAAGCAAGGTCCGGAAGACTATTTTTCCATGTTTGGAAAGGCGGGAAAGTGCGATAAGGTTTTTCAACCTCTAGCCAGGCAGGAAAAGGTGCCTGATTGAAGGTCTTAGACCCCCCCCATCTATCTCAGGTATTCTTTCTAAGTAGCACACATGTGGAAAAGGCGGAAGCGGAGGGCTGACGCAGTTAATTGAGTTGAGCTGGTGAGAGAAAAGCAGATTGGAAGATGCTGCTTCGATAGGACCTGGGGTGGGAGTGGGAACCGAAAAACTCTTTAGATCCCAATAACCTAACCCAATGAGAGCTGCTGTAAGGTAATCGCCCCTACTCTCGGATCAGACCTTACTCCATATCGGAGCGAAGAGGACGTAGGAACGAAAGTAGTTTGACCTTTTTCACTTTTCATTGGTTTGTCCCAAGGGTTTCATATTTTTGAGAGCTGCGGAGCGAGACCAAGGCAACGGTAGAGGTGCGAATTGAGCTGAAGTCAGTCTGGAGCGAAAGAACAGCTACTCTTTCGCAATCCCGATTGCTTATTGGGTTTCGCATAGGGCCGGGTTCAAGTGGCCCTCAAGTAGTCTCGAAAAGTTCAGTTCTCTAAGGTGTGTGAAAAGGGTCGATGAAATTGAGGTATCAGCTACCCAGTTTCAACCAGTATGGGTCTCTTTAAGGTAGAGCTCATCAAGCGCACGGGTTTGGACATATAAAGCAGCTAGTCAGATAGGCCCCCTCGTACTATGGGAGAGCTACCTCCAGCCAGTAGAGTTAGGAAAGCCAAGCCAGTAAGCGATACTCCCCCAAGCCTCTTCCTCAAGCCTAGCCTTTGAAATGCTGCGGAAGTCCGCTAATGAGTTGGGATTCCATACCTCAGGGGTCTTTCAACATGGCTGGTAACTCAAACATGTTCATCATACAAGGGACGAGCGTAAGGACTTCTCGTGAAAGAATAGATCAGTGAATGACGTTTTCAGTAAACCTCAACCCCTACCTCGGATCAACTCGACGGACCGTTATGAACAGGCACAGTCCTCCGCAACAGTCGACCCGGATTGGTCGGTCCAACTGTTGATCCTTCCAACGGACTGTCCAATCTCCTGCGTCTCTGCAACTCATCTTGTCCAAAGACCACTGACTTTCTGTGGACAAAAGAAGAAGAATGATGTCTCAACGGGACGGGCTTGCAAGGATTACATGTCAGACAAATAGAAGGGCGAATCGACCTTCGCACTGACTTATTTTCTTTGTCCACTCTTTGATCTTTGACTTCGATCCGTTCACGGGCTTCCAGATCCTCTAAACTGAACCATTCTCTATAAGTGAACTCGAAAGGACTGGGCGATCTTCTCCCGAGAAAGACCTTTATACTAAAAGACCTGCGCATCCATCCCCCCTCTTCTCCTGTCGGTGTCGGCCTTCCTCTGTTGCTGTCTTGCTTGAGTACTCCACTCTGCATGGTTTCGATCTTCTTCCATAGTCACCAACTTCTGCAATCGGCGTGCCATACTCTCTTTTTCTCCAAGTCGAAACTGAAAAGCCAATCGGCGACTAGGCACCAATAACTCGAGTGGGATGATAGCCTCTTCTCCATACAAAATCAAGGGTGTGAAGCTGGTCGACTTCAAGGCCCGCCCATCAAACAGAATGCGCAGACGTGTCGACCAGTTTTCTGTTAGCACTTCCGCAGCTCAAACGAAAATGTTGAATATTATGCCGCACGTGGATGGACTGGACTTCTTGTGCATGATCATAAACTAAGTAGTTAGGCAGTGAGGTCGTCTACAAAGTGAGTCCCACGATCACTTGCTTTCTCCAACGAATGAAAAATCATAGATGAATCTTGCTGTACTCCTTGCTGAGTTGTCGACCAATGCCCTCTCCACTGACTCAGTCTGTTTGACTACTATGTATCGTTTTACTTGGTCAAACGAAGTCAAGACCCCACCTCTCACATATTCCTGGAGGCATGGTTGTAACGGCATGTAATCAACCCCGCATCAAAACTCTTGAACGTATGAGACCTAGTATAGTCCAGCTAACAATATCTTCCTTGCAGTTGCATCTGGTCCAACGTGTCCTCCAGCTATTCCTTGATGGATGGGCCAACTCGATCACCTTACTCACTTCCTCAGGGTGATCGCCTAAGGCCTAAGTACGTACCATGTCGGCTCCCCAGTACTCACCCCGTTAACCTGGTCGTGCTTTTCTGACTAACTCTTTCACCGGTTGGTTGATATGAATGAACATTGATTTTCTGCCTATGTTTCTGTGGGAGTCACGGAATGGACAAGTGAGAGCAGTACCAATGTTCCGGAGTGGAATCAACACCAGGAACGGAGTAAGCAGAAAAGAAGTAGAGGCAGGCAGAGGGGAGGATCTTCAACCTGTAAGGTCATAGCACCATCACCTGAACGCTTACTCTTACTGCTCTTCTCAGGTTCACCTCTTTTCTTAGCTTTGGAGTCATTTGTTTATCACAGAACAAGTCCCCCTCAGTCACTGCCATAGTTGACCCAGTATCAACCCTCTCTTCCGGATCCTCGCTTCTATGGGCTCTCCTCGGGAGTTATCTCCTTGACTACACCCTTCTCGGCCCACCTGAGCAATCTCTTCAGGTTCAGCAGTGTCCAGATCTGGCGTCTTTGCCTCTTCTTGTTCAAGGTCCTCGCAAACCGCAAAACGGTTCAGGCTGACTAGGTCTAGTTGGGTCATTCCACTAGCACAACTAGTGTCCAGCTCCCCCCCCTTTGCCATTGTCACTACTGGTACCTGACCCCGTCGGCTCGACATTTTTGCAAACACCGACCCGCAATGAAAAGAGGAGAATGAGGACAGCTGACTACCGCGAAAAGTAATACTACGAGTACACATTCATTGTATGATTGAAAACTGCCGCTGCGTACTACCCGGTGCTTGCAGGTCTGACTGGTGCCTTCTCTCCCTGCTTCAATCAATGTTAAGTCGGACGAGTTTGGAATCCACTCTTTTTCCGTACATAAGATTGAAAGAGGGTAGACCGTTATACGATAACAGTAAATTAGACTTGTGTTCTCACCGGAAAGGTGGCTTTTTCTACTCTCCTGGGGCTTGGTTCCTACGTCCGGGTGAACGGATCGAGTGTGAGGGGGTCGTGTAAGCAGTCCTCACAGGGACGCTGCTAGCCCTTCTGCCCCGCAACAGGAAGTAGCATGGGCACCTTGGTGGGTTCCATGGGATAGGCCGGAATAGGGCAGCCCAGAAGCTCATGGCTGATATCGGGATATATGAATCGGTGACGCCTTTGCCCGTTAGATCTATGGGAAGAACGAGAGGGCTACTGATCACTATCCGAATCTGCTACTGATAAATCAAACCTCTTCACGAGGGTTAGAGTTAGTTAGACTGACGGATAAATCGAGTTTCCTTCTCTAGGACGTAACCAGTGCTAGTTGAATCAGCCCTTACAGTTCTCCTAGCCGGTGTAAAAGTCAGTGCTCTTTTCCCACCCTGCTCTCGTAGTCGTAGCCGCTCTTCCTACATTGATAGACCTTTTATCTTTTTAATAAGCAAATAACATCTAATGGCGCCCATTGTCATTCTATTCCGGGCCATGAGAACGAAAGACGATTAGTGCCACTTCCCGCAGCAATAGCATACGTGGAGCAAAGAAGGTGTAGTCGGAATGTCTTGGCAAGAATAGGTTTTGCAAGAATCCACTCCCGGTCATTCGCAGAACTTCCTTACCTTATTTCAAGCTATATCATCTAAAGACATAGAATAGAGTAATTGACCTAGAAAATGGTTTTGCTTTTTCCGTTGACTCAAACTACTTAATAATGAACTGTTCCATACGAATTCACTCATTTCTCTTTTTCTTATTCATAGCTTGTGGTACCATATTCTCTCTTTATCCTGAGGGCGTCTCCGAAGCACAATGAAAATGAATTCACCGGCTTGTTTCCATCTCTGAAATTTCTTTCTCGACAACGGTCTTTCAGACGGTCGAATATCTTTTCTTGGATTCGGTATGAGTTTTTTCGCTCGGGGGAGATAGGTTAGAAGGAGGGCTACTATTCTCGTCAGTTCGGTATGAACAAGAATTTCTGTCTATCGTAGTAGACCTCGTACAGAGAGAAGAAGCTAGGGCTAGTTGTTCAGTCTAAGGGTGAATAAATCCAATTCCTTTTTCGTCAGGAGTAGCGCATTATAACCAGTACCGCTTTAGGTGAAAATCCAATCCGTCCTTTAGGAAGATATGAGGGAGGGAGGGTAAGCATATACTAATAGTGGGTTACCTTGTCCACTCCTTCGGGGATCAATCCCTTCACTTCGTTCTACTATCGAAAAGAGGAAATGGCCTCCTTTACTTGGCCCGAGATTCGTTGGCAAAGCGGCGGGTAAACATACATACCCTATCGATTCCTTAGTCTATGGATAGTCCCCTACTCCGTAGCACCTGTCAGTGCCTTACCTTGTCCTTTACTTGCCTTTCCTTTCTTCCGGCTCACTTCGTGCCTGTAGTCAAACACCTGTGTAAGAATCTTTCCTAAGGCAAGCGGGAAGCACTTCCTTCCAATGAGAATGGGATAGTTGGCTCTAGGTCAAGCGTAGGAAGGAGTACCCCATAAGCAAAAGAAGGGAAGTTCTATCTCATAAGCGAAAGGAAAGAGGGGCATCCACTTTTTCCACCTTCGAGCCCTACTGGATTTGTTTTTTCAGCTAGTGCTTTTTGAATATCACTATCCTGAACTATTCAACAAGCTTCTGCTTGAGATCCAGAAGTTGGACTTTCTTCCTTTCGCCCTGCCAATCTTCATCTAATGACTTCCAGGCCAGTAGGTTGTGAACTAGGTTATCCTAACCCTGCCAGTTCTGTTTCCCTTGGTTTTCCCCCTTCCCTTTTCGCTCGTCTCTTGCTCGGGTCTTTGCTTTAGTAACATATTTGTACTTTCTCTCCCCCTTTCCCGCACCGACCATGGGAGTTGCTTGGCTCCCGACTGTCTTGGCTTTGCGCCATACCCCGACTCTGAATCAGTTCTCATCCGATCTTGAGTCCCTTCCCGCCTCCTTCTGTTAGACCGTTTTTCCCTGTCCACCAACGGTCTCAAAACGGCCTGACTTTCCTTCCGTTCACTTCATTCCCCAACGGCTGCTAACCAAATGGGAATGACGCTGCTTCCGGGTCACTTAATCACTTTCTATCCGATCACGCCAAGCACCCGCTTTGCTTTCTTTTGCTCCATTTCCATTCCCAAGTGGCTTGCTAGCTTGGGCAAGAAAGAAAAGACTCTCTCTACCGTGATTCTTCGTTGCTTGGCTTACCGTCTCGTCACGCTTCCTCAGAATCAGCCGTAGATTCCCTGCCTTTCTCCCGTATTGCATTGTGAATTGACATTGACCCCCACCTTGCTTCGTTCCTCTTGAAGGTGTTGGAACACAGTTAAACGCGAAAATGAAAGACGTCCGCTCAAATGCCCGAATGGAATTGGAAGAAAAAGGGGCTTGATGACGAAAATCACGGTCAAATGAACACTTTGTCAGTGACACCTTAACGAGGGGGGTCAACTACTCAGTAAGAAGAACCGCAGCTATTGAAAAAAAGCGATCGACGCCCTTATGGCACGTTGTTGGAAGTTTTGTCGGAAGAGAAGTAGGCAAGGAGTGAACACCATCCAGATAGATGCTTTTTGAGTTCCCGGTTCCGGAATACGAGGCGCAAAGCGTAGTTGATCTACTATTCCTGCGCACTTACGGCAGGCAACTCACTAACTACAGCTTCTATCTCCAGGAGAACTTTGAGACTATTTCATCATCTTTACGAGACTAGAAACTTCCTAAATGAAGTCCAGTAGCGAAACTCATCGAAGGTTGAAACACGTATTTCGGGTCTATTTATGATTGGTTAATGAACCTCCTTAGACTTTTTTTGCCTTTCCTTCGATCTGTCTTAATCTACTTCATACCCTATATGTAAATGTAAAGGAAAGAGAGAGAGGGTTGATTATTCATAGTCATAGTTCGAATCATACACCTTAACCTTAGTCAAGGAGGACTAGCTCAGACGTCAGCGAGACAGAGATATAATAGGATCATCTGAACACCCCTTTGAAGTAACATACCTATGTATGACTTTGGGAGGTCCGTCATCGTATGTCGAGGTTTTGAAACAAAGCCAGGAAATGGATGTAGAAAATAAAGGATCAGAGCGCTCCGAGGGATTGAATTGGAATTTAGTACATACTGCTAGGATAAGAGTTTGATATTCGCCCAATGCTAATGCGTTGATCAACTGTTCTTCGTGCAGAAGTGTTAGGTTGAGAAAGTAGCGGTGCGGTAACACGTTGAGCATTTGCCCAGACGAGCTGCTAGGGAAAGCTTTGTTTTCCTGTTTTTCCGATGTTCAAGACCGAAAAAAGAGTCAGCGCGGCAAGGATTGAACTACCGCCCCCAGCCTCCGCATACCGATCAGCAGATGACTCTGATTAGGATGATTGAAGAACTTGAAGCTAGCGCATCAACAACTTCTAAAGGGGAGAGCCCCGGAGGCAAGGCGAAAGGGGTACGGCCGAAAGGAAGAGGAAAGTGCGGTGAAAGAAGGAAAATCAGTCCTTTGGTAGTTGGTAGCAAGGGTAAGGAAGTTAGTCTGTCTGTCATGTCAGCTTATTGTCTATTGCTATTAATTCTTGTTGTCTATTGAAATATCTTATCTTATTAAATAGCTTCTGCCATTGGTATAGGAAGGGATCCCTAGACTTGGAGTGAGAGAGCGCAGTTGGAAAAGTGAGAACTAGAGAAAAGGATGGACGTAGTTCAGATAGAAGGCTAAGGTTTTTAACCTCTGGATGAACTTCTTTTTTGAGTTTTATATTACCTCTCTAAAGTTTTTTTCTCTAAGTCTTTGATTTAGTAGTCTTTCTTTTTGCTAGCTTTTTTCACTTTGACAGATCGCTTGTTTAAGCTCCTTGCGAGTTTTTCCTTTCTAGTATAAGGTGTGATTAGATGGTGTCTTATTCTGTGGACGATGCCTTTGTAGTAGTTTTTAGCTTCTACGAGTTCAAGCATTGGTAGGCTGATGGTAGTAGTCATGCCTGATCTGCATCATTCCACCGCTACTGGCTACTTCCAAGAATCCAATGATGAATCTTCGGAAAGCAAGGTATCTACTTCGGCTTTTCTTAATAACTAAGAGGTTTGATATATGAAGTGGGTAAGCTATGAAGGAGCTATGTTTGTTGTTAGCGATCCGGGTAAGGTTTAGAGTTAGTAGTTCGGTCCTTGCTTCGTGTAAGTAGTTTCATACAATCTCTCCTTGCTCTTAACCTATCGTGTTGTAGAATGATGCGAGTTCTTCATCGAAAGAAGGACGAGGCGACTTGTGACTGAACTGACTTCGCTTCGAGTTGGAAAGCCATTTCTCTTTAGTTTTGAACTCCCCCTCGCCAATTCCCCTTAGAAGGTGGGTAGCGTTTGAACTATCGAAAGATGGCTTAGATGGGGTTGAATCTCTTCACTCAGAGATAAAGGCGACCCAGGTTATCCGGGAAACTAGACTGGGAGTGGGATTGACCACTCACTACAGGGTTCTGGAAGACAGAATTCGAGTTGATGAGTTGGAAAAAGAAAGTCAATTGGCAGCAGAGGAAGGGGATTAGGATGCTTCATCGGATTATGATGCCTATGCGCTCAACTTGTTACGAGACGAGAGAAACTCTATGATCATCAACAAGGGCGCCGGGGTCTATTCCTTCCCAGACACTGCACTAGATGCGCATGTAGTCTCGTAGCAGCTTTTCACAACTTTCGGAACACTTTCTTTTATCTACCTGGTAAAATAACACATGAAAGGTATTGAATTAGGGGGAGAAGCGCTCGGGTTCTTGAGTTGGTTGCTAATCCTAGTGGAGGTTGGATAGAGGAAAGAGCAACCCGTGTATCCGGGCTTCATTAGTGCTAGGGATTGACGTGGGAGTATACCAATCCGGCGATAGAGGCGTGGCATCACTACCGAGAAGAAAGAGCGGAAATGCGATTTCATTTCTTTCTTCGTCTTATTCCCTTTTAAACAATAGAACCCTCCAACTCATACCTTTCTTTCAGTATAAGGGATTGGGATCTTGACTTCTAGTATAACAAGTATAATAATATGACTTGTAAGACTTTTTCAGTTCTCTTTTGATCCGCTATATTGAGCTTGTTCATAAGCTTGGACTCTTATCCTTCCTTGGGCATTCTCTTCATCCGCCCCTGCATTCATCCTGAGAGTTCTATCCCGGGAAAGTGCTATTCACTCTTCCTAAACCCTTGCCCGACGATCCGCGCTTGAAGGCTCAGTCCTTTGGCTTGAAGACAACCCATTTGGATGAAATAGCTGCTGACCCGACTCTTCATCCCGACTCTACATTCATAGGTTCCCCAGAGCTCGGAATCCGCCGTAATCCGATCTGCGGACATCAACATTCCCTTTCCGCTAACAAGGACGAAGCGTCATCTAAACTGCTCCAAGACCGGTAGTTGTGTTTTCGTCTTCCTTCTTGCCCGCTTTGTCTTGCTTCATTCCCTTGCTCGATGTCCTTCGCTGCCCGCTTTCTAGGCTTTATCGGGCCTTTCCCCAACCCCATTAGTCTTCTTGTTTTGCTTCGGGTTGAAGATAGGGATCTGCTCTTGCGTCTTCCCTGCGAGGAATGCGCCCTAGCTTCCGTTGAGTAATGCAGTTTTGACTAGCCCTTTTCGATCGGGTAAGCGAAGAGTAGGTGGTTCATGGGTGTGGAGCAAAAACGTCTAAGAAGTAGGGAATAGGCTATCCGCAGCGATCAAAGCGGCGCCCCGGGAGTGACAGAGCTTCTTTCCTGAGTGAGGCTATTGGGAGATTATGAAGATCCTAGTAATTCAAGGCTATCGTATACATCCAAGATAATGAAAGAAAGCATAAGCAGTATGTATGTACTAGAACGTCAGTGGAGCATATCAGAAGAAAAAGAAGATGAGTTATAGCCTTCCCCCTAGTCTTTCTTCAAATAAGGTCTAGTATTCATTCATACGACCTGATGGGAGTCATAGTCAGTAAGAAGGCAACTCAAACAAAGGGAGTCATCTAGAACTAGAATAAGAAGAGCTTAGGACATCTTGCAACCAGGGGAAAGGTGTAAAAAGAAGAGTTCTTTCCTTCCTATTCCTAACTCTAACTTGACCTTCCTGAGACCTAAATTCGTTGCTGTTGGCACGGGGTGGGACCTCTTCTTTCAAAGAAATTCTATCCTACTACCTCAGTCATACCTTTCTTTCTCATCAAGCAATCTTCCTACTGCGCCTACCTACCTCCAAAGCACTTGAGTCATTCGAAGGGCCGGTACGCTTTTCCCATTCCATACGAGTTGGTACTTTTTTCGTAGAAAGAAGAGGGCTATATTCATAGTAGTGCTAACGACGTATAGTTAGAATACCTCGAAAGCACGTAGTATAATATAGCTTGCCCGATGCCTTCCGGTCTGGGGATTCGGTATTACGCCTTCCCGCCTATGGAACCGGACACAAGCGCGGTAGTGGAGTCCACCTCAATGTAAAGCTGTGCGCCGAACTCCGTATATTGGGACCTGAAAGAACCGGTTAAGGGAAAAGCCCGCTACTCCGCTATTTTCTGCCCGTTGTCTTAAGCCTATCGCTACTCCCCGCAATCTTCCTACCGCTCAAGCTTAGTCTTTTATCAATCTCAATCCTTATGCTTTTATGCTCATATGCTTGGTCTCTCACGGCAAACAAACTATACTTGAATGGGAAACTGGCACCTAGGTTAACCCGGCCTTTCTTCCTTCGGGTAGTGAAGTGACTGCCTTTGTTGGGTCAGGAATGGTATAAAATCCTTTCTTCGCCGCTTTGCTTTCTTTCCATACTTAATCAAGTAAGCATTTCTCTGCGACAGGGAAGCTATCAAGCAAGACCTTTTACGTGGTCTAAGTTCTCAAAAATCTTTTCTGGTCTTTGGAGGGAATGTGCTTTCTTTCGGGTCTATACCCATTGGTCTCTCTTATCAGGTACCTTTTCTTTGAGTGAGTAGAGTGACCGTTAGGATTGCTTTTCTTTCGACGCTTCTTGTTCTTGTCTTTTCTTTCGACGTAAGCTTTTATCGTACTATCATTTCATCATCCGTAAGCATTCTCATAAATGGGTAGATTTCACTATTCCCTCTCGTATTCCATTTCATATGTGAATATAGAGTATTTATAGGGGATGAAAAAGCGATTTCACGCGATCGGTCCTTTGATTCAACCCTTCCTCAATTGGAAGTTTCGAGGTCAGAGTTTCTTATAAAGCTCTTTCCCGTCCTAAGCATGCATATCAGGCCGACATAGGTCTCAATTCTAATCACAGAAGTTTGATTGCAGTGTGGTAAGGGGTCAGTCAACCAATAAGGGAAATTTCGCAGGTCTTTCTCGCGGTCTCAAATTCGATCGGCATCATACTCTGGACTGTGTCGAGCAAGGGCCGAAGGTTCTACACGCCATTCAGTTAGTTTTAATTAGGGGCACGAACAGGAGACCCTGAGTCCCGCCTATATGCGCAAAATCCACTCCACCTCTAAGAATCAACTTCTTTTGAGTGGGTTCTAATTTCTTATATAAAGAAAAGTGAACTTCTAGTAGTATAGTGGATCAAGAAAGCTCTTCCCATAGTGCCTTAGGCCGGCTAAGATCGACTGCTTCAGAGAGCCAGACCCGGTACGCCAAGTCGGTAGCCTTTCCTTCCTTGTCGGCGAGGGTGGCTGGGGTAGATTGGTTTGGTTGACCTTGCTTTCTGCTATGCCTGAGATGGTATCCTTTGTTTGGGCGGTATGCTTCCGGGTAGTATGGTTTCTGTTCTTATAGTCCATTTTTTTAGCCTATTTGATAAAAGCCTTCAAACTGAACTCCAACGAGGAAGGGATATGATTAAGGCCAAGGAAAGCTGTCCAATCGCTTCAATCACTCCTATGTCAATTTTGCTGAGATCTTGCTACCTTTCCCTCTCCTGCACCTGGGACTCTATTTACTGCGCTTTGATCTGCCGATGATGATTTAGCCAAGTGCTTTGCTGCCACTTCTGAAGCGTTGGACCCCTTATCCAGCCCTTCTCCTTCCACTTCCATGTCTCTATCTACCTCGGCTACAAAGCCATATGCGATCTATCTTCTCTTTCACTTTTTCGGAAAGCAACTCAAGCAAGGATTTTCAGCCAGGATGAGCGGATCTACCGTGCCCGGTTCTTTCCTATTCTTTTCTTATACTAAAAAAGTTCCTTGCGCTTAGAACTAGAACTTTCACGTGAGGCATGGTAATGGCGCATGTGTGATATTCTATTGATCCAGTTTAGGCAGCTTCAGGAAAGAAGTCAAGCAGGAATGGGAGAAATTTCTTCTGCTGCTATCAACTCTGGATAAAATCTTCTTTTCTTCTCTATGTCACTAAGAAGACAGAGTCGGAGAGACCCACGAGACTTTCTTTTCTCCTTCTCCCGGCAGGCTGACGCGCAAGAGAAAGGCGAACAGCTGATTCTCAAGCAGGGGATTCGTCGAAAACAACCTATCTGTCTACTTGCTTTCAGCTCTGTTCCCGTGTCGATCTTTGCTTGAAGCTCTCAACGCGCAAATTAAGTTCACTGCCTGCATGACGGAGTGAAATAACCCGCTATGAGTAGATGGGACTTTGCCGGGTATTCCTTCTTCTTGATAGCACAGGGGCACAGCGGTAAATACCGAGGAAAGAAGATAAGAAAATGGCCACGCCACGGTAGCAAGTGTTCTGTGAAGGAAGGAAGCCAGGCATAGAGGTGCGTGCGTATCCGCGTTTTAATGCCTTCGACAACTCAAGCTTCTATTGCACCTTTAGAAAGCATTTAGGACACCCAAGGAAAAAAGAAAATGGCACATTTCGATGTGCAAGAACCCTGAGAAGACCTATGGCGCTTTGACAGAGCTGAAAGAAAGTGGAAAAAGGAGCGGTAGGTAAAAAATGCCACAGAAGGAAGAGAATAGGCATCGAGCAGAGAAGAGGCCGCAAGCACATTCATTGATGCATCGAATGCTAGTGTTTTCGCCTTATCCGCGGCGCTCCAAGTTGTCTCTTTTTGAACACAAAGAATTACCCTCATTCATTCATCTCAGATGCACAGTGAATCACGAGACAGGAGCGAAGACCGAAGATATTGATATTCCCGGATCGAGTTCTGACCCAGCAGGAAATAGGAATAGAATCGGACAAAGAGCTGTTAGCAGGGCTTGTTCACGAATGCCCTCTTATGTTAGAAGGAATCATTGGACAAAAGCGAAGTTGAGCGGAGGTATAAGAACTGGATTGTTTAGCAAATACCATAGAATAGGACAGCGGAAACATCCCATTGGGCTTAGAGTCCTTATGCAACTACCTGTAAGTTAAGCAAGTGAAGCTACCATCCAAAACCTAAGATATCTTCTTTCTTATCCCGCTCGTCGTCTAGCAGACTGTTAGCAACATGCCTCAGGATAGAGACAGATATTAGATATTCTCTAAGCTGACGCCTTACAACAAGCTAACACAACTTAACTACCGAAAACTGCTTTCTTTATATATAAAAGCCGACTACCGAACTGGAGGAGATAGGTGTATAGATTTTTTTTTGCACTCCTCCCTTATGAAGCCGATCTTCAGCTGTCCTTATAGCTGATAGCTAGCCCCTCTCAGCAGATTTCGAAAAACTTTCCAGGCGGCCTGCTTACTAGTAGGGAGACAGCCCAGAGCTCTCCAAGTTCCCGATGATATGGGGTATCGGCAAAAGTTGCTCGTTCGGCAACTACAATAAATACCTGCGATGCGAGGCGACCATTGAATAGAGGTCAAGTCCTTACCGCCAGCCCCAGCCTTGGCAAAAACTTTAAGCTACCTCTTAGAATCAGGGACGTTGGTCGTGGAATACCACTTCTAAAGAGTTAGGCGAGTAGCCCTTTCTTGATCAGGAATGAGCTTTTCCACTTCTGCCGTTTTTCTGGTCATCTGTGAAGCTTTTAGTTGCCTTCTTTGTCCCGTTGGGTAAAAAAGAGTCCCTTCTTTCCGCACGAAGGCATTCTTCTTCCTATTCTCGATCAGACAGCTCAGACAGTCTATCATTTCCATTTGAAGATGGATGGTTGGTACACATATAGATCCACTTGGCGTCTCGATACAGAGTGAAATTCACTACCAGCTTTCATACCTTCCCCCGTCTAACTTCCTTACTCTTTCACTATTCATACGCACCTGCATCCGCAGCGTCTTTCAAAAAGTAGTTGCTGAGTTTCCTTTCGCACGAGGCTCGAGGTTGAGTTCTACACCGATCCCTTCACATTTGAATGAGTGGCTCTTTATGCTTTAGGTTGAAGGAGCCCTGAGGCTTTGAAGGATGCTCTTTGAGGTATTTTTTCATAGCAATTCTAGGGGTCATTGATGGAGCGTTTCTTGATGATAGGAATAGCCGTTCTCTTCTTTCAATCCCGCCTTATCTGCTGAGCCTATCGGAGTTGCCTGTGTGAGGCTTCCTTCCGATCCTTTCTTTCGTAAAGCTTGGCAAAGGAGCCGTTCTATGACTTTATGTGGGTCTCTAAAGATTCCATCTGACGCGTGGATGGATAAGCCTGAAGCTAGTCCTTTTCGTTGTGATGGATTGGATTCTGCAAGAAAGGCTCTTATTGCCTGCTCCGCTACTAAACTCACTTGGAGAAAGCAACTAGGTCTCCCGATAGGATTATTTTCACTTTCGAGTCAGAGGCGTGTGAAGCCACGGAACGGAGAGGAGCGCAGATACTCGAGTTATAACGAGAGGGAGGGGTATGGTGCTTCCTTAGCCTGATCAGAGAAAGTAGTCATTTTGGTTCAGACTATAAAACATAGTACTCGGATTGTGTGCTAGACTCCATCCAAAGACCGCCTTGATGGTTAAGGAAGAGATTGAGTTGTTACACAAGGCGAAATTCATCAGAGTGGTGTTGTATCCTCAGTGGGTAGCCAACATCGTTCCAGTTACCAAGAAGGATGGACGGGTCAGGGTGTGCATCGATATGAGAGATCTCAACAGAGCCTGCCCGAAACCTCTTCCTCATATCGACGTCCTCATCGACAACACTGCCAGATACGAGATGCTCCCCTTCATGGATGGGTTCTCTGGTTACCTACGCCTGGCTGAGAGTGACCAAGAGAAAACCACACCTTGGGGCACCTACTGTTACGTCGTCATGCCTTTCGGACTGAAGAATGCTAGAGCCACCTACCAGAGGGCGATGACAGCAATATTTCATGACATGATGCATGTGTACATGGAGGTGTACGTAGATGACATCTTAGTGAAATCCAATACCCCATGCCGAGGTCCTTAGGAAGGTTCTACAGCGCGCTAGAGAGCACAACCTTAAGATGAACCCGTCGAAGTGTGTCTTCGGTGTGTCCTCCGGGAAACTTTTAGGTTTCATTGTTTCATTGTTAGTAAACGAGGGATAGAGGTGGATCCCCATAAGGCTAGGGCGATCGCCGACCCCAAGAAATATCAAAGCAAAGAACTTCGAGGTTGAATTGAATTGGACGACTGCAGTTCATTATAAGGTTCATTTCTCAATACTCCCAACGCTGTCGACCCTTCTATGAACTGTTAAAAGGAGGCAGAAAATGGGAATGGAATATTAGATGCCCTTCGATGACCTGAAAGCCTATCCCCTCAACCCTTTGAACTCGCTTCCTCGGCCGGAAAAGGACCTTGACCAAGGAAGGGTATAGTCTTAGTCCTTAAGACTTGCTCCTTGCGATCGAGGATACGAACTGGCTGCTCCACATAGGTCAAATCCGGCTGTACCCCTAAAGGTGTATAGTCGATGACATGCGATGGATCTGACACATACTTTCGAAGCATCGAAACATGAAATACATCATGAACTCCGGATAATGTAGGTGGTAATGCCAATCTATAAGCCACCTCCCCAACTCTATCCAAAATCTCGAATGGCCCGATATAACATAACGTGGACTTAGCTTTCCACGTTTCCCAAACCTCATAAGTCCTCTAGTAGGTCAAAAAACACATGATCTCCAACCTCAAATATCAACTCACGTCTCCGTGTGTCAGCATAACTCTTCTGCCTACTCTGAGCTGTAAGCAGACGTGGCCTAATCAAACCTGTGCACTGCTGGGCAATCTCAGGTCCAATCATCCTCCTCTCACCAATGTCCTCCGGTGATCCGCAAGTCAGATTCAACATTCCACTTGTGACTCTCGCCAGGGAGCGCCTTCCCTTGCCAAAGTTGAGGAGCAGCCCTCCTAAACAATCAGTCAAGCATTCACCATTGGTGGGGAGCTTAGCTTCCGCGAAGGTCGTGCGCATCTCGCTTATCTTTCTTTAAAGACGCATCATTTTTCATCTTTTTTTCTCTACGCGCTTTTCGCAATCTAGCAGCTTCTCATTTACGCTCATTAACGCGGTTTAGCTTAGCGCCCTACCCAAGCCCACCTCCTTAGCCCTCGCTTCTATCATCCGACATCGATCTCGGCTTCCTTGACAAGGCAATGTGAGTAACGTGCTGAGATAGATCTAGAGGTTTGCCGTGCCAGGGCAGCACTCCGGAAAGAACACAAGACCATACAGATGACATCGCGAATCGCGTACCAATGTGGACTGGACACCACATCTTGATCAGTTCGGAGCGAACAAAATCCTCTTTTGAGCCAAAGGTCTTCCAAATACTTTGAACTTAGTTTTTCTACTCCTTTGGGCGACCTCTAGGCGAACCAGTCGTCCTTTTGTTCGTATCCGGGGTAAGCTCCTTTAAGAGCCAGCAGCTCTTGGAAGCTCGTGTCGTAATCGAATTCAGGTTTGAGAGATTCTTTTTCTTCGTAATCGGGATGAGTGCGCGTCCTTTGTCTGCCGAAAGCCGGGTTGATATTGACGGCTGGAGAACTCTTCGTATCGTACAGAGGTTGAGTGAGGGGGTCGATCTTTCTTTCGTCAAAGTCAAAGCAGCTGCACAAGTAGGTGCAACCGTATTCAAATGAGGCTGCCATCCCTGCTCACCTTTTCCAGTTTGGAAAGCCCACTTCCATGGATGCTTACTACATAAAGAAGTCCGCAACCCTAACTCTGAGCATTTGAGTTAGTGTGAACTGAGTCGATCTAGCCCCTGATCCGCTTTCTGAGTGAGCCGATGACGCGGTTTGATAATCTTATCTTCTCTTCTCTTTTTTCCGGAATTGCACATTCTTCTTCTTCTAACAGTAAGAATCGAGCAGACGAAGGCAGTATTGAATTAAGCTTTCTTTTCCCATCCCGCTTTCTTCCTCAATGTCAGGGTCGTTGTTACCTATCTGTTCTAAGGCAAGGTAGGGAATGTGATTACCAATGATTACCGACCTCGTCTTAGTCCAGTTCGTCAGGTTGGTTTTCAGCCTGCGAACCGTGTCGCACTTAAATACGATTAGGAGCGTTTCGCACGTTGACGAGTGTGAACGAAATTAGTGAATGAGGGGATTGCAAAAAACAAAACGGATTAGGGATTCGTTGTCTCTCGCTTGACGAACTCTCATTCGATCTGTCAACCGTTTGTTTAATCCCGTCGTATAAGTCTCCGATCTGTTGTAAGGTCTTAGTCCCCGCTTCTTTTTCATGCCAGTGGGTGTAGTTAGTATGAGTGTATCTTCAATCGCGTATATGTAGGTGTTCCCCGCCGGGCGTAAATGGTTGGTGTATCAATCTTTCCTTTAGGTAATATTCTGCAACAAGTCAAGGGGAGTTCCCAACACACAGACTACTAGTCATCGGGCTTGAAAAGCTGCTCCCGCATGTTAGGGGGTATGCCTAAATCACTGTTATAAGAAAAAGCCGAGGAGCTCAGAGGGAAGCAATGGCTGATTAAATCCCTAAACCGGCTGCCTCAACCAGCAGTGCACCATCCATTCCCCGGTGTAGTAGCCCATTTTTTGCCTAAATTTCATACAGATGCCACTCAAATCGCAGGTAATTCAGGTCAATGCAAAGAGCAAGAAAAGCCCCTTGCATGATCTATTGAGTGAAATTGTCTCGTATCATCTCGTAGAGTACTGTACCGTCCTCGGTATGAAACCATCCCAAACTTCCCATGGGAGTACCGATCGATGGAACCCTTAGACGTGAACGGACGAAGAAAGCCCGGGCACTCCGAAACTTCCACTTCCAGATCCTCTTCAGCCTGTCCCCCTGAGTTTCTACTTTGTCTTATTAGGTGAACTGGCTATTGGTGACAAGGAGCTCTCTAAAGAACGAACCGAAATCCTGTCAAAACCATAACAAAAAAACCCATTTTCGAACCTCCACAGAACTCGTTATAGAAGAGTCAAGGGCGTCTACCTTTGAAAGCCTGCCTATTCATGATTGCGCACTCCCCATATACGCATTCACCACCTCTTTTTTCAGAAGCAGAAGTTAACGCATGAAAATCGCCTCCTACGATCCATGGTAAAGAAATAGAAGAGGGCGAAGCGAATGGTTCCATAATGATCAACTATCTGTTACCAGGCATTTAGCGTAAACAATAGATATGTATGCCACTGGATCGTCCACTCTACCCAGAGCTAAAGTAAGAGATTGTTCATGTGACACCAGACATGTAAGCTGAAAAGAGTTCTTCCAAAACATGCAAATCTTTGGTAAACTAGCAGAGTTGGCCATAAAATGATGAAAACCTGTAGCTCTACATACCTCGCCAAGCTTGGCTGCAGAAAGAATGGGTTATAGGATAGCAAAAAACGGACATCTGTGAAGATTTGAGAGCTGATGTATTCGAGCAATGGTTTCCGAGTTGCCAGAACCCCTGGCATTCACTTTACTCAGAAGATCGGTCACCTTCAAGCAAAAAGAAGTGAGCTCTTAAGTCCTCCCTTGCCTTGAGCCAGTTCCAGTCATGGGAGGACTTTTCCCTTACTCTTTTATGGAGGTGTAGAAAGAAAAAGCTATGGTCGAGACTATTGGCACTACTGGGCTGAATCTACTATGTTATCTCGCATCCCCCTTCGCATCAAAAAGATATAAGGGCTTATCCGGGGTTAGGTCAGCCTTGATCTATGTCACTGAATCCGCAGATAAGGAAAGGGCTTCGAAGCCCATGAAGATTAAGATTTCAAAGAAAGAGGCCAACAAAGAGACATTTGAGGTTGCCGTTAGCGGATATCCTGGCTGAAGCATCAATCTGCCGCGTCTTCCAGCCAACTCTTCATCTGCATTCTCATTCTCCTCCCGCAAACGCTCGACAGGCCGGACTGGAGCTTTCTCTCAAGTTCATGTAAGGCATCCGCCTGCGCATCTCTACTACGACCTTGTGCAGGCTGTTGGTCCGCACTCGGTAACGTATTGTCGGAGATCATCAATCTCCTTATGAAACAACCTATTCTCGTCTATCTTCCTCCTGTTTTCTTCAGTAAGAGCCATCATTTGAGAACGAAGATCATTAGATCGAGATTCAGTAAGGACGTCACTCCTGTCTGATCGGAGATCTGCCTCTCTGATTGATATTCATTCGTTGTCGCGGAAAAACTCGTTTTGATCCCCTACGCAGTCATTTGTGATTGAAACCCTAACAAGACATCAGACGAAATCAACACCAAGCTGGAGCGTCAGGTACCCCCGCACTTGCACACAGATCCTTTCTCAGCGAGACTCTGAAGAGTCACTTCTCGTTCAGCGTCATTAACGACACTAGGGAGCTCACCCAGCTCAAGAAACTAAGAACGATCGGCCATGACCGAAGATAAGATAAATAAACTGCTAAAAACACAAACTTCCTACCCAGAAAAGAGACCCCGTGCCAGAAAATGTTCCTCGGTACTTGCTTCTATGAAATATAGGCTCATTAAAGGTGAAAGAATTAAGCAAGGAAAGCACATACATAGCGTCAGCGTATTGAATTCGATCATGGTTGCGTGGCAGTCCCTTTAATATACTTGCAAACAACCAGTCCCTTTTTCCACCCTTTTTCTTTATTTACAGAGAATAGGTAAAGAGGTAGCACTGTCAAAGCGATTCTAAGCCTTTGCTTGTCCTCTCTGTTCCTCGTAATGACCCGAGAAAAGAAAAGCGGATGGACGGTTAGGAACCTCTCTCAGTCTTCTTTTCTTGTTTGC
The DNA here is from genome assembly GCA_005019695.1 of Trichopus zeylanicus subsp. travancoricus. Classification (NCBI taxonomy): domain Eukaryota; kingdom Viridiplantae; phylum Streptophyta; class Magnoliopsida; order Dioscoreales; family Dioscoreaceae; genus Trichopus; species Trichopus zeylanicus. The sequence goes on along the minus strand of RXID01019377.1, from coordinate 109,234 downwards.
CGGTTCAATAGCAATAGAGCTTGTAGAAAGCCTTGACGCGTTAAGTACCGAATAGAAATGATCGTAGAGAAAGGAAGAGTACCAATCTTCCGTAACTAACGAAACGACTTATACTAGAATACCTAATAGGACTTGGATGACGCTCTCAGGGAAGAAGAGAGTACTCTATCCTGAAGCTCAGTTGAACAATTTCTTTAATAGCCTGAGGCTTGCCCCGATAACGATGGATCTCTAAGGAAGAAAGTGCACCAATCTCCCACATTTCATGACCTGAGGAAGAGCTTCAGTCAACACTTCTCTGAGACAGGAGCATAAAGGAAGATGACTAAAGACAAGAACATAGAATAATAAAGAGTGAGGTGCGCGCATAGTGGCAAATAAGCGGTCATTCTATCCAGATCTCAAGACTCATCAACATTCTCATTCCATTACAACAATATCAATCAAACAAAGTGAAGAGCAAAAATAAAGACAAAGACCAATCAAGGATCTACAGTCAGAGAAGGTGTTGGAATCGACTTAGAGAAAACAACCGTTAGCGAGTACAGTGAAAGCGGAACTGAGAAGTGTTGCTTACAAGCGCCTACGTAAGGAGCTTATACCATACATGCCGGTAAGTGAAAGTAAGAACGCGTGTGGAAGGTAGAGCTCAGGCACCTACGTAAACTCCTTCAGTTCCGGGTTGGTGAGAGGGAGGTTCATAGATAAACTACTGATGTTACGGTAGTCTGACGCTCTTTGTCGTAGAAATCCTATCTCTCGGTTATCAAAGAACCAAGATACTTCATATGCTTATGTCTCAGCAGATGATGGAGGAGGAGATCGAACGATTACTCCAGGCAGGCTTTATCTGGACCGGACGATCAAATACACAGAATGGATATCTCCCATGTGGTTTGCGCCTACTTTCCTTAGGTTAAGTGTTACATAGAGCATTAGCTCAACTCCAAGCCTTTCCCTCCTTTTCTTTCCAAGCAATCAATGCGGCTAAGCGAACTAGGTAACCCTACCTAAGAGTAAGAGGGGACCCGCCCGACTTCCGAGGGTCTCGAGCTTATTCTTATTCAATGCTAGCTCTGACCTAGCCCCCCAAAGGCTTAGAATCAATGCTTTGACCGGGAATGCCCCTTCTCTCATAGCCCTGCCCTAGTGGGAATCTCAGATGTGCAAAAATCCTCCCTTGCTTCTTCCCCTGCTAACAGAGGCAAATTACCTCGCTCGACAACAATCCTTGCGGAACCTGTGTAACTGAGTCCCATCTTCCCGGGGACTTCCAATGCGGATACCCGCCCCTTCGAAATCGTTTAGCGGGCAAGAGCTGTAATATCCCTTCCCTTTCGCTTATGCGGTAGTGTCCACAGACTTTCCTATCTTTAGCTGGATTCCTCCTTACCATCCGTCAAAATATGGGTCTTGGATGTCGTGATCCATTCATTCAATGAAGACCTTCTTGGGTCCTTTATCTGTCTCTTCAGTTTGAAGAAAAAGACCGACGACTACGCAACAAAGGACTTCCAATCCTTGATCCGCTCCAAACCAAAGTAGTGAATATTCCGATTATTCCGATCACCGAGACCGGAGTCGTGGGTCACCGGTTTGTTAAAAACGGAAACCGCTTTCTCTTTGGAAGGCCTCTCTGAGGTAGCTTCTCCAAGCCCTTCAAGGACTGAAAAAAGAAAGCTTCTCCGCAATCCTTTAGACAACCAATTCCTCTTTCAGATACCACAAAGACAGGGTCAGCATAGCTCTCGACGTACCTACTCGTGTTCACCATATGCGGATGCATATAACTGCGATACAACCACTGCTATGTAGACGCACAACTTCGTTTCAGACTCCGGTATGGATTTATGTCTACAGTCCGCCCCAGTCACTCAACCTGAAAGCTGTCTTGGAAGTCGAGGTCTGGAACCAACGGCGTCACGGTGGGACGGCGGAATTGCTCGCAATCGAAGAAGCTGCTGGTGCTCACTCACTCGAATGATGCAGTGCTTTGGCTCGCTCTCATGAAACCATACCTTTCCAGACTGACGCAAATCAGTGATCCTATACCTCGAGAAACCATTCAAAAGCTCAAAGGATCTCATTTCATGGTAGGCGAATCCGGAGTGTGCAGGCTTGTTAATTCACAATGAAAAAGAGGAAGTCTCCACAACCGTAGAAGCGGAAGCGGCGGGGAAGCATTGAAAGCAAAGCAAGCCTGCGTGAAAAAGAGTCGAAAAGGGCTGATTGCGACCCACTCTGACACTTTATCATATCGATTCCTTGAGTGGTTGGCCAATCCCCTTGTTGTTCAGCCCTTGTCCTCTTTCCTTTGGATCATCTTCATTTGCTTAAGGATCTGTCAACGCCTTTGACACATGAATCAATCCTAACCTCCGAAGAGGGGCAAGCCTCAGGCCGAAGACCACAAACCAATTACTTTATCGTACGTCATTAAGAGAAGTCAGCCGCATTAAAGACTGACCCAATCCAGAAATAGGCGATCTCACATTGGGTATGACCATGATATACGAAATATCTTAATCCATGTGCACCAGGCCTTCCCGGGTACAAGCGGTTGGACACATTTCAAACTTTAATGCGCATATCTATCGCAAAATCAGTCTACTTTACCTAACCTATGAACAGGCACTGCATAAGGGATACCCGGAACAGAAGAACGATCACTTCTCGTAACTGCATGACGCTTGTGGTAATAAACAACTGGATCAGTACTGGCCATCGCCGCTACAACTAAAAAAGAAAAAGGTTGGGTACTGCGGAAAGAACAAAGGTTATTTCCACTTCCGCTTCCGGTTCAGATGCAAGAAGATGTCTGGCTTAATGAAAAGGTAAAAGGTACTGGATAAACAAACGACTACCTACCGGGGGTAACCACTACCTAGGGTAGCTTTCTCTACCTATGGACGCGGCGCTTTCTCGACCTACGTGGATAGAGTAGTCATTTTCTCAATCATTTTGCGGGGCTACGAAAGATGTAGTGGAAGAGGTCGGAATGGGATGAATGCAGAGAGGAGCGAATGGAATACTTGGAACGAGCCGGAGAGGGTTTCGGAATGGAATGCGAAGGGACAAATGCCAAAGCAAATGCACAGAAGAAGTCAGTCTTAGGTCTTTATCCGGTCTTAGCATCCTCAGATGCCCAGAAGTCTTCTTTCATACCCGCGGAATAAGGGCTCTTCTTCTTACAGAGAAATAGGCGCCCACAGAAGAGTACGCTTGAGAGAGAATATCGAATCCCCATCTCGTTCTGGTTCGGGAAAGAATAGATTGTAGCTCGGTATCGAATAGTGATGGGTTAGCTCAGTTGGTTATCGAGAAGGGTTAGCTCAGTTGGGTTGCTTTCAGACAGAGAAGTCCCAATCACGTTAGCCCGGCACTTCGCTTCAAACGATACCTCCCGAGGCTCCATAGATCTTCCAACCAAAAGCATTTCCCGATCTGGCTGGTACGTCATCCGTAGCTTTTAGGTATCGGTATCGTACGGTTGAATTGGACGATTCGCTTCTGAGTTCGCTTCCGACCCCGCATCAAAGCTACAAGTATAAGAGGTAGAATCCCAGCTACAAGTATAAGAGGTAGAATCCCCGCTGCAAGTATCATAGGCTCCATACCCGCGTTTAGTCTCATAGGCTCCAAGTCTCATAGGTGGAATACTGGTAAGAAGTACGGGGTATCGAATCCGTCAACCGAGTAGGACTTTGTTCGCTTCGGGCAATAGTCCCACGCCGTATACAGTAGGGATAACGAAAAGGAAAGGTCAAAGTTCACACTGCTTTTCTTTATCTGTATTCTAACGTTCGAAGTTTAGAATCAATAAATCCGGGCAATAAAAGAAGAGGTCAATCTTAGATAGTAGGACTCGACAAGACGTCTTGTCTTAGAATAGGAGATGAGTGGAAGGAAAGGAGTTTCACCAAAGACTAAGACGCCTATAGACCATAGTGAAGCTAGGAGATGAGTTCCGTTTCTTGCCTTAGGGAATAGCAGGTTTATTCTGATGGTTTGTATCTTCTCTAATACCCCCGTAAGAGAGGGATGAGTTCCCCTGGCATAGCTTCCCGACCTTGACTTTAGGGAGAGGGGACAATATGACCAGTTCTAGTTGCAGCCGAGGTTCCGATACAAAGAGCGGATTCTCTGGTTTCGGAAGATGCGTTGCTTCCTCCCCCTATCGGCCAGCGTCTATGCCCTGTCTTCTCCTACCTTAGACCTTATTCCGCCCAAGCTCTCATAGCATTCGTCTTTCTTCCCATATTTCGCTCCTTTCATGTTCTAGAATCAGGTAGCTCAGCATCTAATCTAGTGAAGTAGCAGAAATCCGGGCGCTAACAGCTACTTTCCTGGCTTTCAGCTTGAAGTTCAGTTACTCGCCTAGAGCAGTTTCAAACCTCAACTGGATCAGATTTAGTAGTTAGTGGGAATGGCCCGAGAGGGAAGAATCGATGTTATCTCCTCTACTCATGAGTTTGCACAAAAGTAATTGGTTGAAGGGATCTTAGCCAACGGATCCCGACCCGGTTTATCGATCAACTATCTTACAAAAAGCTTCTGCGCATTCCCATTGTTTCCGATCAAAAGAGTGTATCTACAACTTTGTTTTATTCTAAAGAGTGGGTAGACTACGTCATTGCTTTTCTCTCCATTACCCGCTCGGACCTATATGAGAAGGCTAAGGGGATCTTTTATAGGCGGATATTGGATGATGAAGCACTTGCCTACTTCCCACCTGGCCTTTACTTTAAGGAAGAAGGATCGGGGACCAAGACGAAGCGTAGTACCATACCCGAACCTACCTATCGCTAGATTTTTACGACTTGGTGGTGGAAAAGGGAAGGGAGCAGGATTGCAAACTAAACTAAGGTCTATGAAGAATTGTGAGAATCCCATAGTGTCAAAGGTCACGAACTTACAAAACTTAAGAGAGCGGGTAGCCCTTATTTGATTTGCTGACAGTTGCCCCTTCTTCTCTTGTTAATTCCTGAGTGCCGGTCTCTCATCCATCCTTTAGGCAAGCTTCCTTCATGCAGGATCTAAATGAACCTTCTATGCCAACTAGGTCCCGGAACTGCTTGAGAACGAGAACGGAACTTGCTCGAATCCTTGCTGGCTTACTAACTCTTGCTCTAGCTCCTACTCCTGGAAAAAGGCTGACTCATTTTATTACTTTATCCTATAACTATTTATCCAAGGCGCTTGCGGGCTTACAGTAAAACCTACAAGGAAGGATTATAGGGTTTTAGGGCACCTGGGAACCTACAACGAAGGGATGAGCGGGTACAGGGTATACTTTTTCCCAAGCGGGTGGAAGGAATGAATAAACGAAGACTGTTTCAGTGATGTCTTTCTCCGCTCTGCTACTCTACTGACTGAAAATGGAATATCCCCTCAAGCCAACTTCCTAACCTTATTCTTCCAATCTTTTGCTTTCACTGATTCTGACCTTCCCTTCAACTGACTGACGGTCTATCCGGCGGCTTACTCATTGACTACAACGCAGGGTTAGTTGCTTCTATATCTTTTCTTTATGATCTTGAACTTCTCGCAAGCGCCTTCCATCTGGCTGGCAACCGTAGCTACTCTATCCCGCTGACACGAGGGAATGACTTTGAACTTCTGTACCTGAAACTGACTCTTCTGTCTTCCCTTTCTCTTCCAATCTCAACCTTTGAAACCTTGCTGACGCTCCAGGGAATTATTCTACAAGACAGGGCACCAGGGATTATAGGGTTATAGGCCAAGCCGGATACAAGGTATATAGGTTCTCCTACAACAAGGCAGGTTACTATCCTCTTCCTCCCCTGGTAATTTCACTGAAACTGAGAATGACGCGCTTAGCTTCCTATCCCCTTACAGGTTTAGCTGGTTCTAACTACTTGCTAGCTTGTTTGCTTACTATCCCAATCTTTACCTGGGACAACCAATCTCATTGGCTTGCTTACCTTCTTCTTAGGCTGCTTCTTTCCATAGGATGAAAAAGACTGATTGTATTTATACTCGCTCAATTCCTTGCTTCGCCATCAGGCGTCACGAAGAACAGACTCCCTAAACCAAGGATAGGAGAACAGCCCGCCCTTGCTAGCTGCTTTTGTGGAAAGAGGAATCCCCCCGTGAAGAGTCAGTGGTAGGTAGGCCTGGCTCCCTCTACCGTCCAAATGCTAGGTCCCTCTTCCGATGATGGTTGACCTACGCTTCTTGCTCCCGTCTATCCTTTGACTATCTTTCGGTTGGGAAAGTAAACCAACCTACTCTCCGATCCGCTCTACTGAAAAAGGCGCAAGGGTCCGGGAAAGAAGAAAGAAATAGAGAATAATCTACCAAGTCATGGTTTGGCCCTCTACAACCACCCTGCCAGCTCGCCGCTTGGACTTTGAGCCTCTTCCCTCTTCCGTCATCATTCACAGGGATTTCGTGAAGTCGTAAGGGCGTAAGCGGTTAATTGAGCTAAAATACCTTTCCACTTTCCTTTCCTCTTGGATGCATATTGAAAATAGAAAAGCCGTATATTAAGTAAGGGCAGAGAAGAAAGTTTAGGTAAGGTTTGTACGCCATCAAGGCAGGTCAGATGAAATTGTCTAATCCCAGAAAAAGTGAAAGTAGCTCCCTTAACAAGAGAAGAAAGGGAGGATTCTTGTCATGAAAAAAGTCCCCCCACTTTTTCATTGGCTTTAGCGGGGATAACTATTTTGCACTCTCCCGGCTTTCCTGCTTGGCTTGAGAATCGGTAGAAAGGGACTTTTTCAAACCGGACGATAGGGCGTTACAGGGTCTTCAGGTTACGGTTACTATAGGGCTTACAGAACTAAATAAGAGACAATAGGGTTAGGAAAGAAACTACCTATTAAGGGATAGTAGGCTAGCTGGCTTGGCGGGTTTATTGGACTACCGCACTTGCTTGAGGTGGGCTTTCCCTTCTCTATGGTAGCATTGTCTTCCCGCTACTAGAAGCTGCGAAGGGGTGACTTACGGGAGAAAATGTTGCGAGGGTCGGGCAGGTAATGGCAATGGCCAGCTATTGCTTTTCAACTTCCTATGAAAGTGAACCGGGCGTAGCGAACAGATCTTTCTCTTCCTAGTGCTGAGGAAGAAGTAGCGATATGCCGCGTCTGTTAACATATTCTTTCTCTTTCTCGATAGCCAGCGAATCATAGCGTAATTTCGTACCTCATTTTATTCCCTATAAGACAGAAGCAATCGTATGACCTCTAGCTCATCTCAGATGCGGCCGGTGGCTTTCCTGAACCTTTTTGCACTGATTAGGCAGAAGAAAGATGCCATTTACCTATGTTATATGAGACTGTGGAGCACGAAGGGCAGCCTTTCTTTCGATTCTCAACAGCATCCGTAATACCTCTCTCTAGGCTTACGTCACTCCATTCGTCGGCGTAGTCTTAGTGCTAGTAAGAGATTGGAAGGGATTGAGCTTGATCTTTTTCTTATGCCTTGGGAGCCCAGTCTTTAGGAGAAGCAGCTGCTCACTCGTGACCAAGGAATGGATACCTGGGTATGTCAAACTATCCTCAATCTCTTTCCCTACTTTCTCACTTTTTCACTCTCTACATCCCCTGACTCCTTCTCCTATCTCGCAAAGTAAACTTCCCTCGATCATTCTTGCTTTTCATACGACTTGCCTGCCTAAAGAGAGAAGAATGGTTTTTCATAAGGGCCCCTCCGGACCTTGCATGTCTCTTTCTTTGGTCTTTGGGATTGGCTCTTCGGAAAGCGAAGGCTTGACTGACAAGGAGACGATTGGCTATTCGTCAAAGAATGAGGTCGTGACGAAGATAAGAGAAAATCACCTTATTAAGAACCTTCTACTTGCTACTTGGCTTTCCGTTTCAATCTGTCTTGTCGAGTCCCCTTCAAAACAGGCGGATTGCCATTGCTTTATTTGAATCTCGATTAGATTACCAGTTATTACAGAGGATGCCAGTTCTGACTTAGAAAATATAGATAGATGCTTTCTACTCAAAAGGAGAGCATTCGTATCTAGACTGACAATACGAAAACGGAATAGTTGAAAAGGCGATTGTAGTTTAATATGAATGAAAACTGTCTCTAATCGCCCTTAAATGAAAGTAGGTAGAGCTTACGGGGAACCCTATAAATAAATGCGTTGAAGGTAAGCAGTACTAGACCTGCTCTTACTTTAAGGCAACTAAGGGAGGATAGATTGTAGCAATAAAGATGTCGACTAAAGTCAGTTTGTGTGCTGCTCCCATTAGGTTTTCCGTTAGTGAGTGTGCTTCTTCTTTATCAAACTCTTCGAGAGCTCTTCAAGAGAGCAAAGACCTCCATAGAGCGTCATTCAACTTCCCCCGAGCTTTCTTTGATAAAGTAATCCAATCTAATGACGGAGAAGTCAGTGTGTTAAGGCATGGCACATTGAACTGATTGGCCTGGCCACTCTATGACGCTTTCCCATCTCACAAGGCAAGTCTAGGCAAGAAAGGGGTACGAAAGATTGCTATTCCTTGCCCTTTGCGGGCGATAAGATGACTCTTATGCTTCTCTGGAGCCGGATGTGAGCTTCTCGCCTACTGATCTTACTCCAGCAGCGGACGCATCAATTGCAATAGCAGCAGACGCAGAGGAAGAAATCCTTGCTTGCTGTTCGGGGCGTGGAAAGAGTAGTGAGAGGAAAGCCTTGAGCTTCCCTTGTTCTACCCTTCGTGACCCAGGTGATTGAATATGAATCTAACTCTTATTTATGCAGCGACAGAGGCAACATCCCTATATGTTGATAGATACCCGCGAGAGTGACTCGTTTCCTTAAGGCATGGCATGCCCCTACTCAACTTCCTATTGCAAATGCCAAAGCACCAAGAGCGGCAACTGCAAGTTCTTTCATACCCTCCGCTCAGGGAAAAGAGCTAACTGCTGCGGGAGAGGCGATGGCGACCAACTTCAGTAAGTAGCCTGAATGTGCTGCCAATACTCATGACGTAGGTAAGTTCGAGCTTGCTTGATCCGTAGCGTAGGTCTCTCGTCATCGGTAAGCTATGGTTGAGGAGTAGGCATCGGCAACAGGATTGATGTATAAGCTGGGGTGGAACGGTCGACCGGAAGAGTAACTGAACCTTTTATGCATTCGGAAGCAGAATCGGTAATTACCTATTGTTCATTCTTATTATAGCTTTCCGGCCTTTGCCGCTCTTGCTTGAGCCGATTGTGCGGATCCTGTTCCGATTCCATTATGGCGGTGGGCTTTGACGCGGACTGACTGACTTTTTCGGAAGATTCGATTAATCTTTTTCTATGTCCGGGGGCGGTATGAAGTGCTTTCTTTGACCGTCGAATGGCATTTCTTCTTTCATCCCTATTCCCGAAAGAATCTTGCTTAGATGGTTAAGTCTGACTCTTCTCTTTCCTTACCAAGAGGTCAATGTACTTGCTTGTAGTTTAAAAGGGATTGGCTTAGTGTAAAAGAGAGAAGAGAGCTCTTTCCTCTTTTTTCACTATTTCATTCTAAATGGAATTCGGGAAGGTGCTCTACCTACCCTTACCTCTATCGAGGTAAGCAATAACAATTACCTTCCCCAAATTACCAGACTAAGACTTTTCTGTCTAGATCACTACCCTCTCCTTTCAGTCGAGCACTTCATCCCTTGATCCGGAAGAGGGGAGAGAAAAGAGTTGCTTGAGATTGACCAGCAGGCACTAGCTGATAATGCTCAGTTATGGAGCACTTGTCTGGAGAACGAACCTAAAAAGGATTAGGCTGAGGTGTGGATGGATCTGGCAAGATCTTGGCCGACGGGGTACTGATCAGATTCCAGCACTAGGAGGATCTTTCTTTCTCATTTAGTTCACCCAGGCCACAGACGTGGACCTTCTTCTCTCGGGAGGTCCCTTGGTTCATCCAAGGCCTCGTATTTCTTCTCCGAAGACAGGAATTGGGTAGTAGGGGGTGGGACCCTTTGATCCCCAAAAAGGATTTTACGTTGGTCTTTACCGGGGGGAGAAGAGAAGAAAGGGATGGGAGGGTGGATGTAATGAAGCTGCTTATGGATCAATGCTGAGATTAGACCATGCACAGGACCGTGTTTAAGAAAGAAGGATGAATCATGTAAATGAAGTTGGCAAAGAGAAAGATAGAAGGAGAACTCCCAGCTCTGGAGCTTCTTTCATTCTTCTTGTTCACTGCGTCACTAATCGTTCTGTCCTACTTGACTTTATGTTGATACCTCACCGGTTAGGAGCTGGCTTAAGCCATGCCCTTACTTTACTCCCAAGACCGGATACGCAGCGTCGAAGAGAAAGACCCTCGGGTCCACTTTCGATTTTAGCTTTAAAGAATCTAGTGAAAGCAGAACCCGCGCCTTAAGGAAGAGTAGGAGAAGTTGGCAAGTAGATTCCCATTCCCTGGGCTACGAAACTCTGATCCCATCTCGAAGAGAAATGGGAAGACAAGAGCAAGTAGTAAACTAACCTTCCTCTAAGAAGGAAGTAAGCTGCCCTCTAATCCTAACAACTACCGTATTGGTACTACCCTCGGGTGACTTCCCCTCTTCTTCTTTTTTTACATGAGACCATGAGTTCAGAGTCGACTTGAGCGAGAAGAGCTTCTGAAACAAAAGCAAGAACTGCTCCTATGGCAAAAGCAGAGTGAACAGCTATATAGCTTTTTTCTTCATTTCCAGGATCTTCGGCGGATAAGAAGAGAACATAGGCCGTGACAGAGAAAAGAATATGGCCTTGAGCGAAATCATTGACCTTGCGCCTGAGGACATTGCCGCATTTCATCTCTTTGAGGATCTAACTCTTTCCGGCGGCTCGGGTCAATTCAGTCTTTATCTATAGTAAATAGCCAAAGGGCTGATGAAAGAGCACCTTCTTCTCTTCTTCCTGAAAACATTTGCAGAGCGCATCTCTAAGAGGAAAAGCAAGCAAAGACCTCCCCAAAGGTTTGGTGGCCTCCCGGGTCAAAGCAAAGGAAGTCTCCTCAACCTTGGCCAACTCCCTGTGTTATTGTAGGGAAGGGAGGCTTTTCACCGACTGAGAATACCACCTTTTTGGTAGTAGAAAAAGGCTATCCGATTACACCTATAGCCGCCAACGCCTAGCAGAAGGAAGCTTGTTGCGCGCGATTCTAGCATACCCGAGGCCTCTCCTTCCTATCAAGGACCACACAGAGTGCTGCGTGATAAGCTGCTCAGCGCACTAGTGAAAAGAGGACTTACTAAGCAAGAACAGATCTTCTTTCTACCGGGATCATGATCCTTCCGCGTCCAAAGAAGCAAGCAAGAGATGAATTATGCGCTCTTTCATATGAATTGGGAGCTACTTCAAAACCAAATGCGCAAGGGCGATAGCCTTGTATAGTTGCTATCGGCTCAATCCCTTGCTTTTATCTGTGCTACAGAGCTAACTGGGACTACCGAGCTACCGAGCGCACAAAGAAATACAACTTGTATACTTGATTTTCTCTTTCCTAGGGACTACGCAATCAAACTACTGCGTGTTAGCCTTTTCTTGTTGCCCGCCTTCTTGCTATAAATTAGCTGGAGCCCAACAAGCAAGGTCCCAGCTGCTTTATAGAGGCGAAAGCGCCAGCCTATAATCCAACTAAGCTAAAACGACGCGCAGTAGGAAGATTGCTGGATGCGCAAACGAAGAGCCGGGGAAAGACCTTCTTCATTGAGAAGAGGGAGTTGATCAGGAGAAATCGCTCTCCATTCACTCCGCTGGGTAGTATAGAGCGCGCTGGGGGAAGAGTTAGTTACCGAACACTACCTTCTTTCTTTGGAATGAACAGCCTAGATTTTTGACCTTTTGTACAAAGCACTTTTAAAGTGCAAGACCTGCTTAAGAACATTCTCTTTCTCGCTTCGTCGGTGCACTTTCCTTTTGGATGCCTTTCGTGCTCCACTCCGTTTGCTCTTTTTCTCTTCTTTTGATCCGCACTCTACTTGTTCTCCGTCCACTCTTGGACTACTTAAAACGGAAAGCGGGCATTCTTTTAGGATGATGAATGGTAACCAGTGCAATAGATCACTCGGATGCCCGGGTGATGAGATAAACGGCCTATGCGGAATAGAGGAAAGAACAACTCTAACTCTTTAGATATTGTAAGGTCAGCTAAACTACTGAAACTCCCGCCTGACAACTAAAAAAAGAAAAGTAAAGGCCGAAGTCCCAGATATTTCATAGCCTGGGTATTGCCCCCAGCGTATAAGCTCTCTACTCGGGTCCTCTCGACACTGGGAGAAAAACCGGAGCAGGAACAAGTCTTGCATTTCTGGCCAAGATCTGGCCGTTTGTACGGCTGGATTGCGATACCATGACGTCGGTATGGGACCCAAGGACTTGCCGAAATTTTTGCTTTGTTTAGTCATGCATTATGAAATGATGGGCCTCCCTCGGCAGAGTACCGCAACAAATGGTTTATTGGTGACTCATCTCCATTATACTTTGTGTACTTCCGTTTAGCGCCTCGATGCTTGGTCGACGCCTCAACCTGTATTTCGTCGAAAGCCGGTGGAGAGGGAGGCAATTCAGTCGACACGTCTGCGTGGCTAGCCGACGCCACGGATGATGGTTCAGCTACAGTTTCCATTTCTTCACCATAGGAAGAGGGTTCCTCAATTCCCAGATGATAGCAGGTCACGACACCAGATGGAACTTCCCAAAAGAGTTCCTCGGATTCTTCTGACACAACAGTTGCATAGTTGGTCGAAAGGTCTGGGTGGATTCCATCTTCGTATCAGGGTCGTGGGAGAGCACTACGACTTTGGGTTTCTCACCCGATGGTGACTGCCCCCTAGGGAGGCCTTGGGCGATCGAAGACTCATCCTTCGGTAGAACGGCATGAGTCTCTCAGCATTATAGTAAAGGGCAACAATGAACGGCTGAGGAAGGCCAACGCCTTGCTCTACCATTAGATAAAGGGTATGGGGAGGATGACCTTATTAGTCTGTTCCCACCTCTCTTTTATCTTTCGGTATTTGCGCCGGGACGAACATTTTTGTGTTGGATGATGGTTCCATAGGCAATACTTGGGATCATTAGTCTTGCCGCCTTCCTGGTGGATCAGGCAATTTCATCATCCCATTGTCCATCAGCCAGTGGAAAGCAGGAAGCTTATCCAAGCGTTCTGGAGGGCGTCTTTTTTCCTCGAACACGACTTTCATGCTTGTCTCCACCATTCTCCGGTCTGTATTCTGACTTCTGTAGTGTTGGCGGATGGCGCTCCTTTCCCTTTCTTCTGCGAGCGATTCCTCTATACTCGTCAGCTCTTTTTGCCTTGTTTCACCGATGAGACGTTATGAGCGTCTGTTGCTAACTTCCTTCAGCTGGTAATTTCTTCACAAGGGTTTCAAGCCGCTACGGCAAAGCAACATCTGTTCTTGCCAAACCAAACAAGCAATGGCGCATGACATTTGGTGGCTTCATGCCGCCATCGCTTTATGTAATCTTGCACGCTCTCATTCGCCTTCTCTTTCACGATCTGCGATACCCTTCCGATACAAAGAATCTATGAACAAATAGTTGCTGCATCTGTTCCCAGGTCTTAACCGGGTAAGGTCAAGTACCATCGGAAGGTTAACGACGATCCGAACAAAGGCAAGCACAGATTAGGGTTGAAGGCCAAATTTCCCAGAGCGTCATTCAAGTGGACAAGATGTTCCTGAGGATCGCCCGTGGAATTAAAGCGTTCAATGACAGGCATTTAAAAACCTGAAGGAAAACCCTCCCGCTCTATCTCTGCGGGATATGGCCGATGCAGGGCCAAAGGCGTAGTTTGAGGCTCCAAGCGAGAAAACGGAAAGCGCGCTAGCGAACGAGTGGAGTATACGAAGGGAGCAGGGAAGCGAGTGGAGTTGTAGTAACGTAAGAGCGGACAAAGCGATAAAACGAGTATAAAAGCGTAAGAGCTCCAGACTTGGAGCGATAGTTGGAGCATAAAGCGAGTTCCGCACTGGCTACACTCGCTGGGTCCCCGGATGGTGTAAGGTAAGATCCTTTCGTCACTGTTGAAGAAAGCCCTTTTTTACGTCCTGTAACAGAGGCTGGGTAATGGTAGCTAGTTGTTTGCAAGGGTTGCGCAGTCGACGTATCCTTAGGATCTTCCCCTGCGAAAACAACTGGAGATCCACCGTACTGCAGCGAGAAGAGTTAGATTATAGTATCCTCAGCCTTTTTTATGCTATGAAATATCTGAGACTTCGTTCCAGGGTTCAGCTATTGGATATGAAATTAGGTGACCCTCCTGTAAACCGCTCTGTCGGCTATCAAGTTTGATTCCACTCCCAGGGTTCTGCCCTATAGGTTAGGCTATTATCTTCCCCTCTATCAGTAGGCTATCAAGTCATCCGCCCTTCCTGGGCTTCTTTCTCTTATGGGTAATGAAATTATATGCCAGCAATCAAACCCTTAACTATACAAGGCCAAGAGGTAGTGGAGTCAAGCATATGAGCAAGGTCTTTGACGCCTTTATCAAGCCGTATAGCGTTAGCGTCCTTCTTGCTGGGCTCCAGCAGCTTATAGTAAGCGAAAGCAAGAAGCGGTAATAGCCAAACCTCGGAAACAACTTCTGGAGTCTAACCTAAGCTTTATTAGTTAAGCAAATACCTTTTATCTTTGTTCGCTCGTTCGATAACGCTATTACTACAGATTGCTGGGAGAGATTATGGAATTGTTAGCTCTGTAGCTCTAACGCAAGGGGCATTTACATTCCCCGGGTCAATCCGGATAGGATAGTAAATCGAATATATCTCCCTTATCTAATTATGCTGTAGTACCCGTTAATTTAGTCCTGGGGGATAGAATGGATTTGTTCGCTCTGTAGCCTGACGCTATAAAACGCTCGTTCCCTTTCGAAAACTGCTTCCAACACTGCTTCCTTCGTCTTCAAACCACTTTCGATTTACGCTCATGATTTAATATCATATGTTAAAGAATAGAATGATCGACGTATGGAGCTTTCTTTCCTTCTATTTATTACTATTACTATCGTTGTGTTAACGCTTAGGCTTTCGTCAGTCGGCCCTTGCTTTTAGGCGTTAGCGGTAGGAAGATTGCTGGGAAAAAGCGGTAAATGGAGCTCGTTCGCAAGGTATATAAAGTAGCGGGATAAACTCATTCCGTCGAGTAGGCAAGGGCAGGAAGAAAATGAAATCATGTCAATGTGATCGGTAAAAAAGCAGGATGAAAGAAGAATTTCTTTGAATTCCTCCGCGCAAACAAATAGGCTTATTCAATCGTTCGCTCGGGAAAATGGAGGGTTAGGTCAGTATCTTTCCTATATTCGATTCACATAGGGCTTTTACCGCTGGAGTCTCTTTTTCCGGAAGCGGGGTGACTTGCCTGTGTTAAGCATGAACGCCCTTTAGAGCTTCGAAAGCGAGTTAGACTATTTATTGAGATAGGGGTAGGGAAATCGAAATCATTGTTTGAACTTGCCAATCCGGAAACCACTTTCGGAGTCGCTACGGGCCCAAAGAAGAAGAACAAAAGAAAAGCAAGAAGGCCTTAAAAAGCCAGAAGAAGAAAGAACTCGCAAGGCCTTAAGGAAAGGAATGGAAGGGGAAAGTGCGGAGGAAAGGTCAGGATACGGGGCTCAGACTCAAGTCCCGCCTGAGGGGTAGCCAGTATGTGCCCGAGCGTCGAAATGGACCTTTGTCCGGATCATCAGATGGAGGAGTCAGTAATACGTCACTTGTGACAAAGCGCATGGGCAGACCCGGGGAACATTCTACCCCTTACGTAAGAGCTTCAACAGCATTATCCCTTTTTTTCCGTAAAGCAGAATACGGATGTGCATTTACCGATCCGCATCGAGCTAGCGGATGAAATGAAATGAGTTCTTACTGAGCTAGCCTTTCTATTCTCTCCCGCACCTCGATATGGCTTTCCCAGCGCTTTGACCGTTAAAACTACCGTCTTACTATACTATAAAAGAGACCCCATTAGTGGATTGGATTCCTTGTGAACAACGAACGAGCGCCAGGCTCTTGCCCGATCTTTCTTTCCTCCCCTTCTGCTTCCGTATCCCGATCGTCAAAAGAAAGAAAACCCCTTATCTCTGCTATTGCCCGATCCGGGTGGGACGTGGGAAAATAGGTTAGTAGCATTCTTCCGCTTCTGAGTGAGCTTCCTTGCTTCCTCCCGCGGAAGAAATTCTCTGTAGTAAAGCAAGTACCGCCATCTTTTCGTACCATTCTTTATCGAAGAAGAAACCGTACAACATGTCCCTCCCGAGACTAACAATAACATTATTTCCCTGTTAATGAATGGAATCTGCACTGAGCTCTTTTCTCTTCGCTAGGTGCTGTTTTCGTCATTACTACTTGTTTTTTCTTAGGAGCGAACATTGACTCTTGTTTTGGTACCTACGCGACTCCACTGGCCGTTCGAATGTGAAGCCATCTTGCTTTCCGATTCCTGTCCCGCAGCCAGGATAGAGCTTCTTCTGCAATCTGTATGGTGCTCGTCCCCGTCAAGCAAGGGCCAACTATACTGTTAGCTCAAGCTGTTGCAACGTCGGCTAACGCCTTTTACTTGTAGCGAATAAAGCTTTCGCGCATCCGTGCGTTAAAGCGGTGTAGTGGGATAAAAGAAAGGGAGTCAACCAACTGAGCTAACCGTTCTCTTTTCTCGTGTGAGCGTCGAAGGGTAAACATCCGATTCCGATTCTCCACACGAACACAGGGATTTTACGGGGAGAGAGAAATACCAATCCAAAAAGGGATGAGCAGGATTTATAGCAAGAAGGCGGGCAACAAGCCTGCGGCTTTTAGGGATAGAGTAGGCCGCTTTAGTTGGAAAGGTTATATTAATAAGAATTCTGCCACCTGCGAAAGGACTTTCATCTCTGTGTTGGCAGATCGACTCGATATAGTGGTCGAAAGAGAAAATGTATGCTAGTGGATCGACTCTTATCTTAGTAGACTTCAATGGAGGGATCAATCCTCATTCTTCTGGGTTGACTTCCATCACATAAATGGATGTAGGATGAATGAATGTCGAAAACGGGCTTGAGGAGAAGATCATTCAACGACAGCCCGGGGTCAGATGGAATCAGGTCTTCGAGCTTTAAAGCTAGGCTTCTTTTCCTTCCGTCTTCCTCAACTCAACATTCTTCTCTGGGTCCAGCCAGCGTCAGCCCTCTTCTCTCGTATACGGGCCCTTTTTCATCTTGTTGATCAGAGCATGAAACTATATGGATTGGGGAAAACGATAAGGAGAAAGATCCGTCTGACTTTCCAACAGCTACTCTCTAGTTATGTTTTGGTCTCCCTACCAATCGGCCCAACACAAGAAGAAGAACATTCGATTCCGGGAAAGAAGTCATTGGGGTCGACGGACGGTTTAGCAGTAGAATCCGATTCTGACCTACTGACTCAGCGAAGGAAGTGGTACCAGATACAGATGTTGTGGCAGAAGCCTTACGCGGGAAGGCCTATTGGCGGGCTACTTTCCTTGTCTTCCTCAAAACTCTGAGTGGATCCTACGCGTTAGTTCAGTTCAACTCAACATATGGATTGCCCACATGAACCCTATGGTTTTTCTATGATTTGCATATGTTAAGCGTACGGACTCTCTCTCAAGAGTGAGCGTGGCTGGCACTTGCCCGGGCTTGACCCGCTCTACAACCTCGTCATTGGGGTCGAAAGAAGAGTGTGATAGAAGGGATCAAAAAGTAAGCGCGTATGCGGTCCGCCAGTCTTTGACTTGAAAAGAAGGCTGGCTGACTCACAAGTATCAACAGGGATCACTAGTAGATTATGGCAGTTCATGTGGGGGTCAAGTTACATAAATGAGAGAGGCTATCCGGCGATCCAGGGCGGAGGTAAAGCGCAAGGGAATGGATCAAAGAATACATTGCCAATACCGACATCGGAATCAACAGTAAAGGGCTCGGATAATCGGCTTCTCCTCCCGAAGATGGTATGAGGAATGAAAAGCGGAAAGGCTCTTGTCTCCTCCCTCAAAGCCTCTTCGATAGCAGCTTGTACTCCTGGCATGAGATGCACCTTCTTCTCCTATTTCTTCAATTCCTTCATTTCATGTGTAGTAAGAATGGCTTGTGCAAGAATAGGTTCGATTGGAACTTAGCCCGCAATTCAGTATCTGGTATGAGATGAGTGTATGGTGATACACATTTCCAAAGAGAGAATGTAGGACTGAAAGAAGCTAATGGAGGCGTCGAAGCTGCTACAATAGCATTAGCGCTTCCAGGCACGCTTGCCTATCACTTCTGCTTCCTTCATCCTACTCCACTTCTCTTTCTTTCATGCTACGGCTGCTTCTTTCATCCTGATGAGCTACCCGAAGTGGCATTCCCCCCAATTGCTTCTTGCAGCGCACAGGAAATCTAACTCATTTTATGCCATCGGTCGCAGGCTTCCTTTCCTTGTTCATATGGCTACTTTACTAGGCTCTGAAAAGCATCGAAGATAGTAAGGACGAACAATAGGGGTCTTGCAAGTTCACTATGCGGCGCAGCCCTTTGCTCGAAGGCCTTGTTCTGTACTGTAGCAAAAGAAGAAGCTTTGGGAACCTTGAACGGAGAGGAAGCAGGCCCTAGGGAAACCCAAACAAAGAAGACCTAAAGGCATAGAAGCTGTGAAAGAAGAGGCTGTTGGAGGTTCGACGAGTGATCGTAGACGGTCTTAATGGCACATCAGTAACCGTTGTGAACGTAGGAGCCCTTCGCCTATCGATCCTAAAACTATACTATAGAGTGGAGTAAGAAAGCGATGTCTTAAGAAGCCTTCTGTCTAGCTCTGCACATGGTGGCTGCTGCATTAAATCAATCTTTTCTTTCTTTTATTTATCAGTTAAGATCTAGTAAGAAAAAGGGAATTGCTTTATCCCGCAAGTCAAGTAAGGAAGACTCTGGCTTAGCTCATTCACTCCTAAACAAGATAAAGTTGGACATTCGATCACCTACTCCATTGACAACGGATTTCACTACCATTCTCATTTTCGGGCCGTTCGAAAGGGAAAGAATGGAATTTCAAGCTCGGGAGGAAGCCCCTGAAAGCACCATATGGAAGTTGTTTGGCTTACCCCTTTTTTTCTTCTGTAGCATCTTATCTCCTGGCTACTCGCTATGCCCAACAGGTATTTCCCGCTTATGGCTTAGTCTCATTTTTCCCTATGCGAATGTGAAAGTTGGCCTACCGCCTTACCGCTTAAGGGGCTGATACCACGGAAAGGTATCAGAGCACGGTTTGGACCGTACGATTCGCACGTCAGGATCGACTCCATCTGTATTTCCGAGCTGGGGAGAAAGTTAGCTCAATCCCAGCTATCAAACTACCTAATAGCTATACGGCTTTCGTCAGGCAGCTCAATCCCTTGCTTTTAGTCTACCAGTGCCCTTCTTGCTTCTACCGTGCTACAGAACTCACTTTTCTTTTTTCCATCCCTTCCTTCCGGAACCTTCCAGTGCTTTCTAGTAAACTCTTCTCTGAACCTTTTCCTTCTCTTTTGTCTTATATCTGGACGGAGAATGGGGATCAAGTAAGACTGTCCCCCCACCAGCCCGTGGCTGAGTCAGACCACGAGACTGAACGTCGAAGTCTCGACCTGCTTGACCACCGGCAGATGTACCCATCAAAGAGTACATGCCTGGAAGGGAGGATTGGCGGTCTCCATCCCAAGCCCAATGCCGCGACTATATCGTAACATGAAAAGAGAAGACCGAAGCGAATGAGATCCTCATTACGCTCAGTCCTTTTCCAATGAACAGTTACTATAGGAGCGTCGAGCATTGCCTCGATGGTGACCCAGTCGTCATGCCCGCTTGACCACCGGCAGATGCCAGTACCACTGAAGGTAGTTGAGCCATTGGGTAACCCAACCTCTCTGAGAGGTGTACTCTTGAAAGGTTCGCTGCTCCCTTCACTTACAAGCACAAAGATGTCGTCCGGGAACAGACGTCACTCTTTCGGTTCCATTCCACGTCTTAGATGATGGATTAGGAAACCGTACAGATAGGGATGAAATGGACAGCCCCTGCCAAGCCACAAGGTGCCTGGGAGAGGTTTCATTCTACGCCACAAAGCCCAATAGCGGCGAAACCGCTTGGACTGCAGATGGTCGAGGGCCGCTTTTACCTTATACCCACTACAGAAGGTGGAAAACCGACAACCATGGTACCTATGAGCCACTGCATAGAGGCCTACGGGGTGGTGAGAGTTCAGCCATTCCTTTTCAAGCTTGACGGACACTGGTGAAAGATCCACAGAGAGACCTTTCACTAAGAACCTCTTGGCGAACTCGGCACAACCTGATTGGGAGATGAGAGATTTACCCTTGGAAATCTGAACTTCCAATCTTGATAAAGCGTGCTCGTAGACCGTAGCTACACGAGTGTCAGTGATGACTATGTCGTCACCAAGGACTGCGTACTGTCGGAAAAGACGATCAGGATACACTTGTTCCGCACACCACCATACCAAGACATGGTGAGTGAACGCAAACAGAGGCCAGGAAGATCTATAACCGAGAGGTTGCCCTGCTACGAAGGAAATCCAGCGATTAGCTGCAACCTTATTCCGGCGTAGTAAGGAAGGGAATATACCTGCTCTTGACCTACGGGAGACTTTGAAAGAGCAGTATTTAGGGAATATCAAATAAGTTGCAAGCTAAGGCAGAATGAACCACGGCAAGGCTGGGCAAAGCTTTCAAAAAAGGGTAATCCACGGGTGGAGCTGGAAGTTCGGGGGCAGAGAAGGTTCCGACCAGTCTTGCGGCGAGCCACCGACTGAGACACTCCATCTTCTTGGATAACCAACTGGTCGATGCTTTCATGATTGAACCATCTTATCTGATGCACCTTCGTCATTAGAGTTGGGCTATCCAGTTACCCTTTTTCTTTGTACGATTCCTCGCACTCACCTAAAGGCCTTATGATAGGAAAAAAGAGCTTTAGTAACAACTGAGTTCATTCCGAAAGTCTGTCTCAGAAGAGAAGAAAGATTCGATTCTTCTTTCTCGAGTTGAATGAAACTAGAATTCCACTATTGTTGGAAGAAAATCTCGATGTTTACGCGGGTTGGCCCAACTCCAACCCCTCGCTCCTCCATCCATACATGTGCTTACCTCAGAATTCTAAAAAAGATAGACTTAGTGACTGCATCAAATGACGGGGAGTGCGAAGTGCGATGGAGACTAATCGGGAGCTTGCGTATGTAAACGAAAGAGTCCCTTGATAGCTGAATGCAAGCGAGGCTGGACCTAGATTCGCGTATGTAAGTGAAAACGTCTTTCACGGAAAGAAATTCGGGTTAGCGAGGAAGATGATAGTGAAAGATAGAAGAAAGGAAATCCTTGGAGAGTCAATAATGACCTACACAAAAGTATCAACATATGAAGAATTTGCTTCCTCCGGAGCTTCTGGAGAGATGACGGAATGAAGATAGACGACGTATCAAGCAACTTTCAGGCTAGCAATTGTCTTGTGTGGGAGGGGCTAGACTTTTTATTGCGTATATAAAGCGGGAAGGACTTTGTGAGGCAGCAATGGGAGATCGCCCTCAGATCTTTCTCGTAGCCTCTGGCGTACTTATTTATGCGAGTTTATACTATCCGCTTCGGGTCTTATCCCATGCTACTCGAAGCGCTATCCCTTCTTATCCCCTCTTTGTACGAATCTTTCCGTCTTGGTCCGAATCTCCGGAAAAAAAGTAACCTGGAAGTTTCCTTGATCCGCTACTCCTCTTCATGCTATGTCCGCAAGGCTATCCGAGTTCACAGGTGGCCTTGCTTATCCCCTTTTTTTCATATTGGCCTGGTGTTCACCTTTTTCTTGTTGTTGTCGAGTGCCTGCTGACTTCTTTCTCCCATGCGGTTGTTGACCAACGTAAAACATGGGAGTCTTGGGGCATTGCTTCTTCTCTTACGTCTTACCTAGAATACGTCATACTTACGTTCGAACTACAGCTCGACTTCCTTCTTCTTTTTGGTCTGCTTTGCCTTGCTTTGCTACCGGGCTTGACGCTGCCCTTCCTCCACCGTTAGCTCAGTAGAGCGGATGCAGATTCACTAGCAAAGGATATTCACCCAGAAGCGGCAACTGCTTGAGCTGATACGCAAACAAGACCTGAAAGACCGGTTACACGTACACCAACAACGGCTACTCTTTCTTCTTTATCTCTTTCACTCCTTCAAGGCGCTAAGAAGACTCCTTGTTATCCTTATTCCACTCTGCGGATCGGAGTCGTTCACAAGAACTGACTACTCTCTTTCTTTTCCTACTTTAAAGAAAGAGTTAAGCAGAAGTGATCAACGAAGACCTAAAAGCAGTTATGTTATATAAAGCACTGCTGCCATTTCCTTTGCTACCGGCTTCTTTCAGTCCGGCAAGTCAAGGTAAACTCGATCTATCTTTCCGGCTTAGCTCACCTGGAGTGACTGAAGGATATTCTGATTCAAGCTCTGAACCAAAGCTCATTCCCCTCCTTCCTGCTGAACTGGATTGTCGATATCGACCTAATTTGTACTAACTGAAGAAGAAAAAAGATCTTTTTTAGCCCTATCCATTGTCTTTCCTGCTGATCTTATTCAGACCCCCTATTCAATTTGTCGATTTTCTTCTTCAATATATGAAAATGGCAGCTTACTAGACAAGGCATCAGGTTTCTTCTTTCCATAGATGCCTATGCGTTATTTTCATTTAAAGCCCTGCTTGCTATACGTACTGGATAGGTAGAAGGCACATGCTTCTCGACTACAAGGAAAAGGTGGAAAAGGACTAGCCGATTCAGCATAAGGCTATTCTTGGCTAGTAGATAGAAGAATTTCCTTAGGCCACTCCATTACCGAACATCCATGTTTTTTTTTTCAAAACCTTATGGAGCAAGGAACTTCACTATCGTATATAAGACTCGACTCGAATGCCCTCTTAGCAATTGAATCCGTAACCGCAGCTATTGAGTCTGCTGTGGGAATAAGCGCCGCAGAAGAGGCAGCTATTGACTCCGGTGCTTTCGTATCCGATGTGAGAGTATGAGTACGAGCTCTAAGCCTAGGCACTCTGGGGTGAATTACCGGTGCGAGAAGGGGAATGAAGCCAAGGTGAAAATGCAACTGTATCGATTTCCATGTCCGTCTATAGGCTAAAATGGACTTGCAGCCCTGGCACATTTACATTCATCTTCCTCTACGCCCCTCTGTTACAGAATTAATATGGTCAATCAGGCGTAGCACCTTACACTCTACCCTCCCCATTTCACATTAAGGGACTCTTATCAAAAAGAAAAAAAATGAATCCTAATGACCTACGAGAATAGTATTTTGCGATTCCGCGCATTGGAGCTGAATGAAAGTCTTTCCTTAGCCTTTCACACGTTGCTCTTCGATCCTCTTTATAGTTATCTTATTCCAACTATTCCTTCACACCCTACAATCTCCGCATCTAGGATTCTTTAGGTAAGCCGGCTTCGCACCTCCTCCGTGAGTTAAGCGCTTAAACAGCCTTTCCGTGCTAGGAATGGAATGCGTAACCCCGGGGCGAAGCATGCCATCCCCAGCTCAAGGTAACTAGTTAGTGCGGCGTAACAGCTGTTTTGCGGCGTAAACGCTGGTGCTATCATATGCATAGTTGAGTACGCCGCGACAACTAGTAGAATCAAGACAAAAGCAAGACAGGAAGGAAAGAGTTAGATCTGAGAGTACGTGAAGTTAGGGCAAGGTAAGACTCTTTTTCTATTCCCCGCTCCTAACGCCGGTAGAATAGAGAAGACTGGAATAAAGGACTAAGAGACTGATTTCGATTCCCCGATTCGTAAGAACTATGTTATGACGGACTGAAAGCTGAGGAAAGAGCATTCGCTGGAGGCTGTGAGCGTGCCTTGGAGCGTTCCCGTGTGGGGTATAGGGAAAAGCCGAGAGAGTGCATGAACTACCCAAGAATCTATCTCTAATAGTTCTTCCTTGCTTAGTGTTAAAGCTACTCTAAAGAGGTAGAATAAGAACTCAGGAGCTGCTTTAATTGTTGAAGGAGGGGGGTGTCTGAGATTCTTTCTGTAGTACCTGGGTGACGATGACATAGGGTAAGAGAATGAACGGAAGTAAGGTAAAAAGCCGAAGGAGAAGGAGGAGGCGGTATCACGAAGAATGTACCACGCAGTGAGTAAGAGATCATGTTGTGGGTGCGCCTGAACGTATTATTTTCTTTTTTTACTGGGGATAAGACTCATTCATCAATAAAAGTAGCAGTCGGGAGAGAGCGGCGTGGAAGTTTGCAGTCGTCGTAATTTATTTATGTAATAGTTACCGTAAGCAGAGGAATTAGATCCGCTCACTAAGCTAACTGACCGCATAGAACCGACTGTACGTATGATAAGATGTTTACTTCCTTCTTACCTTCCATTCGGTCCTCTTGTTTAAATAGAAAAGATCAAAACGTCGAGGGAGATTTTTCACTCTTTCTTCCGCTCATATGGAAGAGGTCTGATGTTATAACATTTCTTCCTGTCCTTCCTTGATGGAGAAGCATTGAGCAAGGCAAGGAAGGAAAAAAAGAAGAAGTAGATGCAAGAAAGAATGCGTTCAACGATAGTGCACGAATGAATGAATAGTGAAAGTAGGTAAGGAAGTTCGAAAGTAGCCTGTCTTCCTGTTCTCAGTGCCAATGCCCTCGCTCTGTCCAATCTCTTTTCTTTCTTTGACGCGGCTTGAAAGCTTCAGTTTGCAAGTTCTGAATAGGTTGTTTTCAAGCTCTCCAACGGGCAAATCCGTTTCAGTCCAAGAAGATGAAGTAATAAAGGAAAGAAGAGATCCGGTAAGAGGAAAGAAAGGAAGCCAAGAAAGTCGAGGGAGAGAAAAACCACTGTTTAGTGACGATCCTCGAAGAGTGGGAATGGCTAGTTGGAGAGATGCTTGGAATTGATTTGCCATCGGCATCCTAGCAATGCAATCCAAAGAAGAGAACATGGTTGACCTTGCTTTTTGTTCTCGTCATTTTGAGCGCACTCGATTGACCTGCCGCTTATGGTCTAGGCCTGACATTCGTCTTCGTCATCCCCGTCTCTGTCTCCAACTTCCCTTCGAAAGTCAACACAACATAAGAACGAGTAAAACAAGATAAAGACATTCTATGAACTTCTTTATTGAGGTGTCAAAGCGGCCCGTAAACCATCATGACACAGGGGAACGGAAAGCGCAATAGCAACCCATAATTACTCAAAAATGAAGGGTTGATAACGATAGAAAGAGCGATCCACGGAAGCCATTCAAACCAAGGATAAGAGCACTCTAACATGAACAGGACCGGGTCAGACATCGCCTTACGTCATAGAAAAGGTTAAGGAGGGCAGTGGATGAAGTTCTGTCTCTGCCTTTTTTGTACTCTATATTTTTCTTTTTCGTCATAGATTAGTTCAAACTCTTCACAAAGGAAGTCATGGACTGATCGCTTGGAGCATGAAATTGCATGAGATCTCAAATTATGGATAGCGGTGCCTATAAGGAAGTGAAAAGAAATAGAATAACCAGATGGAAGCCGTATAGTTTCTATTTGCTCTTAGACAGGAATTTCTTTCTCAGTTCGTGGGATCGGCATCCGCAATCTCATCGACATCGGACGAAGGTCAAAATGCCATCATATAAACGAGTAGGGAATCGCCCCGCACTTCGAGAGTGAGCAGTAGAGCCGATCTTCTTTTTGAATCGAGTAGGGAGGTCTAGTGAATGGAGGTAGCAGTGTCGGAAGGACTAGTAAATAGAGAAGACCTTCAACTAAACCCATTTAGTGGACCATCCTCTGTATATAGTGAAGAAGGGCAATGTCACTTTACAAGCTCTTTCGTCGACTCTCTCTTGATGTTCCAAACCAGGAGAAAGGGTGTAAAAATCAGCCTCTGATTCGCCCTGTAGTAGTCAATTCTCCTTCTTTCATAGGTGCAAGAGGGATGTGCCCATTTCACTGCTTGAGGAGGAAAAGGATCCTGACGCTTACCTTCTTCATAGACCGAAGCGCCGGCTCCTTACCCTCGCTTAGACGCTTACTACGCTCAGTCAGCAAAGAGTTAGGTGGAGATCAAAACGATGTTCATGTGAATGAAGCAAGACTCTCTTGTCCAATAGATTGACCCCCGCATATCCTACAATCCGGCACAATTACCGAATTCACGCCTTGCAAAGCCCTCTTTTTTCTAGTAAATAGAGAAGTCATAAATGCCCAACTTTCACTTTCCCTTATCCTATAAGATAGCCATGCGGGGGGAGAGAACTCTTGGGATTGGTCAGGTAACCTGCTCCGCTCTCTCTATCTCTACTATTCTTCCACGTCAGCAGAGAAGCTCCACACTAATGGAGAAATCCGGCTAGTCTCAAGGGATCGGCTTAGGACTCTTTCCCTTGTTTACTGTACATTGAGTCCTAACCAGACCATGTGTACGTCTAGACAAAGAGATTCTATTTCTCGTGGTTTTCTTTTGTATTATCTTTCTTTTCATTAGAATTGGTTTATAACAGGATTAGAAGTAAGGTGCGAGTAAGCAGCTATCCCTTTGTTGTAAGCAAACCTGCAATCGCTACTGTGAAGCTTACGATGACGCTATCTGAGCAGTTGGACTTTTTAAGGCCAAAAGAGAAAGAATTCCGAAGGTGAAAAGATAGATGAATGGAAAGTCTACTGACCACCAATCTGAGATAACTCTCGGTCCTTCTGACCCGCTTCCAATTTCCGCGCTCGACCTCTAATTCACTTGTTGGCTCTGCCAGATGATTCATTATCTAATGAGTACCCACAGCACATCCTGAAAGATTATCTTGACAAGCCAAGCGGAGAATGCAAAGTGCCGGAACGAAGTTCTTTTATGCTTTTCAAACCTTCCAAAGGCAAGAGGATGTCGGGTAATTTCCTCGATAGGCTGCTAAGGCTCGGAAGGGGATGGGATCTTGCAAGCTCATTCTGCTGATGAAACTAGAAATTCTGATTGACCGGTTCTATTATGGATTCCAGTGGGTTCCACGAGCGAGTCTGACGTAGTGAAAAAGGGCTGACGCGGCTCTTCTCCTCAACCTTCGGCTTACCAAACTGCCGTTATCTTGTCTTATGAGTTGTTGAGTTGTGACTTCACTGGCTGGCCCTTAGTCACTTGAATGATTATATTCATAGAAAATCTAAGGATTGCCGTCTTTCATTTACTGTGAACTAAGGGCTTTAACCTGGGCTGAAAGCTTCCATGTCATCTTATCTTTATCAGATGAAAGAGACGAAAAGCCCGAAAAACAAAGGAAATGGCGGATTATTGCGAGCTCAGGTTGGCTTGCTTTTAGGCGGTAATATTGGTAATCGTTGAGTTCTATTAATTCGAAGTACAGCTTGGAACTGGCTGCTTTCTACTTGGAAATGGCTTCCTTCTTTCTCTCTGCGTTCAAGGTCTATCTCTCAACTCATTCTTGCCGAGCAGCTGGAAAGCTGAATAAGGTGTTTAGCTGTAAGGAAGGGAGCAAAGGCAGTTCTCTTTGTATCAATAGCAATATAAGCAGAGGTAGGAGCAGCGGGAAAGGTGGCTAGTTAGCCAGATGCATTTGAACCAGAACCAGTTTACTCACCAGCATTCGAGTAAACAGTTGACCCAGCATCCTTGTCATCACTTAAAGAGCCAAAGCCCGTGGACGGGGTGTAAGCCATTGATCTATAACCAGTAGACCGGAAGGTAGGAGCACTACCTTTTTATGGTAAAGGGTAGAAAATTGGCACCGGAACTCCTTCTTAAGCTGCTGGTTGGAATGCTTCCTGTAGAAAAGCACGAAGCGAGAAAGACATACGAGGTAGGGTAGGGCAAGAAGCAAGAGCCATCCAAAATGAAAGGGTTTAAGTAGTTCTATTTTCTTTTTGGTTTACCCATAAGGACCTGGAGCACCGGTAGCTAAGGCATAGGCTTCAGCAGCAAGGGTAAGAGACGCAAAGGTAGGAGCAAGCATCTGAGTAAGCAGAAAAAGGCATCGAGGGCAGGGAGGGAGGCAATAGCGTCGGTAAAGACAGCATCCCGGCCCGTATTAGTTCTAGTTTACCTTGTTGACTCCGTCATAGAAAGTTTGAAAGAAAGATCAAAAGCGAGTAGTTTCAGCAGCAGTCAAGATAAAGTTGAAACAGGAGCAGAAGCAGGGGTAGGAATATTCCTAGTTGAACCCTGTGAACGTCGACCGAGCGTACTAGCAGTTCTCGTCGAATAACCGATTTCAGTTTACCTAGATCCAATTGACCTTGTTTAAGTTTTAGAACCCATTAAAGCAATTGACCCAGCGGATCCACCATTTGCTCGTGTTCCAAGAATAGATAGATGTTCCGGAATTAGCATGCATGTGTTCCAACTCTCCTCCTTGGGATCTGGGTCTCCGTACCTGATACGAGTCGAAGGGGCTGGCAGTCCAAGGCTCCGGCTGTGTCCCGATACGAGATCAGCGTATAAGCCGTCTCAGCTCCCCGTTCCTGTGTTCCGACAATAGCAATAAGAACTACTAGAACCACCCCGTCTTAACCCATGGGCTAGCTGGATGTAGATATTACATATCCTACTAGTGGATCAATAAAGGCGACTAGATAATCTATAACTGTCGAACGAGAAGAAGAAATGAAACTGCTTTAGGTGAATCAACCAGCACTGGATCCACCCCCGGACTGGTACAACAATTGGCTCAGCAACTGGAGGATCTGTATCTTACTTTCCATCTTTGGGATCTGGAACTTGTGAATCTGCGGGCAAGATGCTGCCACTTTGACTGCTGCCTCTGACGCTGCTCTTGGTAGCTATGCTAAAGGCATATAGAAAGACTCAGAGTCTTCACGTCAGCCCTTGCTGCTGTTACGTCAGTCTCACGAGTAGCTTTCTTAGCTGAAGGGAGTCTTCCCGCTCTTCGTAACGAAGAAGGAGTGAGTTATTCGTTCTGTCAGTGCATTTCTCACGGCTTGATAGTCTTTCTCACTTAGTCTTTCTTATCCTTCAGTCGTGACTACATTCTCAGATTCCGGAAAAGAATCATCTGAAACTCTCAAGAGGGGTCCGTCCATTGAGATTAGAGCCGCTCGCCCTTTTGTTTTGGTTAGCCAAAGTCTTTATTGTTTCAAGCTCGGCCGCGGTTAGGCAGCTCCATTAGATAATGGGTAAAGCGCTCTCTTTCCTTCTTTCTGAGCGGAATCTCTTTGGACACTACAACTTAGTCAAGAGGCCTTTCTCCAAACAAAACATATTCTCACACCCTTCTTATCTATGTCATTTCTGATCTCTACCTGAGCGTCAGGCCCGAGCCTAACAACGCTAGAAATGTTCTATAGAAAGAATGAGAAGTCTTATCTTCGAGGTCAGTACAAGATTCCCGTCCGGAGGATACCCACAGTAGACTACAACGTGGCCTTCTCAAAGAAGTCAAGTTCTGCCGTTTACACTTCTTAACTAGCCTAACTAGCAGCTATGAGGACTGTAGATATGTAATATCCTGCCAGTGATCTGAGAACTTATCTAAGAGATTCTGTAATGTAGACATCGCTTACTTCATTGCCTTGTTTGCTTTGAGCTCGCGGATCGAGAAAGTCTTTAGAAAGCCGCTTAACAAGGTTAGGAGCGCTTATAAGCAAGAAAGCGGGCTAGGCTAGCAGTGGGACCTTTGGCATCATCTGCAGTGGGCTTTTAGGTATCCTTCGAAGCAGTCATCATAAGCTGCTATCTCGGTGCTCAGATCGATTAGGCCGTCCAAAGACCGAATTGTCAGAATTTTCTCGAGACTTGGGATAGGAAAGGTTCTTGGAAGCTGACAGTCGCGCTACGGAGGGAGTGAGACAGCACTCATATCTAATCTCTTCGCAGCTCGCTGGCTTTGAGGGGCAATTATCTGTAAACAGACAGTTCCGCAGACGCTGGAGATAGGCACTCCTATCTAATTCCCTATGCTCGCTTAAGAGCTTAGCTGGCGTCACCCATAGCTGTCAGATTCAGTTAGTGGTGTACCTACCAGCATTAAGAGTTTGCCCAAAGGTGAGGAAAGACAGAAAAGCGGAAATGGGAAGGCAATGTGAATAGAGCAGTCGGCAGCGGGGTTCTTGCTCAGCCACTACTCTTTCTGTGCTCAGAAAATGGCTTGCCAGATAGAGAAGTTCGGGTGAGAGCCCCCTTGTTCGTTGTCTCAGGTATTTATAGACCAAAAGGAAAGAAAGGAAAGATCGACAGGAAGAAAAACCTTTGCCCTTCAAGCGACGGAGCCGAGTGAGTCTTCTTTTCCTTGAACCTCTAACCCAGACAATAGATAGGCCACGAAAGGGCTTTAGCCCAACTTCAGTGTAAAGAAAGGGGAAGTCGTTCTGAGAAGTGTTGTGCTAAGTCTGGCATCTGCCTTACCGCTCAAATCTCTTACTTCGACTGGTGAAAAACTCAGACTTTCTTTCAGTGAGCTATTCCCTTTCACTCTATTCAACTGACGTTTCGTACCTATCGTACCTATCTATCGAGCCTGCCCTGGTCAATCTTTCCCGCCCTCCCCACTGGAAAATCCAACAATATAAGTAAAGAAAAACGGAAAAAAGACTAATTCCACTTCCTTTTCAGTTCACGGATAGCAATCCTACCTAAATGAACGAACTCTTCCTTCCGGCCAGCAAATGAAGGGATAGCTGCAGCGGCTGCCCGCATCCCACCTCCCTGAGACAACTTACCTCTTTCTCACTTCTGCCAAATTGAAGAGAAAATGAAATGTGAAAAGTACATCCTACTAACGTTTGCTTGTCCACTTTCCTGTCTTGAGGTATGATTTATATTGATTCAGACCAGAAGAATGCTCACTAGCTGTTGAAAGTTTCTATTTAGTTCCTGGATGGATTTCATCTTTACTTGACTTGCACTGACCCCAGGAAGAAAAGAATAAGATTCTTGAGCTGTCAGAGGATATTCCAGTCAGAAAAGGTCCTACTAACTCAACTTCTAAGCTTGAAGGGCCGGTATCAATGGATGATGCTAAAAGCAAGCTTCAGCTTGTTACGACCGTTCACAGAAGAACACAAGATTTGTGAATGAATTTCACTTTCTTACGTCTTTGACTATGATATATCTTGTTTTGTTTTTCTTTTGTTCGATCAGTCAAACCAGCTACCGAAAGATAGAAAGTCAATCCGTTACCATGATTGATAGGATGATTAAGCAAGGATGGACTTCTTTGCTTTTCTGATCTCATTGTGGAAGTACCGCGTCAAGATAGTCTTCTATGCAATAACGATCTCGCTCTTCAAGACAGATTCGTGAACGGCCATGGAAGTTTCATTGCTGAATGACTTGTCTGCTACCAACTCCTTCCTCTATGGGTAGGCCCAACCACCACACTCTTAGGAGGAACACCAACCCGTTCGTTAACGATTCTTTCTCTTCTCTAAGCCTACCTCCTTTCGAAGGTATTCCAGATTCAATTGAAAGCGGAACTGCTTCTACTGTCACTGAAGACCCCACCTACCTTTCCGATCCACAGATCCTTGAATCCGCTTGAGCGGTTGAACAAAAAAAGTAGAAAAGAAGTTTTCATAGGTCTTCAGATCTGATTCAGGAGGTCTCTACTGAGTTTCAGAGCTGAAAGACGACAGTAACGAAACTGTGCTTACACATAAGCCCTTACGCTTATAAAGTCACAAGCAGCTCCGAAAGGAGATTGAATACCCTTTTATCGACACGCTTTCAAATTACTCGGAGACAAGGGAACTTCGTAGCTCTGGACTGGATTACGAAAAAGGGTGAAGACCACTGCATCTTAAGAAGAAGCCATTCTTCGACCACTTTCTCTTGTAGCCTCTCCTAACCCCATTCCATGAACCGATCAGGCGATCTCATTCTTCTAGGGGAAGGCGGTCAACTCGCCCCAACGCCATTGATCTTTTCGACCAGAATGAGAAAATCGATCAAATCTGTCTACGCCCCTTGCACGAGTTCCGCCGGAGGTCCATAACAGCTCTGGAAAAAGCTGGGAACGGGATCTTTGGAACGCCCAGATTCAGTTGAGTGACTCAAGGAGGAGGAAAAAAGCGGAGTTGTGAATGTCTAGATGTCTACTTGGTAGTTTTGACTTCCAATGAAGTAACTGATAATGAATCAATAAGACTTACAATCGTATATAACTTCCCTTTTTACTACTAGTGAAGAAGTCCTTGTATGGCTTGAAGCAGTCTCCCCGTCCTCTTAACTCCTCCTCTGCTTTCAACGAGCAATCCGTCTGCATTTGTCTCATCCGAGCACTTCGAATTCGGCCAGGGAGGTCCGATTACTCTACTCAGATTGACTTTGCCCCTTCCGACGAATCACTGAGCCTACTTCCCGTTCTGCATCGTTTCGCTCCATCGTCCGCAGGTTCCTCGGGAGGCCAACTCCTAAGCTCTTTACCGCATTTCTTCCTTCTGCAAGAGTCATGTTCACTGCTCCTGCACCTCCAACTCCAAGAGGAACTTCCGCATCTCTATTCGCATCTTCCTTTAAGGTAAGGATAATTTAGAGTGGAAGGTACGTGTAATACCAACAGACTATCAAGGGTTTGAATCGGTGTTTTACACGTGTTTTATGGCCTTTCAGGGGCTTTCAGAGTAGGTAAAGGGACTCTATAGATTAAGACTAGAGCTAGAGTTAGAAGCTAGAGTTAGAGGCTATAAGACACGGGAAGGGTTAGGTGAAAGGTAACGAGAAGGCTTCTTCTCTTATGCCATAACTTCGTAGCATTCTCGATATGAGTCGAGAAAGTCGAGGCCCGGTTGGGTACATACAAGCGTCACGTCATTCCCTGTGGCTTTCCCCATTCGCCTCCTTTGAAGAATGATTCGTACCCGAGGCCAAAAAGACATCATGAATAAGAAGTTCATTGTACCTTACCTAATCTTTCTTGCCATAGTTGAGCCTCAGCCTCTATGCATGAATTAGAACGAGATATACTATGGATCGCTAGGCAGACCATTTATGATCGAGTGAGGCTTAGGTGCAGCGAAGATAGGGAATGAGTGGATGGCGGAGTAAGGTTTAGGCTTTCCCTTCTGTCTGTGGTGAGGGTGACCCTGTTCAAAAGGTGTGCCCTTTCCTATGGTGTCTGTTCTGTGCTAGCTAGGCTAAGTCTTGGCTTGGTGCTTTAGTTGTAGTAGGGCCAGTAGGAGAGGAGGAAGCCTATCGAAGAAAGGGGGAAGGCACAAACGCTATAACAATAGGGAGGGTTCTTTTAACTAGACTGACTCGTTAGAGTTTTGGAGCGATGGAAGGAAGTTTACTACAGATTCGAGAGAGTCTGGGTAGTGAAGCGTCACAGATTTTCGTCAGTCTGTTAGTTTACTTGCTTACTCTTTTCTTTAGAGTATGGGGATTTTCCTTCTTTTTGTTGAACGGCATCTAGATCTGCATCTCTAATTAGGATTGGGTCTGACCGGCCCAACCAGGATTTGCACCTTATCTGTCCTACGTCTAAACTCCAATCAACAACTAACTCGGCTCTAATGGCTTTAACTGATCATATGTCCGGAAGAATCCGGCGAAGAAAGATACATCAGTCAAAGAAGCAACAAAGCTTGCTTAAAAGCAAAAGGAATGGCAAACGTCCCCTGCACCCTCTCTTTTCCTTTTCAAAGCGGTCCTATCGAACCCCTTCTCTTTCTGCTTGCGCAGATCAGGACTGCTCGAAACATAAAGAATGCTAGCTGTGTTTGGTTAAAAGTCCCATCTTGGAGGAGACGTCTTAAGACCTCCGCCACCCAGGGGTGTAACAACCTCTGATTAACGTAGTTCCCAATGGCGAATATACAGCGCTTGCCGCCACCTTCTAACGAAGCCCCGAGTCTACCCGGAATAGGAGGGATCTGAAACTCCTCACAGGAGGGCAACCATCGGCCTATACGGTCCTGAAAGCAATCAAGGCTCCATCCCGTTAGCTTATTGTTGCTGTCCAACGCATAACGAGTAAACTCTGGCCACAAACAACCCTGAGACCACAGCTCTCCCAAACACAAGAAGGAATTGAAAAGCGGCAAGCTCAAAAGGTAAAGAGGTGAAGCAGGAACGAAGTCCTGATACCACCTCCAAATTGTTTCAGTGAGGAAGGGCCAATGCCTTAAGCTCAATCACTCACGGTACACAATCCAAGACGCACGCTCATCAGGGCGCTCCCAACGGGTTTTACGGACTTTAGAAGGGTTTATTCCGTCACTTCCTTTCCCGAATTCGTTAGATTGCCACCAGTTCCAGGATTGTACGTTAGGCTCTGCTCGCTTGGTTGATGGATAGGTGGGCTCCGAACGAAGCGGTCGATGGGCGACGCTGGCTAGCAGAACAGAACATGGGCTTTGTTGGTCATCCACTCGATAGGAAAAGGGCTTGAAGCTCCTCTTCTGCTGCGGAGGTTGGTTCTTCACCTCCACCCTCTTCATTTTCTTAAAGCGGTATCAAAGAAAGTCTTTCTCATTTGCTTTAGTCCTTGAAAAAACAACTACAAATGAACCTACAGGCGGGGCATGGGGACTAGCCCGCTTCCTCTTCGGATTCCTCCAGGTCCTCTGCGAGTAGAACGCAAGAAAAGGCTATACTCACTCGTCAGCTGAGATATTTACATCGTAGAATAGACTTAGGCGCGGCATCCCTCAATGTCACAATCAATCTCTTCCAATTCGCTAAGTAGTCTCTACTTCTTATTATTTATGCCGGTAAACTCGAACTTTTGTCCTGGGATGGGCTGCCTAAAGACTAAACCCTGTCTTTTCTTTGGTGCTCGATTGGGTTCATTTTGACTTGGACTTGCTGCTCTGGTGTATTTGGAAGAGGCATAGACCCGCTGCGGAAATCTTTCCTTATAGGATTTTTCCATGGCTTGCACGCACCT
Source organism: Trichopus zeylanicus subsp. travancoricus (assembly GCA_005019695.1). Classification (NCBI taxonomy): domain Eukaryota; kingdom Viridiplantae; phylum Streptophyta; class Magnoliopsida; order Dioscoreales; family Dioscoreaceae; genus Trichopus; species Trichopus zeylanicus. The sequence continues at coordinate 74,449 of RXID01019377.1, read as the reverse complement.
ACATAAGCTATACAACCATAGTGTACAATAGGAGCTCTTGGCTTTTGTCCAGTGGTTACTGAGATTATTGATGACTGACCTATGCGTCATTGACCCACTTCACCATTGCCCTTGATCAACTAATACATACAATAGGGCTCTCTCTGGAAATGCCAGTCTAAGGCTGCGAGTTCTATGTCTTTTGGCCTATGGGAGTAGATGAAGAAGGAAAGTCCTCTTATATAATTCTAATATACCACTATTCTACCTATTGCAGCTAAGCTAGTGCTTGCTCAATTGCATCGATTTAGGTTCCATTTCTCTCTGAACCGACGTAGCGTAGCATGCTCCCTTCTAAGGCTTCCGCTTTAATCTAATAACGAGAACCGGTGACGCTTCACTAACAGTATTCACCGCTTTCCAGATCTCTCCACCAGATCATCGGCATTCTCTAAATGAATTACGTTATGGTCTTGAACTCTCGATATAGAATATGTAATGACAGATCGAGGTAAGCTTGTCTTTTCGGAAGAGGTGGGAGTGGGGCAGGGGTAATCCTAAATCAATGTCCAATTACTTTACTAGTAAGGCGATGCCTGCTACTAGTCGAGCAAGGTTATTTTGCAAAATGTCAATACAAGCAGGGCAAGTACAAGAAAGTTAGAATCATACCAGAGCGCCGGAGCTAGAAAGCGGAAGTGGAGAATTTCCATCCATTTGCTGTCTCGTTCCGGGTCAACATTACGCTATTGGCCCAGTTGGAGTTCTGACTATAGCTGCAATCTATCTCATATTGGGTCGATCAAACACAAGGACGAAAGCGGTAATAAACATGGCCTGTAACACACTTGGCGGCGGATTACGACCTGTTCAATAAGTGGAAAACGTGGAATGCATTAGCTGTCCGCTCTCAGGTTGGGCAGTAAGGGAGGGTCAAGCAAGCCTGCCTCCATCCGTTTTTTCCATAGCCTATCGAGTCGAGCCAAGCCAGATCTGCAGCCAGTGACGAGAACGACGTAGTTAATAGTTTACGTAGTTTAGATCCACTAGATCCATAAGCCCGTAAGGGACTTTCTGTGCTGTGAGATATGTCCATCAAATCCCTGCTCATATCTTAAGATAGTTAGTCTGACTATTTCCCGAAAGAAAGGCATTCTTGCAAAGAACCGAATAGTATATTACATATGCCAAAGAATGCGTTGGGGATCTTTTCAACATCAGGCTTCTCACTCCGAACTCCGACACTGCAATAGTGGACGGTGCTTTCCTTGACCTTGCTGGAGTTGGCTGGTTGATTATGGACGAAGACTGTAATATCATCGAAGCCCCCGGAACTCAAAGAAATTGGCGCAGCTCTAGATGTTCTTGCAAAGAATGGTGGACCCAACATGCGCATCATATCAGACTGCAGAGCAGCAGTGGAGATCATCGCAGCACATGCAAAACTGCGTGCTGAACTCGAAGAAGATATTATTACCAGTATTCGATACTGGGTCATTCATAGTATTACTATACCTTCCCTATTCATTGCGGGTTGGTTATTCGTAAGTACGGGTTTAGCTTACGATGTGTTTGGAAGTCCTCGACCAAACGAATATTTCACAGAGAGCCGACAGTTAATAACTGGCCGTTTTGATTCTTTGGAACAACTCAATGAATTTAGTAGATCCTTGACGGAGGCCCCCAATGACCATAGATCGAACCTATCCCATTTTTACAGTGCGATGGTTGGCTGTTCATGGACTAGCTGTACCTACTCTTTCTTTTTTGGGGTCAATATCCGCAATGCCAACGAGAAACCTAATTCGAATTATAGAACTATGACACAATCAAACCCGAATGAGCAAAATGTTGAGTTGAATCGTACCTATTACTCATTTTTGTACTTGCTGTTTTCTTTTCCAATTCTTTCTTCAATTGAGAGAAAGAGAATAGTAGGAATGATCTTATCCTATTCGGAAGGATACCATCCTCATAACTATCCATGACTGTTTTTGTCTCTAGCATGACCGCTTTCGAAAATGTGGAAGAAAGGGGGACTTCCGATACTACTGGAAGGATTCCTCTTTGGCTGATAGGTACTGTAACTGGCATTCTTGTGATCGGTTCAATAGGTATTTTCTTTTATGGTTCATATTCTGGGTTGGGTTCATCTCTGTAGTGATCGGATGAACAGACATGAAAAAGTCAGAACTCAGAGGGTTGAAAGTCAGAAAGCCAAGCCCGGCAAGCGCCCTTCTCTTCGTCAGCTAGCCGCAAAGCCAAGTCTAGAACCTTCCCTCGACCTGCCTTCTTGGACAACGACTGGCTTTCCGATAGTTCTTTTTTTTTGGAATGAAGTTACACGACACACACAGTTCTTATTACTATACTCAACCCACGAATTGAACAATGAATCTGTTGATTCGGAATCACAAGATCGGTCGACCGATGAATTCATTTTTATCTATCTATATCACTCTATATTTTTAAGAGTCATAGCCATCCTGATGAATCAAGAACTTTCAATTAGAACTTATTCTGTAAATTTCTTTTTTTGACTATCTGGCTAAAATAGAAACGTAGGTAAGTGACGTATGTAGCAAAAAAAAAAGCGAATTTCGCTCTTTCATGCTTAAACGAACTAGTCATTTCGGTTTTATACTGGCTGCTTCAACTATAACCCCGGCTCTATTGATTAGTTTGAACAAGATGCGACTGATTTTGTTCAATTTCATGACCAATTCAACAAAATCCATATTGATACGAAATTCCGGGTATTCTATGGTTCCTTTCCGCGTCAATTGCCAGTTCTTGGTCATTGAGATTCATGGATAATGAAGATTAAGGTACGATCTAACCTCTCTTTTTTTCCCCTCAAAAAGAAATCGAAAGAATTTCCTTTTGAAAGTTCGATTCGACATAAGGGAATCACGCTCTGTAGGATTTGAACCTACGACATCGGGTTTTGGAGACCCACATTCTACCGAACTGAACTAAGAGCGCTTTCTTACGACAGGAGATAAAGCTGTAAAGTCAAGAAAAGGATGATTTTTGTACCGCATGCATATCTAATGAAACTTCAAATAAAGTCCAATTTTCATCGATCTCAATTGATCCCTCGTTACTGCCCATAGGATAAGTAATGGGTAGGGATGACAGGATTTTCACCTTAGTTCCATTACCCACTAGAAATTGTTGTACAGTGTCATTGTACAAAATCCCTGTCTTGTTTCCACATCGTTATTATCTCATCTATCTATATAGAAATTTCTTGCTTTTGGTCCATATTAATGGAAATTCATCAATACTCATCATCCGGATCCAGCCGCTCCTACCAAGGAAGATAGTCTTTCGAGGCTTTCCCGATGGACATGCGAGAGAGATCCCAATGGAGCCGGTTAAGCAAGCCCTGCCGCCAGCTTTCACCCATTCAAGAAGGTCCTGATCCGAGTGTATAATAATTACTGCATGCGTTATATATACAGGGAGAGATAGGAGTAATCTGACCCAGCTACGTTTGCTCCCGCTCCGATGATTGGGCTAATCGATTACTCTCCGCACCCTGCCTGAGGTATCGATGGGATAGGAAGCAGAAAAGGACGTAGGGGATGGAACTGATTCGAATCTTCGGGAGAGGGATGAAACAAGTCAATCAAGACCCTCGAGGCCTCTTCTTCTCATGGGACTCTTGTGCCCTCCACGTCAGGTAGCCCAGCTTCACCACCTGCACTGAGTAGTCCGGTACCATCTCCTCCGTCTCTCTCCTCAGGTAACACCATTCCACTAGAGACCTCTTCACCGCCGACTGTGAGTCATCCGACTCCCGTTTTTCGTCGCGATACGATTTCCCAATTCCCGCCATTTCTCAGTATGTCTTTGATGATCGCATTTCTCAGTATGCTGTCGAACATCAGGCTCTACTTACTGCAACTGTCTCGGAAACTGTTCCGACGGCTCGACGTATTGGCAAGCTGCTATGAATCACTAGTCTCAGGCCCTTCTCAACTCAAGAACAAAACCACCTGCTGATAAGAAGATTTTGGGATGTCGATGGGTCTACACGTCCAGGTAGTCGAGCCGATGGCTCCATTGATCGTCATAAAGATAAAGCTCGACTCCGGAAAAAAGTATGTCGATTAAGAAAAGGATTGTCCAGGAAATAGGCAGGAAAGTGCAGCACTCACGAAGAACATGAAGAACGATATCATCCTCCGGCAAGGAGCGAATACAGCTAATAAAATGTTCTATATACCATGGCGGGGGTCGATCCAGGTTAACAATATGCACAAGCTCTTTCGAATCCACCTGAATGATAAGGTTCTGAAGCCCACAATCTCGAGCAAGTTGTAGTCCATGCAACATCGCCTTTGCTTCAGCCTCCATAGCATCTCTAGCTTGTATATTCTTGAAGAAAGCCTTGTCCCTCATTCTTTCTACACAAACCACCAATCCCAGCCAAACCACTGTCTGGATCATAGGCCCCATCCGTATTCTATTTCAAGCATAACTCCGGGCTCTTCCAACAAACGACCTGCTGATTGCTCCCAAAAGTCCGCACCTCTTCTGAACTGGTTACATAGAGAACCTGAGTTGTATTGTAGTATTCCCTGTTCGAAGTTAAAGCTTTTTCAACCAGGCCCACCCCCTGTTCTTAGACGGAAGCCTGGGAGTAGAAAGCTCGAAAGCGGGTCTCCGCCTCTGTATCTGGACAGCCCTTTCTCATCTCGGTGAGCCTTGCCCCTTAGAAATGAGATAGGTTATGATAACAGTTGACGAGTGAGGCAAAGGAGAGTCAAATGCTCGATTCTTCAGTTTACCTGACGCCGAGCAGCCGGACTTTACCTGCCGTATTCGGGAACCTCTGGGGAAAGACAGATAGTTAAGTGCCGATAGGGCAAAGGATTATGTCCACATTCCCTTATAACCAGAGCGAAAGGGAATTGCGTGAGACCCATCTGAGGATACACTGGAGGTATTGGGGGTCGTTTGAAGGTCCGAAGTTGGCTACTGGCGGCCAAAGCTTCGCCGTACTTCGCCAGAAGAGCTAACCGTTCAAGTCCTACCATTATTGACTCCTATTCTTTCGAGATGCTTTTCGTCCCAAAGCTAGAACTACGTTAGCGGGGAGAGAAAGGAAGTAGGGGTAAGACTAAGATAATAGGGGGTTTTCACTTTAATTAATATTACGCTGTGGAAGAATCCGCTGGTATAGAATCCGCCTTTTCTATTCTACGATCAGGCGACTTCGATGTTATTAGCGCCGGTGCGTAGCGTTAAACCGGCAATTCGAGTGGGGTGAAACCGGTAAAGGGCGCTAAGCAACCTTAACAGAGATTTTCTTAGGGAAGGCTAATAGAGATCCTAATGAAGGCTTTACTAGGGCTATGAAAAGCATCGAGAAAGTGAGAAGGTCGCTACGCCCGAGAGGATGAGCCGGGTAAGTAAGGACTTTGCCTGGTATTGCATCGGGTCTTGGCGGGTCCTTTCGCCTGGTATTTAATCGATTGAAGGTCGGAAGTATGAATAAGACTGTTTATTATAAATCGAGTGGTCTTTAAAAGTTCCTTAAGGTTGCTAGAAGCAAGCGTCTCGCACAAATCTTTACCAATCAAATACTTGGGGATCCCCAGGCAGGTTCAAAATAGCTTATTTCTCCTCCGGATGGAAAAAGAATGTTGCTCGGGACCATACAAGAACTCGATACCGAAAGAGGAAGAAAGCGGATCAGTTTCACTTCTCTATCTTTGTCAATCTGCTTTCGGCAAGCCTACGAGCGACATCCACGAGATTCGCTTGCTTTCTCTAGTCTTCACGTGGGGGAAGAAGGAACTTCCCCTCTCCCTAAGATGTGGAACCGACTACCACCGTCCGTACTATCTATACCCGGGTAGAAAGAAGGCAAGCAATGGGGCTACAGCCGGTGAGGGAACCTGCTCGCCATGCACTCGCCCCACTCCTTGTGTACAATGGTCGATCGTGTACCTAACTTATCCCGATCACCTTCCGTGAACGATCCAGAAAACTTCTACGATAGAATGTGCCCGTTTGAATTCGCATATAAAAAATAGGGATCTTCCCATTCATCCTATAAATATATATATAATAGTAGCCCGTAATTGAACGAGAGACTGGGAATGACGAGTGTCCCATACATAAGGTTCAATTCCCCTCCCAAGATGAAAGATAGAATTTCAAGCAAGAACAAAAAGAAGAATTTAGGTACATCAAAACAAAGTAACTGACATGGGTACATAAAGAATGAATAAAGTACCGACAAAGGATCGAACCATCGATTCAGTTAACTTCCATGATAGAAACTGCCTTCCGTTCTCACCCCCATAGTGGAATGTCTTGCTTCGGCCACCTCCCCCTCCTGACCGTCCAGGATTCCCCTTAGATGCTCCATCTACATGAAACTTCAGCAGACCATTTGCAGGCTTCATCCAGTAGACGAGACGTGCATCAGACCGGTGAGTATGTATTTACATAGGCCATTCCAGCAGATCGACGCATTTCCGTTTTAGCTAGTGAATCTCCAGCACGAGGCTTAAAGAGAGATAATAGTTCATACCAATCCTTCTCAATGGTTCGATATGATGAGCTTAAAGAGAGATAATGGACCCCCTCATACCGAGATTCATTTCGTGCCCTCCATAAGTGCCAGCATATCAAAATAGGAAGAAGAAAGCAACTGAAACCATATCTCGAATTCCCTTGACGACCTCTTAAAAGTACGGAGTCTTCATGGACAGCTGCAGCTTCTTCGAGAAAGAATCCCAAACAATCGCTGCTAATTCACCGTGCAGCAACATGTGGGCTGGAGTTTCGGCTGTCCGTTGCCTACAGCATTCGCATGCAGAACAGAGATGAATTCCAATCTTCTTCATCTCCGAGCCCTTTGAGCGCTCACGTTTTTCAGCTTCCTTCACCTCTTTTTCATCTTCTCACTCCTCCTAAAGGTTCAATAAAAGAGAGAAAGATGTATATATAATTAGGCTCGATCCAAGTTCATTCGAACATAGAAAAAAGGTCTTTTACTGCAGGCGTCTGAATGACGGCGCACCTATGGAAGAAGAAAACGCCCTCGTAGAGAGGACTGATGTCCAAGTAAAGTAAACTCGCAAGAATCCCAGTGGAACTGGGAAACCCCTCTTCAGCTGACTTCGAAGCATTGAAGAAGCAAATGGCAGAACTCCAGCAGATTCTGCTGATGCAGCCTCATGCAACAATAAAGTCCAAGGCGCTCCACCGGCCCCATGGCTTCATCCACCAGTGGTACCATGCCACCCAGCACGTTGCCCCACAATGGCCCAAGTCCTGCATCTGTGGGATCAACCCCTACTCCTACTGAAGGAGCAAGATTAACAAGCTAGAGCAACAGAGCCCATCCACATTCCCTGCTTCGTCAGCCTCCTCAGACCGGGCCAGAAAGGTCGTACCAGCAAGGCTCAAATGCCTTCAACAGAAATTCGCCGTCAAGTCAAACAAAGCAAGCGACCTTTCATTCAAGCAACACTTTAACGACCCGCACGTCGTGTTAGGTCGAGACGGGCACGACCAAGAATTGTGGCTCACAAGTGGCTGGCCCCATACGACATAGATGATGACGGAGATTGTTTCCGATCGTGCTCCAGCTAGAGGCTAGTGGATGAGTTTTGCCAGATAATTGCGATCTTGTTGCCTCCTGTGTTGTGGCCGAGAGCAGCCCGGCCAGGACGTTTTACAAGCAAGCGCGGGAGCTTGGATAACCGATGCCTCGGTGACTGGTGTAGCGCCGCTTTGATTAGCCCGGGTTCCATTCATACGTGAGACCAGATGCATCAAGACGGCTTTCTTCTGATGCTTCAACAAGACCAATAAGATAAGATACCAGTTTTCTTCTCTTGCTGCCACCAAGACCGGCGCTAAGGTGATGCCGAATTGATGCGCACCACCGTCCTGCCATCACTCAAGGGATCCCTTCCTTGACCATTTCCATCCATCTTTCTACAAAAAGAGGATCTGTACCACTCCCCCGGTCTTACAAAAGCCCTGCGAACCAATCAAGCGAATACCAAACTTAAGAGAGAGGTCTACCCGGATGGCTAACCTGTATAGGCTTGTCAAAAGATAGGTGAAAGTCTCTCGTCAATCATCGAATGGGAGAAAGTCTCAGATCGGAGGAGACTCTGCGGCTCACAAGGCGGAAGGCATGACTGATTGATGTAAATGACAAGACAAAGAGGAAAGATTGCCCATTCTACTCCTCGACTCGTATGCAAGAGTAGGCTTTCTTTCTCTTTTTGCCTTTGGCTTTGGCATACTATTAGAAGGATTCTAGCCAACTTGATCAAATCTAAGGATCACTATTCGTCGTATTCTTTTCGTGAGTCCTCTATCAAGACGTCCCCCGGCTGGATAGGCGAAAGCGAGAGACGCGCTTCTTTCAAGGGTCCTCCAACACTTACGTCTCAAACGACAAGCTTCGCGGTGTCCAACCGCTCGCGTTCACCAGTTTGGTTATGCCACTTCCGTCGTTAGAAGAGTCCGACCACTAATCTTATGTATGCTCTTAGTGACGGACTAATATATGCCAATCAAAGAAAAATATTGAGAAAATCTTATTATTATTATTAAGTTAAGAATGGGATAAGAATGGAAATAGTAAGGTCTAATCGAATCGAACTCATGGATTTACCTAGGTTGCTATGTGTTCCAATAGAAAAGAAGAATTTGTATCTTCGAAACCTCATAAAAGGCATTGAACAAGGAATTGCCCATAGACAATCGAACTGTTGTATGCCCCGAAAATGATATGAGGTGTTCGGAAATGGTTGAAGTAATTGAATAGGAGGATCACTATGACTATAGCCCTTGGTAGATTTACCAAAGAAGAAAAGGATTTATTTGATATTATGGATGAGGAGGGACCGTTTCGTTTTTGTAGGTTGGTCCGGAATTGGATATTGCTCTTTCCTTGTGCTTATTTCGCTGAGGTTTACAGGTACAACTTTTGTAACTTCGTGGTATACCGGCCTTTGGAAGGTTGTAATTTCTTAACCGCTGCAGTTTCTACTCCTGCGAATAGTTTAGCGCACTCTCTGTTGCTACTATGGGGTCCTGAGGCACAAGGAGATTTGACTCGTTGGTGTCAATTAGGCGGCCTGTGGACTTTTGTTGCTCTCCATGGTGTTTTCGGACTAATAGGTTTCATGTGAAGGTTATTTGAACTTGATCGATCTGTTCCATTGCGACCTTATAATGCAATCGCATTCTCTGCCCCTTTTTGTTTCTGTATTCCTTCTTTATCCACTGGGTCAATCTGGTTGGTTCTTTGCGCCGCGTAGCAGCTATATTTCGATTCATCCTCTTTTTCCAAGGGTTTCATAATTGGACATTGAACCCATTTCATATGATGGGAGTTGCCGGAGTATTAGGCGCCGCTTTGCTATGCGCTATTCATGGCGCTACCGTAGAAAAGACTTTGTTCGAAGATGGGCAAATACATTCCGTGCTTTTAACCGCTGAAGAGACTTATTCAATGGTGACTGCTAACCGCTTTTGGTCCTTGGGGTTGCTTTTTCCAAGGTTACATTTCTTTATGTTATTTGTACCAGTAACCGGTTTATGGATGAGTGCTCTTGGGGTAGTCGGTCTGGCTCTGAACCTACGTGCCTATGATTTCGTTTCCAAATCAATCCGTGCCCTTCATTTTCTACTTTCTACACAAAGAATATTCTCTGGTATTCGTGCTTGGATGGCGGCTCAAGATCAGCCTCATGAAAACCTTATATTCCCTGAGGAGGTTCTACCCCGCTCTTTAATGGAACTTTAGCTTTAGCTGGTCGTGACCAAGAAACTACCGGTTTCGCTTGTGGTGGGCCGGGAATGCCAGACTTAGAAATTTCTCTGGCAAACTACTTGGGGCTCACGTAGCCCATGCCGGATTAATTGTATTCTGGGCCGGAGCTTTGAAGTGGCTCATTTCGTACCATGTATGAACAGGGGTTGATTTGACTTCCGCACTTAGCTACTCTGGGTTGGGGAGTAGGTCCGGGGGGGGAAGTTATAGACACCTTTCCCTACTTTGTATCTGGAATACTTCACTTCATTTCTTCTGGCTTTGGCGGTATTTATCATGCACTTCTTGGACCTGAAACTCTTGAAGAATCCTTTCCATTCTTCGGTTATGTATGGAAAGATAGAAATTCAATGACGTATTCACTGAAGGTATAGGTGCTTTTCTTCTAGTACTCAAGGCTCTTGATTTTGGTGGCGTATACGATACCTGGGCGCCAGGGGGAGGAGATGTAAGAAAAATGACCAACTTGACCCCGTTATATTTGGTTATTTATGAAAATGGGGGAGAAGGCGTGTGGACGATGACGAAGACATAATTGGAGGGTTAGGTTCCATTTGTATACTTGGCGGAATTTGGCATATCTTAACCAACATGGGCTCGCCGTGCATTTGTATGGTCTGGAGAAGCTTACTTGTCTTATAGTTTAGGTGCTTTATCTGTAATTCCTTTGGTTTCATCGCTTCTTGTTTCGTCTGGTTCAATAATACCGCCTATCCTATTTCATTTGACGGACCCACCGGACCTCAAGCTCAGGCATTGACTTTTCTAGTTAGAGACCAACGTCTTGGGGCTAACGTGGGATCTGCTCAAGGACCTACTGGTTTAGGTAAATATCTCATCCCCGAGGGTTTTTTCAGGAAAAAGAAAAAGAAAAGCATGCAAAAAAGACAAAACGGGACCTCTTAGATACCTGCTTGTATTTATTTTAGTGGAAATGGGAAAAAAAAGAAAGAGCCCGAGATGCAGTCTAGACTGCGGGCTCTCCCCTTTCTGACTGGACTGACTCGGGGAAGGCTCAATTTGACCTCCTCCGGAGCATGCTTCACAGCCACTCATTCGTCCTGACCAAACAGTAGAATCTATCTCTCAGCGATTCCTTTCTCCGCGAATCACCCCTTCCCAACCAGCCCGCCCGATCGATCGTCGGTTGATCGGCGATAGGGGTTGAGATGGTTCGAAGTTGTCGGAACGAATCGTTTTTTTGCTTTATCGAACAAGGTTAGCCCCCTATTTTAAACCATTACAGCTGGTCTTGACCAGCTTTGCGATACGGGCGGACACGAAGAAAAACAGAGGCAGCGGAAATGCAAAAGAGAAGAACAAAGATTCCCGACCAACTGTTGAATGAAGGGGGATTGCTTACTCTCAGCCACTAGTTAGAAGAAAATCCCTTTACTTCGCTTATGCTCAGTCAAGTGAGGCGGGTGGAGATTCCATTCGAAGTAACATAACAGGATTCGTTAATGTACCATCTTCAAAAGACGGGATCCGGAGTTTTTCGAGAAAAGGTCCCATCCTGAAATATCATGATTGGGTCGACCAGGTCAGGCCAGATCATAAGTGATACGAAAATAGAAAACGTACATTGCTGTTCCTGCGGAAATACTTGGTTTAATTCTACCACTTCTACTAGGAGTAGCCTTTTTAGTGCTAGCTGAACGTAAAGTAATGGCTTTTGTGCAACGTCGAAAGGGTCCTGATGTAGTGGGATCGTTCGGATTGTTACAACCTCTAGCAGATGGTTCGAAATTGATTCTAAAAGAACCTATTTCACCAAGTAGTGCTAATTTTTCCCTTTTTAGAATGGCTCCAGTGGCTACATTTATGTTAAGTCTGGTCGCTTGGGCCGTTGTACCATTTTCTTATGGTATGGTATTGTCAGATCCGAACATAGGGCTACTTTATTTGTTTGCCATATCTTCGCTAGGTGTTTATGGAATTATTATAGCAGGTTGGTCTAGTAATTAGGGGGGCGGCCGTTCGGTCGCCTATGATAGACGGACCAATTGGTCAAAAATGGTTTGTTAGCAGGTGTTGAACGATCTACTCTACACAGGTGTGGGCTTACAGGGCTAGGGCTCATAAACCCTTTCTTTCATTCATCAAGAAAGAGGGCCCTGGTCGGTCCGGGATCGAGAAGTGGAAGTCATAAAAAAGAGATGTTTCTCTTCGCACCTCAGATCAAGAGGAAAGGTAGCTTGTCAAGCTGGCTTATATCTTCAATATTATAGCTGTCTTTTAACCGGCTGTTCTTCTTTGTTTTGTCAACGCTACTAAGGACCTATGGGTTCGCCTACTTTCTGAATGAAAGAAAGGGTTATAAAAAAAGGAAAAGGCGACGAAAGCCCACTACAGTACAGTCGAAGTCAGCGGCTGAGTTAGCCTAGCCTCGCCTACTAAAAAGAAATAGTAGGCGAGCGAGTTAGCGAAGACGCTTAGGCTTAACGATAAGACCTTCATTCTACTACGCTACGCAAAGTCACTTAGCTCGACCTTAATTTAATAAAGTAAAGGAAAGGGGGCAGACACTACATAGAAGAACCGCTGTTCGCTGAGGTATAACCTTTCGCTCCCGCCGCTTCGCACCACTGATAGACTACTAAAGATTCAATGAAAAAGGCGTTTCGCAAGCCTTTGTCATTGTCAGTCAACTAAGTAGGGCGAAGAGCCCCCTGCGAATCCGTAAATCTTAGGAGCATGCCGCAAAAAAAATGGATGGTCCCCTTCTTTCCGTTCCAGAAAGAATGAAAGTACCTTACTCCCCATCATGGTGAACCTCTCCTTGTGATCGGGATGAGGTAGATGCCTCCCAGCCGGGGGGCGGATCGAATCGGAGTTTCCTTAGGTAGCCACCGACCTACAGTTATCCTTAAACTTCCGTGCTTGGTGGAGAAGAAGCGAACAAAGGTACGCTCGCTTGCTGTCTTGTTCTCTGCCGCAGACTGGGATCGCTCGCCAGCTAGGCCCTCTAGAAAAAAGTTGGAGCTTGTATGAGAACATATTACCCATCTTCGGGGACAAGGGGCGGAACGACCTCTCGATCTACTTACTGCAGCCCAGGACGGGCGTCGTCGTCTAGGCGTTCCCTGTTGCTCTGATCTCCCCTACGCCTAGGACGTTGTCTGGGCCAAGAGCCATAGTTAGTTGCTGTTTCCATTTGGTTGTTTTTTCTCGTTGTTGATACCGGCAAGACCCAGCCAGATGATGATGTCTGCTGGTTGGTAGTGAGAGGACTCTTAGTACCAAGGGAAAAAACAATCAATCATTTTCTTTAGTTTCATGCTCTCCCTTAGCAGCAGGAAAGGAGTCTATCTATCTGCCTAGCTTTGGTAGATTTCCCCCGGAAATGAAAAGAATGCAAGAGGTGGATAAGTCCGACGACTCGGCAGCAGTGCGGAATTGACTTTCTCGTCCGGTGGATCTGATCTATAGTTAGGGGGCAATACATACCAAAAGGTTCGAATAAGAGAAGGAACGAATTGACTGTCTTTCCCTCGGGTTCTTTTCCTTAATCCCGGAAGTTACTGCGCTTTCTTCTAGCCTACGAAAAAGCTTTCAAATCAAATAAGAGAGCGGAACTGAAAGACCTTTCGAACTTCACTTTATTCCCCTAGCGCATTCCCATAGCTCTATGCCTACCGTCTTTCTGGGTCACCCATCATTCGCACTGGTAAGTTAGGACTTCAAACCTTTCTTCTTTCTTCTGGTTGGCTTTCCAACAAACTTATTCCTGAGCTCCCACCCTGATGTTATACTACTTAGTTAGGCCTTTTTATTAGACAATTCCTACTGCCAAGCTACAGATCCCACCTTCTTCGTGACTATTCTTGACCTTGGGGCACTTCACTCGAGCTAATCAGTCTTGGCTTGGTGCCGGGAATGGAAGAACATCTGATTCACCAATAGGCATATTAAGAAGAAAAAGGCAATCTAAAGTGCCAATAGAAACTTCTATCTTCTCACCTCTTGATGGCTTATAGTTCAATGTACGCTCGATTGCTAGTAGTTGGAGGGAGAGTTCGAAAGCCCACACTCAGTACTCAGTTACTTTTTCTTTTTCAAAGGCAGAGCTTAACCAGACTTCTCAGAAGGCTACGCACCGCTTGGCCACTCCTATTTTTAAGGTTTCCTCTCTCTCAATCAAATGTAAAAGACCCCTCTTCGCTACCAGAAGCTGCCCTAAGCCCTACAGTTCCTTCCTTTTGTTTTCTTTCGCTGCTAGTTTCAATGTCAGCTCTCTTGCTTTCTCTTCGCCGTCCTAAAAAAATGTTTATTTCGCCTTTCATTCCGCCCTACCGATAACAAGGTAGCTGCGGTTATTGAAAAGAGCTCCTCTTCCGCGTCAACCGGATAAGCAGCTAAGACCTCTTACTATTACTACGCTCCATACCCTGGTCCTTTCGAACCAGATATTGTATAACCTGGGAAGATACAGAGTCAAAGAAATCTACAACCGTGGCACACTTATACAGATAGCTATCGATGGGGCTATAAATCTTCCTTACCCTTACGGTCGACCCCCTTTAATACCCTTTAGTGAGACTTTCGTTCTGAAATGGGATGGCGAGAATGGGTTTTTTAATAAAGGCATGGCTTAAGTCCGTGCTTCGAAAGGGCGAAAGATTTGTGAGTTCATCCCCGGCAAAGTCCTATGTAAGGTGGGAAGGAAGACGAGGCATATCTTTGGATTCCTTAGTTGTAGTATTCCACTTTCTTCCAGTCTCTCCGAGCAGCTAAGCGTTTTCATCCGCTGAAGTTGTCGTAAGGGCAGTAGGTCTTGGTCCTTGAGTCAGTCCGGGGTCAGCATGTGATTAGTTCGAGGCGCTAGCTGTACTAGTTGGAGTAGGAGTAGCAGTGGTGGTACTGACTTTGGTGGTGTATCTTATTTAAGTATCCCGTCTGCTTCTGCTTTTGTTGAAGGAAGGAATAACGGCAGCTATTGGACTGCTCCCCCTGGCGTTGAGGGGATAACTCTTAACTAACTAACAAGGCTAGCCTAGCGAAGTACCTTCTGGATTCACTTCTTTTTTGAGGGAAAAGAAAAAGAAAGCTGAACAAGAAAATGAATTGCTATAGAGGAATAGCACAAGGTAAGGCTCAATGGGGGAATAAGTCTTATCTGCTGTTGCCGTTGTTGCCACTGTTGTCGGAATAACTGCTTTTGGTGGTACGGGCATGGCTTAAGCCAGCTCCAGAGCCGAGGGTGATTCCATTCATTCCTCTTGTTCCACTAGTCTACTTCAAAGAAAGGCTTTGCCGGTCTTTTCTGTTAGCACAAATCCTGTGAACGGGTGCAGATGAATAGGAGCTCTTAGCAAGATCGCCTGCTCCTGGACTTCTTTACTTTCTGCTTTCTGGCATTTCACCAGGTCTTGTTGAATCTCTTTCATTTGCTTTGATGGTATCGTATTATAGAGAAATGGCTGCATGACGCTTTGAAGCCAAGATAAGCCGGCCGGAAAGGGTCGAGATGGGATAGTAGTTTAGCCTCTTCGGAGTTCACACCAGGCAATACCTCAGCACTGCTTATTTCAAATAAATAAAACAAACAAGGCTTCTATCAAACCAGACACTTTCATCCGGACCAGCGACTTCATCCCTGGGCGGCTTGCTGACAGAAAAGCTTTTTCTCGTTGACTGGCCCAGCTCACTTGAGCAGTGGATTCAGTTCCCACGTCTGGGGTAGGGCTCGGGGAAGAAAGTTAATAAGTAGAGGCCGGAGATCATTTCTATTTCTTTTCGTCTCCGTTCTCAAAAGCAAGCTCTATGAGAAAGAGCGTGGCGATTCAGTTACCCTAGCTCGGGCGAAAGAAAGTAGTGACACTTCACTCGGGTTAGGGGGAAACCGTGAATGGCGAAGTGAGCTGGCAAGAAAGAAGGAAGAACCCGGGGAAAGAGAAGAACCTAACGATAGGAGAACTGCCCCTGTATGAAGCGGCGGGTGAAAGCTATTCATGTAGAAAGAAGAAGTAGACATCACTTCACCGAAGCCACGACTAGTTACGTTTTTCATTAATCACAACCGTGATGAAAGGCCAGGCAATAAAGTAGCGGCTCCTGTATTGAATGCCGGTCTTTGGTTTGCAGACGTTTTGGAATAGACTACTTGCTTGAACGTCTTCTTGCTCTTTATCAATCTCTTCTATGAAAGTAATAGAACAATAACGCTTTTCTATTATGCTATAATATGCTTTCATACCTAACAATTGAATTACGGTTTCACCCTCGGTTTATTTTTGTCCTTTCTCTCGTTCTTCTCGTATTTTTTGTCATGGTTCCGACAGCATAAGACACGAAAGCCGGGCCCGGAAAGAAGCCCAGGAGCAGCAGCTTGAACTTGAGTCTGCTATTCCTACGCCCGTTCTCCGACTTGCATGTGTGAAGCATTTAGCTAGCTTCCTTGCGCCCTGGCCTCAGCCTAATGCTAATGCCCTGACTTTTGGTTGGATTCCGTGTGAGTTCTTTGTTGGTCGAAGAGCCTCCTTAAAAAGGTCAAAAGAGCTCACTCATCCTTAGGCAGTATGGGAGAAACCCGTTAGATCTTGTGTACAAGAAGGTGGGAATATGCTTGGATAAGGTCGAGAATAGAAAGCTCAGGTTTACCCACCTCGAAGACTCGGGAACAGCTAGCTACCTAGCCCAATAATCATACTCCCGATCGGAATAGACGGAATTCCTTACCATACGGATTTCGCATCTTTCTGGTCGGCCTCGAGAAGGAGCTACACAAAGGGAGATTTATTGAGCCCAATGTGTACCCGCGAGCTTCCATTTACAATGAGATCGGGCTTTGGCTACGCCATCTGTAAAGTGGATTAGATGGCTTCCATGAACAGGGGGAATCCTGGAATAAGGAAAAAGTCAAAAAAAGGGGTCCAAGGCATAGCACTACTATACTTTGCATTCTTTCTTTCTAGTTATTAAGTGTGAGGGGGTGCACCGGTTGACTATGCGACTAGACTTGCCTGAGCGTTATGGACCTCCAAATTAGTTCTCAAGCAATCGACCTTATCCATCCAAACAAAGCAGGTATAAACTACAGTGCGCAATAGCCTAGTCCGACTTGCGAGCCCCCTGCTGTTAGCAAAAGGAGCCGGTTCGTTCGCTTTCGTTTATCATTCTTTTATAATCCTTTGTCAATTACAACCTGCCTAGTGGGAATTGTGAGACCCGCATCGGCTTTTCAGTCCACTTGTTCAGGCGTTCGGTGGTCAAGCTAAGCTTTCCT
Organism: Trichopus zeylanicus subsp. travancoricus; assembly: GCA_005019695.1. Taxonomy (NCBI): domain Eukaryota; kingdom Viridiplantae; phylum Streptophyta; class Magnoliopsida; order Dioscoreales; family Dioscoreaceae; genus Trichopus; species Trichopus zeylanicus. The sequence continues at coordinate 57,419 of RXID01019377.1, read as the reverse complement.
AATGGGAGAGAGGAAGGTTGCAGCCAGTAGTGAATAGTAAGATTGACCGAATAACAAGATGATCTCGAAATGGTGAGGACAATGTCAAATCTCGATACTATCCGGAAAACTATCAAACCCATCCATAGAAGGCAAAAGGCTAGGGTACAATGGTTGGCTATGGGAGACATAAATTCTCAGTTCTTTTATGCAGCTTAGATTAGTAAGCCAGTCGCAGGGCTGTCAATGTAAACTAATGAAAGGGGGGGGGATATGAAAGAAAAAAGTCTGCGGTGGATTACTTCACCAAGCTCCTAAATACGGAGTTCTCCAGCAGCCAGAGCCAGGAAGGTTAGATATGAACGATAACGAATGTTATTTCCTTTTTCTTGATTCATCAAAGGTATAAGAATGTGCGATCTCCTTCAAGTCCGGATAAAGCATGACCGTATTCCTGGACGCCTTATATTAACTTAGAAAATCGAGGGTGGTTTACATATGCCAAGGTGTTACAGTACATCAAAGAATTTCAAACTCCAATTTCTTAGTGTGAAGTGTGTACCGCTTTGATCAACCGTCAACTTCGATCAACTGAAAGTCGCAAAAAATGCACACGGGAATTCACGGAGGTGCTGGATGGGGTTGCCGATGGCACAAGCGAGGGGCCACAAGGAGCCGTTGGCAGGGGAGATGGAAGGATGCCGTCGCCGTCGATGGACAACATGAAAAAGGTTAGAAAGCGCCCACCGGACCAGAAAGGAGTTCCTAAATGAAGTAGGGTAGATGTGCGATGAAAATCCTACTATTGGGGTGAGTGAGAGGGCCTGCTCAGGAAGGGATACCAGGCTGCGACCAACCATCGCAAGGGACTTTGACCATTGAAATGAGTCTGCTAGGAAGAGATGCACTGGCCGAGCACTCGAACTTCGGTGAACACCAGAGGATTTGTTCCATCAGTTGTTTATCTCTTTTTTTTCGGGAAGAGAGGATGGAACGAATGCAGAGAAGAAGGGCTACAGCCGTGCCGTTAGACGAAGAAAAACGTATCACTTTTCTTTCCAAAATAAATAATACATGCAGACGCAGGCTGGGCTGAGGCCTCTTTTGTGGTAGGGTGTGTACGCGAAAATGAATCATGTTGTTGAGGCGATGGGCAGAATTCCAGACAGCCAACAAAATAGACAACCTTTGATCTTGAAGCAATTGTTTTCATCCCAATAGCAAAATACACATCCTCGAATGATCTGAAGGAAGACCCCGGGCAGCGGGGAGACCCCCACTCAAAAAGTCCGGGCAAAGCCGCCAGGCCAGGCCCCCGCGCAATCAATATAGAAAATGGCGCGCGAAAGGCGCCGACTCAGGACAGGAGAACCCAAAACAGCCTTGCTGCGGCGGATGAACGAACCCGCGCTTAGCAAAGATAGAAGGGAAGAGGGGAAAAAGAACTGAGAATCTTTCCAGTGGGGTGACCACGGACGAAACTGTTGAGCCGCATTTGGAGAACTTCAAGGACCAGTTTTTTTTTTCTTTCAGGTCCGCAATTCAACAAAGCAGATAGGAGAAGTCAAATAGTCTTTATGACGTCTTAAAAAAGAAATGGTTGAATTAGCCTGCGGTGTAAGATGATGCGTCCACTTTGCTCTCATATTTTCTTTTTCATTTTTTCCCTCTCTGTTTTTGTCTTTTTCAGCCCCGCTCACTAAGGGGCCCCTCTCTGATAAGGAAGGAAAGTGAATGAAAACTTTAATGACAAATCCGGTCCGATGGCTGTTCTCCACTAACCACAAGGATATCGGTACTCTATATTTCATCTTCGGTGCCATTGCTGGAGTGATGGGCACATGCTTCTCTGTACTGATTCGTATGGAATTAGCCCGACCCGGCGATCAAATTCTTGGTGGGAATCATCAACTTTATAATGTTTTAATAACGGCTCACGCTTCTTTAATGATCTTTTTTATGGTTATGCCGGCGATGATAGGTGGATCTGGTAATTGGTCTGTTCCGATTCTGATAGGTGCACCTGACATGGCATTTCCACGATCAAATAATATATCATTCTGGTTGTTGCCACCAAGTCTCTTGCTCCTATTAAGCCCAGCCTTAGTAGAAGTGGGTAGCGGCACTGGGTGGACGGTCTATCCGCCCTTAAGTGGTATTACCAGCCATTCTGGAGGAGCAGTTGATTCAGCAATTTCTAGTCTTCATCTATCAGGTGTTTCATCCATTTTAGGTTCTATCAATTTTATAACAACTATCTCCAACATGCGTGGACCTGGAATGACTATGCATAGATCACCCCTTTTTGTGTGGTCCGTTCTAGTGACAGCATTCCTACTTTTATTATCACTTCCGGTACTGGCAGGGGCAATTACTATGTTATTAACCGATCGAAACTTTAATACAACCTTTTCTGATCCTGCTGGAGGGGGAGACCCCATATTATACCAGCATCTCTTTCGGTTCTTCGGTCATCCAGAGGTGTATATTCCCATTCTGCCAGGATCCGGTATTATTAGTCATATCGTATCGACCTTTTCGGGAAAACCGGTCTTCGGGTATCTAGGCATGGTTTATGCCATGATCAGTATAGGTGTTCCTGGATTTCTTGTTCGGGCTCATCATATGTTTACTGTGGGCTTAGACGTTGATACGCGTGCCTACTTCACCGCAGCTACCATGATCATAGCTGTCCCCACTGGAATCAAAATCTTTAGTTGGATCGCTACCATGTGGGGAGGTTCGATACAATACAAAACACCCATGTTATTTGCTGTAGGGTTCATCTTTTTGTTCACCATAGGGGGGCTTACTGGAATAGTTCTAGCTAATTCTGGGCTAGACATTGCTCTACATGATACTTATTATGTGGTTGCACATTTCCATTATGTACTTTCTATGGGAGCCGTTTTTGCTTTATTTGCAGGATTTCACTATTGGGTGGGTAAAATCTTTGGTCGGACATACCCTGAAACTTTAGGTCAAATCCATTTTTGGATCACTTTTTTCGGGGTTAATCTGACCCTCTTTCCCATGCATTTCTTAGGGCTTTCGGGTATGCCACGTCGCATTCCAGATTATCCAGATGCTTACGCCGGATGGAATGCTCTGAGCAGTTTTGGCTCTTATATATCCGTAGTTGGGATTCGTCGTTTCTTCGTGGTCGTAACAATCACTTCAAGCAGTGGAAAAAACAAAAGATGTGCTCCAAGTCCTTGGGCTGTTGAACAGAATCCAACCACACTGGAATGGATGGTACAAAGTCCTCCAGCTTTTCATACTTTTGGAGAACTTCCTGCTATCAAGGAGACGAAAAGCTATGTGAAGTAAAAGAAGAAAAGGTTGCCTACTGCTACTAAGAACCTAACAGAACTTTGGAAAATGTGGGTTCTAAAACCAGGTCGGAGTTGATAATTGGGCGGCCTGCCGTATGAAAGAGCTTTGCCTTCTATCTCCTCATTGGCTAGTCCCAAAAAGCTGGCCATCCTTCTTCGGAAGAGGGACTATGTTAGCAAGCCAATCTGGATATTTAGAGAGCATTGGGAACCCGGCATTCCATTTTCTTATACCTCTTCCTTTATTTTCAACATCCACTCGGGTCTCAATCTCCTCAACTTCTGCTTTACGGGCTTGCAACCGGGTTTCAGAGGAAGCTTATGTACAACCATATCCGTGTCGAGTCCGGGCATATCTTGGTAAGACCAGGCGAAAACATCCGAGTACCTCCTAAGGAAGTCTACTATCTCTCCCCGGGACATCGACTTAGACTTAGCAACCGTAACGTTTCGTTGGTCCTCTTCCGTTCCGTCCTTTACCTCGTCGACTTCGTCAAGAATAGCAATGGTCCTTTTCTCATGTTGCTCATATTGATCTTGAAGCTCCCGTAGGGGTTCCCAATCCTCAATGTCATTAATGTCTACGAGCTCGTAATCTTGAACTTCACCTTTTTGTTTGAAATCATAGGTCTCGGCCAGAAAACTAGTAGCATCGGAGAAAGGTATTAGTCCGGTGGACGGTAACATGGTTGGTTGGGTCTTATCCCATACCATGGGGGTACAGAAAGACCAGCGATGGTTACCAAAGAGAATCAAGTCCACTGTGGTCTATGGTGGCAGATGTCATAGATCTCTCTTCTCTTGTGAAACTGAGATAAGACGCATGCTAGCCTTCATGAAAGACCTTCTCTTGATCCTCTCATCTTTGGCTATGCGTTCATTCCCTGACTTGCCCCTCCAGAGATCTGACCCACCTTTCCAGCCATGTTTTTTATCACTTAACAAGAAAAGCGATTCGGAGTGCTTTTCACCCCACCACCTTCCTCTATCCACTGACAGAGAAAAAGTCAATGATCAGCCTGCTCACTTGATCTCTCAATTCCCATTGTGCTTAGTTTCTCTATCCCCTTTACTTTACAGTTGCGGTGGGTTGCCATTCCACTTGCATTCCACAACAGAACACCCACCCTTCGGATCTGAGAACATTCGAACAGGACGAAACTCGATTCGCTTCTTTTTCATGGGGGGTGAAATGAGAAAACAGAAGCGGAATGGAGACTAGCTAGCCACACAAAAGCTAGTCGCCCGCTGACGTAGGATAGTAAAGTCAAGTGAACCGGAAGGTTCAGTGTCATATCCGAACAGCGAAGCAACATAGGAAAGCAGGTCTTATGGGCATTGTTGCTCTTTTTTCCCTGAATCCGGATTTCTTTCGTAAACCGAAAGATCGCTCGCTCAGTGCAGTACCTCATCGAGTCAACTCAAGCCAAGGTCCATGATGCGTCAGGCAAGGGTGTGGCAAGGCCTTATGAGATGAGTGGAAGCTCTCGTGAGCGATGCGGGATACTTGTGTGGAGGGGTATGAAACTGACTGTCAAACCCGTGTCTGTTGCCTGGCTTGCCAGCTTCCAGAAAGCCATTTTTTTCTTGTTGCACGCTAAAGCTGCGATGCTAGCAGCACCGATCTCTGTTGATTCCGGTCCAACCTTTCCTCGGCAAATACAGCTCTACCAGACCCTCACAGGTCCGCTTTCAAGCCTCACTCCGCCGATCAAAGGACTCCACCAAAAACAAGGTGGCTTGAAAGAAAGCCACACTGGAAAGGAAATAAGGGAGCCTCTTAAGGCGTCGGCTAGGGTTGGTTGGGTCTTTCATGGGCCACAGCTACTTGGCTTTAGACCGCTGAACATCATTTGGATGGGCCCGTGCATGTAGGCTTGGATCTTCTTAACGTGCGTCATTTGACGACTCAGTGCATGGATGTCACGAGTCCATTGACATAGGCTTAGGCCTATTTCGTAAGTGAGCAGTCTTTGGCAGGCCTGGAGATTTAGTTAAGGGGAGTAGAGGTCTAAAGCCCATGTTACACGGGTCGTGCACACTTCATTGGCACCGGGCCCCTTTCGTGAGGGCCACGCCCATATCCATAAGGCCTATTTTTTTTATCTTCATTTTTCTTTTTTTGTTAACAATATGAAGAGAAGACATCAGGTTTGGTCTTGGAACGCCATGCTAACACCATGCTAGGACCAATCTTAAAAGGGTGCGGTCACGGCTTCAAAGCCGGCTACATTCTTTCTCCGAGAAGCCAGTTATGGAGCATAGCCAAACCTCGCGAGGTCGGTGACGACGTTTCAAAGCTGTCAAGCAAAGAACCTTTGCTGCAGGAAAAGGGTGATGGGAGCCTTGTTCGCTATCAGGCTTGGTGATGTTTCGGAAGCCTGGATGGCACAGTAGTAGAGATGAAACTCAAAGTCTCACTCTCCCATCTCCATCATGATCGAAAATGGACCGCATGAGTGACATAAGATTGGTCCTTGTGGTGAAATGCTTTTTCTTTTCGTGCGTGCCGTGGGTGCTGCAATCACACAATAGCAACAGTCCGCCCTGCTACGGTTACATCTGATGGGCCATGAGCATTAGCCTTAACGAGCCCTTGGAAAACCTCCGCAAAGAGGAGCAAGGCGCAGACGAAAAGTTGTGTTCTCCACGGATGAAACCTCATGGAAGCCAAGAGAAAAGGAGCAGCGGCACGAGGTCTAGAACTGTTGCAATTCTCGTCATTCGACAGGAGAGACCGAGAACTTCATCATCTGTGGGTGGTTTCAGGTTCTCTCGAGGTTCTTCAGAGGTCCTCTTTCTTGCCATTCTTCTTTGAACAATAGCGGAAACCATTCGTTCAGAGTCGATCAGAGTTCACATCTTCTCTTTCAGAGACAGCAGGGGATAAGAGAAGAGGATTCGTTCAGAAAACAGTCAGGCCATAAAAGAATGAAATAGCTGCGCTTATGCCTTCAACAAAAGCAGAGCGTTGCCCGGAAATCACGGAACTCTCTTCTCTTTCAATGGCAGCTGCTAGATTAAGTTCAATGTCAGCCGGATTGCTAAACACTAGTCTTTCCGCTATGCGTAACCTTATTTCTTTCCTCCTTCTTACCTCGAAGAAGCCATAGCAATGACGCCACAAGCCGACGCCATGTCTCCCTTCCGTCAAACTGGAATACCAGGAAGTCGCCGCGTTATTACCAAATCATCCCCAAAAAGAAATCCGTCTCTTTGATGACCCTTACTTCAAGCACCAACCCAAGACTCTGCTCTTACTACGGGGGTCAACCGAAGCCAGGGGAAGGGTAGGAAGTTTTCTACTATGCCTTTCGCCCCTTCCGGGTTCTCTTTATTTCATTTTCTTTTTTTCCTACGGTCGTTGCAAGCTATGGCCGATTCAATACAATAGCAGGGGCAAAGAGCTAACTCGATGTCACGGATCGGATCCACCTCACTTAAGCAAGAACAGCTACCGATTCTACCTAATCCACTGCTGACCACGGACTGACTCAAGGACCAAGGCCTACTGCTCTTCCGACAACCGATGAAATGGCTGTTTTTTCTCTGCCTCCCCTCGGCTCCACTCCCTTAAGCCCGGAAGGCCCGACCAAAGACGGAAAGCCCGGCCCGGGCAAGCTTATGGGAACTGATCTGACCGAACTGGGTCTAATGGAACAAGATCTCGATCTCAAGGAAGGCCGGCAAGAATCAATGCGATAGCGAGGTTGAGCAGTAGCGAGGGGCGATAGTAAGCCAACAAATTCCATATTTCCATATTCAAGCCATATATGAACTTCTCGTTTTAGAGAAAGAAAGAAGGACAGCATTCAAACAACTCTGGAAAAAATCCTACGTTAGAACCAGACTTTCAGCAATCCCAGAATGCGGGTGGCAGTGGGCTATTCTTCTATTGATGAAGCGGGTGATTCGGCGAATGAAAGAGCTAGTTCTGCAGCTAAGTCTACTCGGCTTAGAACCTGTTTGCTTTTTCTTTTTTATCCCCTGCCAGGCACCTTACCAGCGGGTCAAGGTGCTCCAGGGCTTCATGTACAGGGGGACAGTCATTTCTATTAGCTGGTTACTTTCTATACCTTGCCCACTCGCTTGGAGCCATCCCCTTTGTCTGTCATCCTCTCTCAAGCCCTTTTGAGCCTCGTGCTGATCGGCCCAACACAACAAAGGCCCTATACCCGCTCCTCCCCCATTGTGTTGCGATTGATTCCGTCCTATCGGGCAAAAAGCTTATTCAGGCCCTTCCCCGGCTAACTATTCTTTGGTTAACGGGCTTTGGGTGCATCCAACATGCTGCAGTTTTAGACTTTGCAAACCTCGATAACCACCCGCCCTGAGGAGCGTCACTCTGACGAAAGTCCTAAACACGGAATAAGAAGATAAGTGCAATTCCACGTTGGAAGCCCCTGTTACTGATCTCAACTTGGCGGTTCAGACCTCTTCCATATGAGCTAGCTAGCCAATAAGATGAGCTACCCATTGAGGGAGCTTAAACCGATGTCCCTATGTGCCAGCCGTTACCTTCCTTTCAGATAGGTCCTTCCTTGCGTACTATACTTATGGAATTCTAGTTTCCATAAACGGCCTATCTTTTGCATTTGAAGGGACCTATCGTGACCCACCCCGTACGCGATTTAGCAAATAGGGCAAGAACGTTTTCTATAAACCAAGATGAGAGATAAGCGGGATGAGCTAAGCTAAACAGAAAATAGATTCGCTAAACAGAGGATCCCTACTTGATACGAAACAGAACAGGAACTTCACTCATACTTTTTGACTTCAATCGATGAACTCTATCGCCGCTCCTATGATGGAATCCTGCTAAGATGCTTGTCGGAAGAGGAAGCCGCGCAAGCCTTGGAGGAAGCCGGGATTTGCGGAGCTCATCAGTCTGGACCTAAACTCCACTCTCATCTTAAAAGGATGGGATGGGCTCTTACTGGCCTAAAGGATGCTATGGAATTTGCACTGAGATGCCCCACATGCTTGTAGGGAGTATTTCCACGCGGATTTCATCCACCAACCTCCTGAGCCCTTGCATCCAACCGTGGCATCTTGGCCGTTCGAGGCGTGGGGTATGGATGTGATCGGACCACTTAAGCCAAAGTCGTCCGGCAACCACCAATACATATTGGCTGTTCACGCCGGATCCCTAACTAAAAAGACGCCCATACAGCCACGCATCAGGGGAACCAAGATATAACAAGACCTCAGACAACCGCGCACTAACTAAGACAGAAGACTGAGCCCAAAAGAACTACGGACCCTGAAAGTGGACCCATCGGCATAGAGGGCTACCTACGAAGGGGGAACGACCAGGCAGCCGGGGAGTTGTGTAGACTCCCTCCTGAACCGCGCTTGTAACAGAAAGGGCGCTGGTACAGCTCGCAAGCTTTATGCTTAATCTGGGGAGAGGAGGTATAGTAAGACCTGTGCCCGACCCACTCATAAATCAGGAACTAGGGGTAATCAGTTGACACGGGGCGCCGTAAGTTGAAAGAGATATGATCGTCAAAAGCCCCTGCCATTTCAAATAACCGGTGTTAGAAATCGCTTTCATAAGAAGACTTCCAGCTTTGCTTTTCTTTGCCCCCTATCGATACCTTTTCTTCCAAGTCATACCGAACCTGCCGAGTGTGAACTACTCCGTCTATTGCTTGCCTTCCGGTCTTGGGAAAAGAAAAGAACCCAACCCGTTCCGTCAACCGTTAAGCATAGAGCAAAAGAGCATGGGATTTCTTCGTCTACCGAGCGTGTGAGCGAACCTTCACGATCTGGCTTGCTTTCAAGTCTTTACCGTGTATTGGCTGGAGACCAGATTCTTTATTCGATACCCCTACCCCTCCTTCTAACCTATCTCCCCCGAGCTCCAATCTGAGATATTCGACCACGATCTGGGTTGGTTTGCGTCCCGACCTCCATTCCTGTTATCACGTATACTTAGTGGGACCTATTCTTTCTTCTCTATTCGATACTGCTATTCTATATTAGATACCGAACCCTAAGAGTTAGCCAGCCCTACTACCGGAGTTAGCACGTAGTACCTCTTCTTGCAAATCAATTTCTTGAAGTGCGCATACCGAACCCTAAGAGTTAGCCAGCCCTACTACCCTCACCTGCCGAGTGTGAACGGAGTATACGTTTCTTGCCCTCTTTTCATGGCTCTGTAGTTTTCTTACGGAGCCCCGAGCTTTAAGGCAATCTGTAGTAATAGCGTTAGGCGCAAGGCGTCAAAGACCTTGCGCATTATGCTTTTCTCTCCCGAGCTACGAAATTGGAACCAGAACGTCATGGGCAAGATTGCTTGAAAGTCTTTACCCCTTCCTACGACCGATAAGAAAGATTTTGACCTCCGTCAACCTTTGAAAGCACTTTCCGGAGAAAGTCTTGTAGTGGAGTGGAGTCGACCTCAATGGAAAGCACGTAGTAGGCGTGGGACCGATTGAACTCATACCGTCAAGTGCAATTGAACCTACCAACATGTTGTCTTTTCCCGGCTTTCAAATAGGATCTTTGGAGGGAGTCAACCAACTGAGCTAACCGTTCTCGAATCTCTAACGAGCTACAAGACCCGGACTCATACCGAACTGGCGAGAATAGTAGCCTTCCTTCTATACGTACTCTCCCGACTCCAAAAGTCTTGTAGTGGAGTCAACCGCCAACAGCTCTTGCAACGTCCTTCTCTTTGAACCTGAACGATCTGGGACCGAGGTATGGAACCGTAGTACTTTATGCTTTGCCCTCTTCCGGTGTTGGGACTATTTCGCCAATCTTCCTACTGCTCCGGGATCTTTTTCAGCCGGGGTTGGGACGTTCTTCAACCGGCGTAACTGAGCTAACCGTTATCGAATCTCCCCCGAGTAAGAGCGTAGAAAGCGGATAGGAGCGGGGGGGTAGTAGGTAGGAAGCTTTATCATACCTCGGTAGAACTTTTACCCGTTAGAACGCGTGGGACAGCTTCTTTCTTCGTTTGCGGTTAAGGGATTCGGTCCAGAACGAGATGGGGTTGGTAACGATCAGGGTTGGGTTTTCTTCCCCTTCCGTCTTCCGATAAAGAAATGGAAAGGAGTGGTCTTTAAATCAAAAAACCTTTCCGGTATGGTATGGACCCTATGAGACTTTCCGCTTTTCAATCAATTCTTTGAATGTTAGAACGCAAGAAAACTACTGCGTGAAAGCCTACCTATTAGTTAGTGCCGGTGTAGTTGGATCTTTTCCATGTTGGGAGTCAACCGATTGAACGAACTCATACCTGCCGAGTATGCACGTATACTAGTACCTCTTCTCAATTCTATCCGTCATACCTAACCTGCCGAGTTAGCACTACTACCCTAACCCTTCGAGTTCAATTTCCCCGTACTCCCCCGACCGACCCTCATCCCCAGCCCTTTTTCACCATCATGAGTTGGGTTGGCCCGTCGCCGTGTAACCTCTGTTTGAAATTCCATTCTTTCTCTTTTCACCTTTCCGGTATGGGACCGTAGAGAAACTAGCTGCTTTTCCCTCCCTCTTCATGTCTCTTTGTACTTCTACTGCTCTATGCGCCTAACGAAAATGGGTTACTACAGCGGTGGACCTAGGACGGATGCGCCATATGCGCCGTTAGCCTATTGTATTCCAGCAATTTCACCTAGAGATACCGATATTCTCTCTTCTCTACCTTCCCTTCCTACGACCAGATGAGATACCGATTTTCCCGTGTAGTCGCCCAGATTCTCAATTCTCTACCTTTCTTTTCGTGCGGTATGGAACCGTTAAGATGAATCATGGTACCTTTGTTCCTGAGACCGAGAAATCCATTGAAAGGAGTGTGAACGTGGGACTGATGCTTGAAAATAAAGACCTATGGAACCGAAGACAAGCCCAGACTAAAGAAAGTATTGTAGTGTAGTCGACCTCGTCATTCAATCAATTCCCGTTCGACGTCGCGTGCCAAGCCATAGTTGCAAAGTCCCATTTGTCAAAGAAGAAAGCCAAGACAAGCTCAAGTCATCCGGGATAAGAGAAGGTCCTATCCGGCGGGTAGGACCGGCATCAGATAGAAAGGGCTCCAGGAGGCCTAGTCGCATCGTCAAGAGACTGATCCTACTTGAGATGCTAGACGTTGCTAATGTTGCAGGATCGGGATTCATCTTTTGTGAAGTCCCAAACGTCTAAAAAAATAAGTCAAAGTAAGAAGAAGCAAGCAGTAAGGGGCGATCCGGACCTGGACTAATTGCCATTCAAAAGAAGGCAAGGTGAGGACAAGCCGGCGACCCTGCCAAGAACTTGCAATACGGTACGGGCTTAGCCGTGCGGGTAATAGGGTAGGCTTGAGACTTTTTCTGCCTAACCATGCACACAAGTCCTGCTTCAACTGGTATAAGAAAGTCTCTTCAACTAAGGATTTTAGTCATGGTGCAAGCTAGGTAAGCGCTCACGTACTACTAATAGAGGTAAGACAGGCGTTTACGGGCTAGCTGGGGAAGGTTTAATGTTTTCTAATTGGTAACCTTGTGCCAAAGCATCTAAGGTGGTACGGGGCTAAGGGGATAAGTCGTCTACGTCTTTCTTTATTCCCGTGCTTTAAGTTCGATTGGATCCCCCTTTTTGAAGGAATCCAGGGATCGAGCCAAAACAAAGCAAGACGCGATTCCCCTTCTCTATTTCTTATGGATCGCGCCTTACGAGAGCGCCGCCGGTCGGGAATGGCTCCAGGTGCGAGATCAGATCGAACCTCGTCGACCCAGATCAAAAATGAAAGCTTCCTTACGGTAAAAAAAAGTCTCGGATGCTAAATCATTACTGTCAGAAGTCGTTTTCCAGTCGTCGGTGCAAAACGAAACTGAAGAGCTCTTCCGCCGTCTCATTTTTTAGTACTTTCCTTTCTTTCACGTAAGACTGATTTTCTATCTTTTTCTTTTCTACCCTGGATTGGACTAACTAAAGCCAGGCGCGTAGCGGTCAGGTTTTTCCACTTCCAGGCAAGAAAGCCGGACGGACCAGTTGCAGGAAGCCCAGCCCTCCCGAACCGCATAAAAGGAAATGACAGACTTGCGGACCGGGAGATTTTAGACTGTCTTCGCTCGCAACGAAAGTAGTAAGGTGTCTGTGGGGCTTGCCTTACAGGTAGTGACTAGCCCACTTGCATATTGAACAGATCTTACTCTCAATGGAGTTCCTTGCGATATGACCTAGGAACTTACAGAATACCGAACTTGGATAATCATAATCGGTAGACTGTTAGGTTTCTACGCTACTTTCTTCTCAACATTCCATTTCTAGTTAGAGAGAACCGTCAATCAACCTTTACCTTATATACGATAGCACCAGACGCGCCCCTGACCCCTTTTATTCTCCTATTGCTACTGCTTTGGATACTGACACTGCTTCCTTTTGTGGCAACCTTCCTTTCCCGCCTCGGTTAATCACCAACTTTCTTTCTCGCTGACCTACGACTTCTTCTTCTTCTCTTTCATTCAGAGCTTGACTTACTGACCTTAAACTAAGTTCTTTGTTCTTTCTTCTGTCCTTTCATTCTTTCATTCAGAGTTTAACTAAGACGACCTCCTAAACAAAGAAAAATACCCTTCTATTTACTACAAAAAATAACCGCCTCTTCGATCGGGGATTACAAAAGGTCTTATTCGCTTAGGAAAAAGGATAAGATAAGGCAGTCTTCAACAACCTTTCGCTGAGCTCGAGAATGAAAGAAGATATGTGACTTTTCATTTCATCGGTCGTCCCTTTACTCTATTCCAAAAAGGAAGAGCGGGATAAACTCGATTTTCATGGCTTAGTGCCACGCTCTTGAGAAAGAGTAAACTTATTATTTCCAAAAATAAGAGCTCTTAGTCCTTTCGGCGTAGAGAACGAATACTCTGTTGCAAGAAGAAGGGCAAGGGCTTACAATACATTCATACGCGGATGGAGATTCTGTTGATGCGGTCGAAAAAAGAATTTCATTTGTAAAGCCTTTCGAATCAAGACAAGGGGAGATGGCTAATTCAGGGAATAGGATCTATATAGCGAATTATGCTCTCTCCGCTCGCCCTTTCCGCTCACTGCTTCGCCTTCTTTCTTGATTCTTCAGTTATAAACAAGACTGTAAAGAGCGGGGCGCTTCCCCTCTCCTCGCCCTCATCCTTTTCGTCACTCGTCTTGGGATAAGAGAATGATGGCAGTAAGCAATTGACTTTTGAACAAAACAAGATTTGAATAATGTGGTGCGCTAACAGCGATAGCAAGAATGGAAGAAAGAAGGAGGTGGTTCGACTGGGCTTTTGAGTCCGGTAGTTTAGGTTCGAGTCCTACTTTTTTAGGGTCTCGTCTCTTCGTTGATGTGAGACTGACGGACGGATAGATGAGCCTACAACTGAGGGCAGGGCAGGTTTTTCGCAGTGACTCTTTCTCTCGTTAGCTAAAAAATGCTAAAATCTAGGGTGGACTACCGTAAGAACGGCTGGCAGACTCCGCGCACCCAAGGTACCAAACGCGCCGGTTGGGGAATGGATGACCATTCGGCCACAGCCGGGAAGCGGGAAACTCGAAGCGAGGCCAGCATTCAGATATGGTTATAATCAGGATTTCGACAAGATGACGAGAACCCAGAAGCGGAGATGACTCCGAAAGCAGGCGTTGGAGCTGCCAGAAGGAGGCTGGAGTGGGCCCGCCCGGAGAATAGACGAGAGCAGTATGAAAGAAGAACTCTCTAGTTCTTCAGAATGACGCCTACGGCCGGCGAGGAACATCCCACCAAGCAAGGAGTACCTGGAGAAGCTTGAAACCCTCGCTTGATGAGGATTCTGATGAAGACACAGAAATACTAGAGGAGAGTGAGGATGACAAAATGCAAGAAGACGAGCCAGCAGCGGAATGCGGCAGCCAGCCGTCGACGGGGGAGAAGGACGTCAGCCCAGATGTTCACCAGAAGGAGGTCGGAAGCTTCCCACCTTCGGGAGGTGTACGTGCTGCCGGCAGAATGAAAGGCGGAGCATACCGTGTGGCGAAGAGTCGATGAGCCTGATCCGCAGGGGTCTTTCAAGTTTGTTGATGAGGTGTCTCGAGATGTAATAACATTATGGAAAGCAGAGCAAGGTATGACTCAGCATTTGAGGCCATTAACTATTTAAGTCCATATGGAAGGTTAATCGCGTTCTAGTGGGCGGCGGTTAACATCTTACCTTCCAGCATGTTCAAAAGGTTATATAAAACATTGTCGGATTGAATCCCATCGGTTTGTGGATTTTCTGGTAGTGTGTCGAAAGTGAAGGGTGTGCTGCCTGAAGGTTGGGAAGATTGCCGGTGGTGGATACCACAATGAATTATAATGCATTGTTGGGGCGGGACTGGATTCACTCGAACAGATGTGTTCCGTCATCATTACACCAGGTATTGAGATTTTGGAATAAGAATAATGAAGTTGAAACTGTGATTGCAGATGACAAGCCGTTTACTTCGACAGCTCATTGTTCAGAAGCCGGCTTGTATGACGAAAGAGTAGGGACGGTGCGAATCATCGAAGGCCGAGGTTACGATCTCCAAGCTCCAAGACACTTTTGGAGACGGATCTTGAGCGGATATGTGACAAGATGTCTGGGCCGGTCGGGCCGGCTTGCTCCCACTAAAACCAATGGACAGTGGTTTTCCAGAGAACAAGGTCGAGGCCTGGCCATGGAAAGATTGACGGGGTATATGGCTGAGAAGAGGGTTGCTGAGCAGGAGAGTAGATTCTGCCAGCTTATGGTGGAAAATGATCCTGGGACCAGGCGAGATGGGAGAAGACACCCTTCCGTAAAGGAGGAAAGTTATGTTGGTTGTGAAGCTGACCAGTTAGTGCCAGTGAATGTGGGGACCCAGCAGGAGCCCAGAATGGTACAGGTCAGTGCCAAATTTCACGATGAATGCAAGGATAAGATGATAGGGTTGTTGACCAGCTATCGAGATTGCTTTGCTTGGGATTACTCAGAGATGCCGGGCTTGGATCGTGGCTTGGTTGAGCATAGATTGCCGATCAAAGAAGGGTATTTACCTTATCAGCAACCTCGTCGAAGAGTGTCGACAGAGTTGATGCTGAAGATAAAGGAGGAGATCGAAAGGCTGGGTTCATAAGAACTACCCGGTTTGTAGAATGGCTCTCTAACGTAGTGCCAGTAGTTCAAAAGAATGGGAAGTGACGAATATGCATAGATTTTTTCAACCAATGCAGCAACACCAAAAGATGAATAGCCTATGCCTGTCGCCGACTTGTTGGTCGATGGGGCTTCCCGACACAATGTCCTATCCTTTATGGATGGACATGCGGGATATAACCAGATTTTTCTAGCTGAGAAGGATGTACATAAGACAGCCTTCCAGTGTCCTGGCTCGATCGGAATATACGAGTGGGTTGTGATGCCATTCGGTTTAAAGGGGCAACAACTCAGAGGGCTATGAACCTCATTTTTCATGAGGAAAACAATGGAAGTTTATATATATATAGATGATGTGGTAGTGAAGTCTCAGGACTTCGACAGCCATTTTCAACACCTGGAACAAGCGTTCCAGAGGATGAGAAGACATCAGTTAAAGATGAATCCTCAGAAGTGTGCCTTTGGAGTGACATCAGGGAACTTTCTAGGTTTTCTGGTACAAAGAAGACCAAGTGGATGGAACAACCCTAAGACGACCCAATCGACCTCAACATCTAATTCCGAGCCAGAGCAGTCTAACAAGGGACAAGAGACTCTTTGTTCACAGCTTCACATCCGGCGTGCCCACGATTCCAAGGAGTTGAGGATCCTATTATTACGAATCCGTAAGAACTCTTCCTCCTCTTTCCAAATGACAGCTTCTTCTTCTTTTTCCTTGTTTAGAGCTTAACCTACTTGATAAAGACTTGTGAGAACATCAGTAATAGCTATTTACCCTCAGCCTGGTATAAAGCAGGTGGTTTTTCTACCCCTTTTCTTACCTGGGATTAATGTTACGCGATCCTTGGAGCACAAGAAAAATAGAAGAAGGAAGTTGAAAATCTCGAAAAACCTCAATACACAGCCTCGCAAAAGCAAGCTTATCCATCCGTAGAGTCGATTCATCCACTTTGATGAGGTGAGGGGAAAGAATGCCACCGTAATGGCCGGTTGTGCCATGGGGCTTCCGTCACTCGGATGCTAGCCTGATGAAATCCATTGGAAAGCCTTGTGACAACCCTGGATCCTGTGCTGCAGCGGCGGGAAAGAATTTCTTTGATACGGGATTGATACCGGCATAGCTTCATTAGCGCTCGGGAATGCATCGTCAAAAGTAGTCGAGAACGAAGGGCAAAAGGGGGATACAGAATAAATGTCTTACCGGGTAAGGAAGCTAGAGAGACGCGGGAAAGAATGGAATTCGACGCTCACACGATAAAAGAGAACGGTTAGCTCAGTTGGTTGACTCCCTTTCTTTTCTCCCACTACACCGCTTTAACGCACGGATGCGCGAAAGCTCACGCGCAGCTCAAGGAGTTGCTTTTTGGATTGAGAAAAGTATGGTTGCCTCCTATATGCCGCCTCTCTGAAACGACCTGTCTGATCTCTGTCTCCGAACGCTTCTGCTGCGAGACCTCATCAGAAACTGGCAACCGATCATCCTATGACTGCTAAACTGAGAGCGAATCAGAACTCTCCTAAACATCTGCGGAAATCCGTGGTACTAGGGAACACAAAAAAAGAGATTTTGCCTGGCCTGACTAAAATGACCAGTAAATCGGCGCACGTTGCCGGATGATAGACGACGCAAATAGCCAAAACCCAAGAAAATAGGAGCGGGACTATCGGCATCACGCTAGGTAGAGTCAACGATGACCGGAACCCCATTCCCAGCCGATATGATCGCCTTATTGCGTTGGATGACTTCCTGCTTGGGGGGAACCCTCGTACCTATGGGTACAGGCACACGGTTAGGAATGAGCGCCAGAGTGCAGATGGATCAGCTGTTCGATAGATATTGTAGCCTTGACGACAGGTACTATTTTTCCGTAGGGGGTAGGCAAGGGGCTCCCCGTAAGAAATGTGAAATGCTAACTTGCAAATGCACTACTGAACAATGCTCCTTTCAACTATGGGGAGATTACCAGGACGCGACACTGCCGTAACCAACCGGGTAGGATAACCGCCACAGCAGGTCATCTATAGGGGTATCACAGCGGATTACCAGAGGATTGGAAATTTTCTTTTTTACTATAGCTCTGAACCAGCAAACGGAGGGAACCAGCGCTTCAAAGCCGTAGTGCGTTAGGCACGCACTGTAGTTTTGAAGCTAGCGCGCGTACTCTTCTTCTATGAGCTTCTTTCTGGTAGAGCATCTCCACCTTTCTCTCGCTTTCAAAAAGAAAACGGGCAGCCATGCTCTAAATGAGTGTAGTGAGTCCAAACGGAGATCAAGCGTCATGCGCAGCCGGATGATGAGCACAGCCGGGTGGTATAGGTGTGGGTTAATTTCGAACGAAAAGGGTCAAAATCTCCTCTTTTATTCGAGGTTGTCCGCTGGTCTTCTTCAATCCATTTGTCAATTGCATGATTTGTCTCAAGTTCCATTTTAAACGAAACAAGATATCTTATTCTTACGTCCTCGATGAACTCGGGCATTAACCGGCTAATAGAATAGGAGCTAATCAAGTCCCACATCTGTGTCAAAGAGTAGCACCACGGAAATCCCCTCTTCGCGCGCCTGGTTGTTCCTTTCCTTCCCATGCCGAGGAGGTGATGTGATCAGCATTCATCAACGCTAGGAAGGGTATACCCTCTTTCGGAAGTCGACCATAAGCCAGATATTCAAAAACCTGGTTCTTTGATACGCTGCTACCCCACACTTCTTTACCCGCTGGCATCAGGTTCCAAATTCTGCTTATTCTCCCAGTCAGTTGAGTAGACAGACCGTGGTCTTCGCGCTTGGGAATCACTTCTTCACGGATAGCTTGAGGAAAGCATGCCGAACCGGGCCCGGAGCGGAAGCAGAAGTAAACTGCGGTATAGGTAGTCGTAGTAGTCTCAATATCCTCTGCGAGTCGAGTGAGTGCTACCTCTGACAGTACCTCTATCCTCTGCGCATCATACCAAGACTTGTCCTAAGAGTAGCGGGCTGCTGCTACAGGATGATGGTTAAACTCTACTGCGGTCTTCTTCTTCTCAAGTCCTTCGCGCTTGGTAAGCTCCTGAAAGTAGACGACAAGTAAGGGAAGGGGGGAGGGAAGGGACTGCCAATCAACGAGCCAAGTTTACATGAGCTCTAGGCCGTGCTGCTGATCGTTGGAACTTCTTCCTGTCAGGTCCTAAGCAGGTATCCAATGCGATCTGCAGTGACCCGTGCTTAGGAATGAATCTAATGGAATATCAACGAGATTTACTAACCGGCGCCTTAAGGGCTTTGAGCAAGGGATCCTGACGTGATAGATCATAATGACGCTTGCCGGGGCTTTTATACCGTCAAATCGAGACTATGGCTTCCGGAGTCCTCGAACCCGGAGCGATGGCCTTAGTAAGGCTAGGCGGTGGATTGGCTTTGACCCATGAAAAGTGAAAAATGGGCTTGATGATCTGCTACATCGCCTTTCTACCATCTGAGCTACATCCCCCCAGTCTCTAAAGGCCAAAGAGTGACCTTCACCATGTCCTGCCCTGCGGTACATTGCCTTCCATACGATAGTCGTAGATCCACAAGCCAAAAAAGCGGTCATATCTAAGGGATCATCGGCCACTGTTGCTTCCCGCTTTTGGGCCTTTGATGTCGAAAGGCTTTTTCACTGCAAAGGCTTTTCTTTGTCGCCTACGGGATGTCCCATCACCCTAGCATCCGCAATAGCGAGCAGTACCAATTCCAGACCAAGACCCATCAGACTCCGAATCCATCTAAAGGGCTATCCGCATCTCTATCTCGCAGTCCAAGAGCGCTAAAAAGAAAGTCAATTCCTCCTTATTCTATATTTAAAGTAGTAACTTTACCTCCAAACTCGTCAGAGTCAGCAAGTAACTCCCTTATCTCTATCGAGTAAGCAATAAAATGACCTTCGACATGTCTCGAATATATAAGATCAAGTAGACTGTTTTCGTCTTATCTAGTAGTATATGAAGAACATCAAATGCTTTCTTCAAGTCTTACTCGATTAGGGGCCCTCTCGACCAACTCGTATACCAGCCAGAAAAGGGGGGGTTCCGTATCATCTTAGAGATAGCTTCCAAAATCAGTATTGGGCCCTCTTCTTGAAACTAAAACTAAATCACCAACTTCTATTCAATCTGTAGTAGCCTTCAGGCTTCTGGCTTATATGTTAAAGTTAGTCCTTACCCGAAAAAAGGGCTTTCATGAACGAGTACGAGTGTAGGGGGGTAGCTCCAGAGGGTGGGCTTTTTTCTTTATTGGATACTAAAAAAGATAACCTTTCAAGCCCTCCTATGTAAGATAATCCAGTTAGGCCAATTGACGCGTAAACTGTATAATATGTCCCGCTATTTCTTTTTTATTCGAAAAACCTCAGGAAATCCTTGAGGGTTTTCGAAACGATCCAAAGAGCAGCTAATTCAAATAAACTGGTTAACGAAGTGAAGTTATCCGAAATGATAGCTATGCTATGGAAGTGGGAATAGCAGGGAATCCCCGATTGCTTAGACACACTTAAACTGAAATGAGGTCCATAGGATAGAACTTTGTATACGCTTTCCCAATGGTCTACAATCATACCTGACCGCTAGCATAGCAGTCAGATACAAGTGAATAGAGGAATAGGACAAAGGAAGTCTTTCGGCCGTTTAGTTGAAGAGTGAAATTGGAGTAGCTACCGGAGAAACATACTTGAAACGAGCGGAGCGGAGCGGAGTAATAGAAGCGAGAAAGGAGTTGACTATTTACGCAATGAGCCAAGAAGGGGCGTAGCGTCTTACATGCCAAGGGCGAACCGCTATTCATGAAAGAATGATTGAATTTGAGTTTGAGTATGCTCCTACACCAGTTACTACAACAGCCAATAGACTGATTTTTTCTTTCTTTCCTTACTTTGGTTTAAGTTAATACTACCCATTAGTGGAGCTAGGAGATTCGGTTCTTTAACCTGAGGATTGTTGCGATGGAAGTTTCGGCTATCCCCTTTGCTTGTCTTCCTGGTCCCGCGGACTCCTTTTCTCTCTCGATTGAAGTTTCGGGATCAGTTTCTTATGCCCGGTGCGTGTGCCGGTTAAGGTTGACAGTGCCTCTGACCGCCCCTATCTCTAAAGGGGCTTATGTGACAGGTCTCGCTGACTTAACCGCTGACAGGCTTTCATTCTCATATAGATCTCTTTCAAATGCTTTTTTGTATGTAAGGCTGGATGCTAATTGAGTGTTTTCACATATTTGTTTGAAGCAGGCAGAAGAAAGCAAGGGTCTCAGAACATTGAGGTGAGGTTCGAAAGCCAATGCCCGTAGCGTTTGGATGTAATTGAAAGTGGTAACACTCTACTCTCCTGGTCGAGTTCCGTCACTCGTTACAAGACTCAATTGCATCGACCCGGCAATTTGGATATTGGATTTC
The DNA here is from genome assembly GCA_005019695.1 of Trichopus zeylanicus subsp. travancoricus. Lineage (NCBI taxonomy): Eukaryota > Viridiplantae > Streptophyta > Magnoliopsida > Dioscoreales > Dioscoreaceae > Trichopus > Trichopus zeylanicus. The sequence goes on along the minus strand of RXID01019377.1, from coordinate 36,605 downwards.
ATTCATACGGTAAGGTCTTCTTTGATTTCCACTTCTTCGCACTTCTATAAGGCTTGCTAATATCTTGACTGGTAAGTCCAATAATAGCTATCGCGTTAGAGCTTCCCACTTGCACTTGCCCTACCACTGCTACTGGTCAATCTTCTACCAGGCCACATAGCGCTCGGGAACAAAGAGGCAATAGGGACTATCGCACTTGCACTTTTTGGCTTGATCTACCAGGTGCTTTCGAATCATACCGCATCGTGCACTCGCACAATAATAGCTATCACTTTCGAGCTTACAACTGTCACCTTAAACTAGGCTTAACACCACACCAATTGTAATCCGGCTTTGACTCTTTCTAAGGCGTACAAAGAAGGACTCAATTGAATCGAGCCTTCCGGTAAGATCTTTTCGTCTATTCATTTCTTATCTTATTCAATGTTGATATTTGGATTAAACTTCATATATGAAAGCTCTATCGAAAGAAGTCACTCATATATTAAGTCATATTGCAGACCTTACTAGCTAGTCAGATTGTCAGCAAGTTCCTACGTCCTTCAAGTAAACTTCACTTTTTTTAGCCGTTGAGCGAGAGCTTACTGATTGTCTGCTCCCGATGAGGGCTGATCCATTAGATGATAGGATTGGGCAATGTAGCTCTATAGGCCTGACCGTCTCGCTTTCGAGTTAAGAAAAGGATAAAGCGGTCTTTCTTTCCAGGTCGGCTGTGTACTGTACTCTCCGTCCGCCTTCAACATTAGGTCAGTTCGGAGTCAAGCGTTGAGGGGTTGCAAAGGGAAATGCTCTCTTTCAGGCCGCCACATGATTGGGTGATGGGTGTGCCTCGTAGTCTTCCGACTGACGGGACATATAAGAAAAAGAAAAGTCAAAAAAAACCTTCTATCTCTTGAAAACCTGTCTCATTTTGGGGCACGGTCACGAGCGGAAAGAATGGGGCATTCAAAACCAGACAGAGATTCCTTCTCCGCAGTTTGCTCTGAGGTAACCGCTCGTCTTGATGCTGGCAGTCAAGAAGGCAAAGAGTTGACTTCGACTGTAGAAGTGTAAGGCCTTCGCCTATTTCGGATTCTGCTACTGATTGGTTAAATAGTTCACATGAGCTTGGGAATACCAAAGAGAATGCAGTCGAGACAACCACAAGTGGAGGAACGACCGACACAGCTGGCATGCCCCGCTTACTTCGATCCATCTATCTACACATCGTTCTACTACAGAACTGGGTTCATCATAGCTGCGGTTGGTTAACTAGCAACTTTACTCAGTGCACTCGAAAAAGATAGCAAACCTACTATAGCGACAATCGGTCGGCTCCTACGGGTGGAGCCTCCCTCGCCTAGTATAGCTGCGCTTTCTTTTCTTCTTCTTGGTCTAGTCTATCTACCCGTCTCTAAGCCCCTCACCTTCCCTTTTTGGAGTACAGGTCAGAGGCTTGTGCGGGTAGCTACACTAGCCCTGTCGGAAACAAGAAAGAAGAGGCTGATGGGGTTCAACTCGATCAACTGGGATGGGATAGGAGTTTCTTTTCTCTATCTTGCGGAAAGCCGTGGTGCGCTCCGATCCGAGGGGAAAAAGTCTCGGGGTATGGATGGTCCCCACTAAGGCTTGCCTACTGCTTTGTTACCAGAGCTGGATCGATTTCATCTTTTCCCATGCTCCTACTACTACTTCTGCTGCTATTCTGACTCCCATGGATGGTTATGGTGGTTCCCCAGCTGCTGCTCCTACTCCTTTGGCTGGTGCCAAATCAGGTGACTTTGAAGTGGAAGCTTGGCCAGTAGGCAGTTAGATGTAACCATGCTGGCAGTACTATGATAGCCTTAGAGCTTGAAGGTCTCTGTCCCTAGGAACGTGATGCTTAGGTGCGAGGTTGAGATGACGGAAAGACAGAAGAGGATAAGCAGCTGTAAACTGGGCATGCGGGCTATCGTCAACTAAGAAAATGACGCAGTGGTAGCAAGCTGCTCTTTAAGCAGCTGGTTTGAATCGATCCAATGGTGCTCTTTTTCTGTCGTCACACCCTCCTGAAGTAGAGAGTAAGGGCTGGTCTTCATCTCGGAAAGAAGCTGGCATGGGTGTCTCTTCATTGTAGTAGCTTTACCCGGACCGGCACGAACGGACTTTATTTGATCACCATTTTTCTATGCGAATGCTCGATCTCCTGCTTGTGTTGAACGACCTCTTTTCCGGTCTGCTTCAACGAGCCTCGCTACTTCAAGGAGTGGAAAGGGCCTCCCGGCCGACCCGTTTAACATTAAAAAAAAGAAAAAAGAAGAAGGTCTTTACATATACAATTTTCTGTCTGGCTGTTAATCCCAACCTCGGAGAAGCACTCCGTCATACAGCCGTGATCTTTATATACGACGATACGATCCATGGATAAGACGATGAAAAGAGAAAACAGCGCAGCACAAGACCGGATGTTCGCACTTCTTCATCAAAGGTCCCTCTCCCTATAGTATCCTAAGACCTATATCTTTAATATGTGGTACCATCCCGTTAAGCCCTTATTATACGATAGCAGGTAAGAAGAAAGGAAGAAAAGGCAGAAGGAAGAGTACTCTCTGGGCTTGAGTCCACGTACCTTTGCCATAACTCCTAATCCCATCACTGCCCTATAACTAACTCTGGGTACCTTGACGTGGCTAGACCGTAGTATTTACGCCTTGCGGGTTGGAATGAAATCATACTTTAAAGGCGACCTTCGAAAGGCTCATGGTGAATTCCTGGTGTGTGAGCTCGTTCTGAGCGCTTCGGAGCTCGTACCGCTATGTAATTGAATGAATTCGGAAAATGTCTCGGAACTTCGGTAAGCCGGATAAAGTTCATAGACCAGCCCTTTTCCCTTTCCAGCAGTGGATCTGAGCACACCCTTCCCCTTTCGTCGTCTAACTTCAGATCTATCCTCATAGACTTCGGCTTCTTCCTCGGCAAAGAAGGCAGGACAGGTCAACTCGGAACGGAACCCCTGCTTTTTCTTTATCAATGCCAGGGATCGACGTCATCAAATAGAGTGGTGTACAAGAGGTCGCATAATCATACTTTTGGCCAATTGGTCTCGATCTGAACTTCTGGACTTCTTAGATCAGAAAGCATAGTTAGCAGACCATCTTCGCACTTCTATCGGCTGTCTCTGCTTCCCCTGGGTAAGGAGACTGATTGGATCTCTGAGCGGGACAGGAAAGATAGGTCATCACTCTGCGGATCCGTATTGGAATTGTTTCCAGCCCTATTTCCTTCTACGGAAGCAAGGAGTTTTTCAGTCTTGGAGAGGAAAGCGTAGGAAGCTTGCTTATAGGATAGGATGAAAGGGTAGAAGCAGGACGAGAGGAAGGACTCTGACTCTGAGGAGCTGTTTGAATCTTAGCGCCGGCAGTAAGCTGTCAAATCTCTATTCGTAGATGCTCTTTTTACTGAGCTAATTCGTCAACTTTCCATAGGAAAGGATACCTTGAAGTGCCTAGGCCTGGAGCTTTTCCATAAGCTCGTACCTTTCTATTATATCACTTATTTAATGAAAAAGCGAGGAAAGAAAGGAAAGGTTCAAACCCATATCTGCCCTATCGGGTGACTTCCCTCTTAGTCGACCTCGATCCCTTGGGGCAGGGGTGCTTTGATGATCGGAAATATGGAAGACTATGAGCTACTGGGACCCATTAAGGTGACTTCCCTTGCCTTGTTCCCTATGCTGTTCTGTCTTCCTACCCTTCCTTTTTTGGGGTTCCAGACGAGAGGTCTATGGTAGCTCCAAGGAATGCATTTCCAGGACTAAGCTAAGCTCATCTGCTTACCCTTTTTTCAGTTCCCATGCGAGTTCCCTTCGTTCGATAGCGGTTTGCGATCTAGTGCCAGTAGTTGCCTCCAGTGGAAGGTCTCTATCAAGCCAATAACTCTAACTCCGTACCAAAGAAAACGAAGTGCGTAGTTCACCTTTCAATTAAAGAAAGAGGCCTTGGAGGGATTGACTGCCGTGGAACCTTAAGTGAGGCTGCTTGTCTTTCATTCAAATGAACCTACTGTTCCGCTATTTTCATTGTATCACTAGTTGTCTTCCTGTGGATTTCTTTGACGCCTCTTTGACTTCTTTCTTTTGCAGCCAGGCGTATTTTCACCTTCTCCTGGAGCAAGTTCGAGTTCTGTAACAGCGTTGTTCAGTCTGAAGCCTATTTCTTTTCCTTCGCCCTGTTAAGCCGACCGGAGGGGAGTTTTCTTTTCTGTCAGTGCAGGCGAGTTGCCTCCATGACGAAGCATGTTCTAAAGCCAGTTTTCACGCAAGACAAGCAGTAGTTAGCCTTTCCTTTACAGGAGTCTTTCAACTATGGCTAGTATAGGCTGAAGATGGATTCCCAGCCAGCCCAGCCCGTCTTAGCGCGACAACGCGCTCTTTGCGTGCACTAGCCAATTTTCGAGACAGCGCGCCACCTTACATAAGTCAGATTCCGGGCCGACAAAGGCAAGCAAAAATTCCTAAGCGATAGCTCGAGCTATTGCTTACTCTCCAGTAGCATATACCCCATATCTGATCTTTCATCAGGATATCTGTTGGTGAATCATCAACTTGAGAATCAGATGTGAAAAAATCCTTGCTTCATTATCCGTTTTTGACTCGTATGTCGGCCGGTCGTCCATCAGTTGTCGAACCATCTGGTGGAGAGTTTGTTGCTCTAGGCCCTCCTTACTTGGGTTTTGGAAATGGAATGGATTCCTTCCCTCTCCGAGCGGAGCCGAGCAAACCCCCTCCCTCATATGCCTTTTGGCTAGCTTTTACGGTTTGCTTGCTCGGAAACCGCAGGAAAGGAATAGAGTTTTGGATATATAAGGATGATAGAGCTAGCGCGTCAAGTAAGTTCAAACAATCCATACAATTAGCAAACCAAGCCTGACTATTTGAAACTCCTTTTTAGGCGAGCTCTCTTAATCGAGTGAGAGTTCTGTTCCATTCCTTTTCGCTGGATGTTTTTGACACCCCGCTTATCCCAGTAATGCATTTCTAGTTTGAAGCTCCTCCAATTTCTTCAATTGAAGAAAAAAAGGGTTGGAGAAAAAAGCTAATACCTTTACAGAGCAGGCAAGCGCATCCAATTCTATCTATGTAAGTTGAAGTTGGATTTTCTTTTCCCCTTCCCCGAGGAAAAGTGTTAAGTTCTAAGGTATTGCGAGCCAGTCCCTGATTCCCTAACTCTGTCATGCCTTCTGCTTTCCCTGGTAGGTATAGTGGTAAGCCCACACGAGAAAGGCACTTAGACAACATTAGAGGGGATTTTCTTTACTGTATAAGTGGCTCGGAAGCAAGCTACCTTTTCTGTCCATCTTCAACGGCTTAACGACTGCATTCACTCACTCCTCAACAGAGTCCAACCTAAGGACTGCTAGAGAGATCTCCTCTTCAACAGTCCCCGTAACTCTCACGAGTTGCCTTTCTTCGGCCAGAAGAAATCCAATTCTTGCTAAGAGCGGCTAAAAGAGCGGTTATTCCGACCTCCCTCAACTGGGCATTCTTTTCTTTCAAGTCCCAAAGCTCTAAATGTGCCTCTTCCTTCGACACCTTTCCATGGAAACCGGGGAATTGAGTCAAAAATGGCTTATTCCGCATCAACCTAAGCCCGCTTATTCCGACTAGGTGATCTATTGGCGAAAAGAGGGCATTTGATGCTTCTGATTCATTTCATTCGAAACTTAACAAAATTTCCTCAAGTCAGTGCCACAGCTTATGAAAATAATAGTGGGATAGGTTTAGCCTAGCACTACAACTATAAAAGCTGACGACTTAGAGACTAAAGATTCCCTTGCTTTCGTAACCGGTGTGAGAGTTAGAAAAGAAAGCTAACTGAACTTCATGCGTAATCCTGTTCTTGCAATAGCCGGTCTTTCTGGTCCTGGAAGCCTTGCCCAAAAAAGAGGTACGCTAGCTAGAACCCGGAAAAGATAGGACCTTCTTTCTAGGAAAAGGTCAAAAAGCCTTAATTGGTCCTATGCCAATCACCTTATTAAGTTAGTTAAAGCCAATCCTACTGCTACTGAAACCTGACACTGAGAGGGAAGCATAGACTTTAAGGTTTTTCTTCGGATGACCTCCACAAAAGAATTATTACTTTACAAATTGCTACAGAGAGAGAAGAAATCCAATCTGTCTCCGCTTTTCTTTTGTTTTGGTATGCCGATAGTCGGAGTGGTGGACGGTCATTCATCCGATGAAGCAGAGGTTGGATCCCGTGCTTCCGTCGAAGAAGCAAAGCCCTCGCCGCAAGTGGCCTGCTCGCTTAGCTGCAACTATTGCGCTCGTGCCTCTCCCAAAGAGTCACCCCTACCTTATATTAGAATAAAGTAAGAAGAAAAGCTCGGTTAAGACCATATCTTACGTTACTCTTTCAATGGAGATTGGAGGGGAAGCGCGGAGCCCAACAGAAGAGCAGAGAATGTAGGCATTTCGATGGATGGAGCGAGAGGATATTCTGGTACATACCTGCCAGCCCGACCAGTATATGGGTAATCTTTCTATCTCTTTAGAGTAGCAATTCTCTTTCAATATAGCAATAGCGGGAAAGACCTCTTCCAATTCTCTCACTTAAGATAGTTTTTTCAAACGGGCAGTTAACAGGTCAAGATTATGCGGTCTTTGTCTTATCCGGGCGATCTCTTTCTCTGGTCAGTCTAAGGATGGATAGGGATGGAGGAGATTACGGAAGTAAGCAAGTGAAACGTTAGCGGTCTTTCAAATAAATGTTTTGAGACCAAGGGAAACATGTGGTTGGATACGAATCAATAGGTTTAGGCATCTCTTGGGTAATCCCGCATCTGACCCTATACCTATTCGTGCAAAGTCTTCTAGCATGCATCCTTTTTTTCGTATCTTAACTGGGCATTTGCAAACAACTTCAATTTAACAAGCCATTCTAACTTATATACGATAGGCTATTTGCAGTAGTAACTTCGCTCCCTTTCTTCCTATCCCTGCTGCGGATTCTCAGCTTGCAATCGATGCCTATTCTATTCCTATTGATTCAACCTCCTACTGAGATTCGGAGAAAAGACTAGCACTGGATTTTCCAACTTTTTAGTCTGTGTTCGACGGGGCGAATGCGGGCTATTTCATGTCAGTTCCTCTAGCATCAGATTCTGTCCATCTTCATCTTCCTTCTAGCATTGTTGGATAATCGGCTTCGTCTGCCCTGAGAGCTTCTAATCAGTCCCTTCCTCACCGCTTTTATTCCTTGTCCTCGTCAGTGAGCTTCATTCCTATTTATTCTATTCCCAAAGTCAGTGCCACATCTCTCGAAAGACCTTGATTCCGACTTATTCCCACAGCTGATTCACTAGCTGCGCTTATTCCCCATCAACGGCCGTAAGCCTGCAGCCAGAAGCCATCTTATAGGAAATTCCTTAGTCTGGGCATGAATCCGAGTAAGAAGTCACCTATTCCATTCCTTCGTCAGGTGCTCTTTGTGTAATAGGGGATGCCCCCAGGAGGGGAGACTACTTTCTTCTCTCTCTTTCTTTCCCGTATTCCGTGTAGTGGTTTTAGGAGTCTTCGGTCCTCGTGGAAATGCTTTTTAACTGCTTTTCGAAGCAATTCCTTTATTTTCCGTCTTCGTTGAGTGAGCTAATAAGTTCAATGCTTTTTATTCTGTCTTATCTTTCGTAGATCGTAAATCGACTTTCTGTTCTTTCAAGGCTAGTCCCATTCTCTTATAGTGTGATTGGTCTAATCAAATCAGTTTATTACACCTCTCCCGTAGCCGTAGTGCTTTCTTGAGTTCCTGGCCCCGCCCCCTGATGGATACCGTACTCTTTCCACCTCTCTCTTAGTCTGCCGGCTAGCCACGCTTTTCGGGAAGCCGGGCGAGTGAATGAGAGCGATTTTCTCTTTTTCCTCTACTAAGAGACTTAGTCTAACCGCTTTCCTTTTCCGAATAAAAGATTTTTTCTTTGCTTGAGGACTTCGATTATCTCGATTCGCCTTTCTTATACACGATTTCCATTCACTTTATGAAAGCAATGGACCTTTAGCCGATTTTTCTACATCGACCACTGGAGCACTTCAAGGATGATTGAATCTCCAACTGAATAAGAGAATGGAGATAATGAGTTCTACTCTTGAACTGGCTGCTATCTTACAAAAAAGTTCTCGTCTCTTTGCTACCCTACCCTCTACCCTCTCGTCACTAGTTTTCTTTCGAGGGGGAGGGATCGTTCTTACTTAAAGAAATTCCCATTACTTGAGCTGGTAACTCCAAAATCGATGATTCTTGGCCGCTGACTTACAGGTTTCATTCAAATGCTACCCACGTGAATGCTAGTCGAATCCGTATGCCGCTTATCAGCTAAGTTTTTCTTCCATCAGGAAACATCAAGCGGCTTTGTTGCATGCTTTCCAGAGTGAAGGTCAAAAAGTATCTTGATCCTCCGCTTCTGCTCGGGTCCTACCAAGAAAGATCAGAGAAGCTGGGCTGTTCACTGCGGTTAGGATTGAGACTACGATCTCCGGTTAAATTAGCCACGTTCCAGCTAAAAGCTAGTCGAACGTCAGCCTGGGAAAAAACGACTTTTAACCAAAGCGCTGATCTCTTCTTTCCTAGTGAGTCATATTCCCTTTCGCCTGCCGCTCCTACTTCTCTTCCTCCCACTGCGGTAATAGGGTTAGGCCTTTAGACTCGCTTCAGCGACTTCGCCCTTTAAGTGACAAGGGTAAGGAGTAGTATAAGAGTGGCTTGGGAACAGCTTCTGGGGCTAATCACAGTAAGAGAGTCCAATCTCTAAAATAGAGCATTTTCTCTCCATAGTAGGTAGTATACTAGTGGAAGGCGTAGGTTATGACTTGATCCAATAGAGTCAGAACACCTTTCTATCTAAAAGGAATGGAAGTTGGGGCACTACTACGTTTCTTGGCCGATGCGAACAAATCAAGAAAGCAAACCAACCGGTATGGAGTGGAGCCGTAGATAGGCAAGAAGAGCTCCTTCAACGATAGAGACTTTACCGCCGAGTGCAAGCCGTACTCTCCCGACCCGAGCGAAAGAAGTCATATACGAAAGGCTACTCACCTAACTTAGTTAATAGCAGAGCTCTATCAGGGAGAGCGTCAGAAAGAGATCGACCGAACCGCCTGCTGCTGCCGCAAACGCAAGTCAAGGCTGAACTTTAGGAATGCGTCTGTCCTTAGTCACAAGTATTAGAGTTGAGTTCTAAAGGACGAACTATGAAAAAGCACTTATCAAAGTTTTTCCACAGTATACGAGTGCTACAGCTACAGGTACGGATTGGAAAGGATGAAACCATTACTTGTTGAACTTAGACTCACAGACTATTCGGAGGGCACTCTTTATCCTCAATACCCAACGGTACAAATACCAAGCCTGTCTTTCTCTCTGCTTTGACTAGGGAGATACCATGCCCATTACGGGATACGATGTGTCAAAGAGCGGATGCTGTCCATCTTCGGAGGGCTGCGTCGACCGGATATGCCGAATCTTAGATGATAGTTACCTTTCGTCCTTCGCATTCTTCCTTCCACGAGCAGGGAATTCTGTAGCACTAAGACTAGCTGATTACCCGGCTAAAGGTTGGTTATCCCGCGTCAGAGCGCAAAATAACCTTAAAAGGCTGGGGCAGATCTGTGGGCAGAAAAACCATAGTTTCTGAGGCCCCTATTTGATCCGGGCCTATCGCTTTGATCTTTCTCTTCCTGTAGCTGATGCGCCGGAGCTCTCAAGAACTCTTCTATAGTAATATGAATGTGAAGATGACGCGTGAAAAAGTACACAGTATAGAAAGGCCCGTCTCAAAGCTTCTTCATCTTGAACAGGATAGGGACGCGGCATTAGGAGAGGGGCGCAAAGAAGACGGCATCGAAGAGAGGTTCGCGAAGAAGGAGAGAGATTTCACCGAAACTGAATCAGTAGCAGAAGCAGACAAGAGAAGAGCTGGCGGAGTTAGAAGTTGCCGGTTCGTAAGCCAAAGCAAAGCGAGAAGGAGATTATTCACATCTGGCTACTGTCGACTTTCTTGAACTTTGAACACCTACGGAGCCCCTTTCACTATATCAAGTATACATGTAGTACCGTAGTGACTGAAATTCCCAGCTAACCGTGAACAGAGTGCAGAGTTGGTCAAGTGCTCTCTCTCTTCTGTCTGTTACTGGCTGTCATGGACCTTTGTCTCGTCCCAAAATCAAAGACCATACCTGAAATAAGAAATAGATCCTGTTCCAGAGCTAAAAGATAGACAAAAGATAGAGGGCTTATGAAAACAGGCTGAGAAAGTCCTTCTCTCCCGCATTGCTAGTCTGACTCTTTTACCTGATTACCTGATTTCACTAGTCTCAGGGACATGCCCAGTTTTCACACATGTTTCACTGATGGCATTGAATCTCCTGTTCTTGTTTGAGAAGAAGTGGAAAAATATGTGAAGTGCGGATGCAGAGCTAGTAAGAAGTTAAATGACTTTGCAGCGTAAACGGTCGACGCATGGTTAGCACTTCCCTATTGATGCGGAGGCTATTTTCACTAATCGGAAAAAAAAAGCAATTTACCGAGCACGGCACATTAGTCAGATCAATAGGTAAGATATCCACGTGCACATGAAGAAGGACGTGACGGTTGTTTTAGGCTTTCCTTGCTTTGCGAAGGCTTTGTCTTCTTTCTAACTTCTCCTTGCTGCTGTAAGTTAGTTTAGCCTATGAGAAAGACTGCCTAAGCTTTCTCTTTTCGTCCCTCAAAAAGAAATTCTCTAAAGCTGTAGCGTCGGTTTATGCCCTTCTTGCTCCCCTCCTGGTATGGTACCAAATTCTTATTGCCTTCTATGGCACGTCATTCTCTGTCTTTCGTTAACGGATATAGTACTTTCTCGAGCTCCCTCGCCTTTGACGTAAGGGACTCAATTCCATTCGTTCTTTGGGTCTATACTAGCGAAAACTGCTTTTGCACTTTCATACGTAGGGTATTGTACGCTTATGGGATTCTTCCCTATGCGTCTTTTTGAGTTGTTTAGGATTGGAACCTACGACCAGTCAGTTAACAGCCGACCGCGTTCGTACGAACTTGCTTGCTCTTTGGGTTCGGGTAAGAACACAATTCCTCCCGGCACATTAGGACTTGATGCGCTCTGATCTCTTTCGAAATCAACGATCTTACACTTCCAAGGATTACCGGCTTTGCGGGACCGCTTTCAAGCCTGGTCCACTCGTGGCTAAGCTCTTTGGGGAGAGGGTGTAGCGAGACCGACTACAGAAGAAAGAAAAGAACGTCTATATATGAGATTTTTTGTGAGATTAAGCTTGAAGTGCGTTCTTTGGAGCTAGCTTCTGAGTTCGCTTCCTTCCCTTGGGTTACACTTTCCAGTCTCAAGGATATCTTTGAACTCGAGTAATATCGTAGATAAAGCGTCGATAGGCAACTCACAGATGTTAGAGAATAAGCACTACTTCTCCTGTGTTGTCCGTAGGACATCAAAAAACGGGTAGTGCAGGCTGGGAACTGTGATCAAACTCCGTGATAAGCCGTATTCAGAGGGCGGGTTAGCGTAGTGGGGTATGAGTTCGGGTCTTTTCTTGTAGCGAGGTAAAAGCGGAACAATTGCACTCCGGTCTGACTCAACGGTTGGGGATTCGCTCGTTAGCTCCCACTAGTATACAGTAGTGCTTTCGAAAAGGTAAAAGAAAGGTAGAGAATTTCTTTGTCTCAATCTCTTTCCTTGCGAGTTGAGGGTACTTGATTTTTGGTATAATGGTTGAGAGTTGTAAGTGCGGAAGGAATGCTTACCGAAGGGCATAGCTCTATGTTGTATCAGGAATAGCCTTCTTTATCTACAGCTACTGTAGAATCGGGGATGCTTTCTCTTGGCACGAGTCGATTAGGCTGTTTTCAAGAACAGGTTTCAATGAATCTCTGGAAGGTTCTCCTTTGGGTGTCTAACTCATCTCGGTCCGGTCTCGGGCTACTCAGAATAAAGAATGGTACGAAGGTAGCTAGCAGCTGTCTGGGATAGGCCAAAATCCAATACCCTATTTGGGGATTAATGGAACATGGAAAGAGAGAGCAGTTCGGAAGTAACTGATCCCCACATTAGTCAAGTAAGGGAAGGACCTGATTGACCTCAAGCTTGAAGTCGAAATGGTTTCTGTTGAGGAAAGAAGGGGGAAGGGAAGGCAATATAGGCTTGAATCTTTCTTAGTAGAGTTGTTGGCCCCATTTCCTTTCTTAGGGGAATATCTGCTCTTGTATTGGATTCGGCATCAAGCGCACTGATGACTTAAAAGTCCTTTCTGCTTTGACAGAGCTTCAAGCAATTGTCCAATTGGCTTTCTCGTTACCCTTTCCTCCGTCAAAAAGGAATGGCTCCTTCATGCCCATGTCTAATGCCGCTCAAGCGCAATAGTGACATCTTGGATCAGTTGTGAAAGAAGGAACTTAACCGATCCTGCATTACTTTCTTGCTAGCCATTTCGCATAATCGTAGAAACTCTAAATCGAGACATTAGGCTAACCCGTCTAGCCGTACCGTCACTCGTGCACGAGGCCATGCGCTCCTGGCCGGTAGGAATTCTTCCTAATGACTCAGTTGATAGACAAGAAGGCTACGATCTGGCTACACTAAAGCAGGATAACGATGTAGTCGCTGGTCTCCAGGAGCTCGAGATGTAAGAACACTCCCAATAGCGAAATCTCCACTAGCCCTTCAACTGGATGCGCTTTTCAAACCTCGAAAAAAACCCATCAAAAATGAATTAGCATCACTCGCGCTTCGGAAAGGCGGTCTGTCTCTATTTCCAACTTCCTCCCGCTCTTCGACTTTAGTGTCTTCTTTTGCTCTTCCAGTTCGTAAAGGATCTTAGCCTACACCGGTTACCGATCGCAATACGAAGTCTCAGATGTAAGCTTCGACAAAAGAAGGTATGTTGGATAGCATATCCTGGGAAGAACCCAAGTAGAATATAGGTGGCAGATGCGAGGGAGATTGAACAGAGGCTCTCGATTCCGCTGTCCCAGAAGCCAAAGAGAGATATGTTGAAAGATCGTTTGAAACAGGTTATAAAAGAACTAGGGCACTTGCCTCGCTTGGACTAGTTGAACTCAGGTAATGTTGAAGACGGTGTGGAAGCGATTCTTTTCTTTAGTTAGTTGCCTATGCAACAATGGTGCGGGAGTGCGAGCCAGCATGACAATCGAGCGAAGATTTCACGAATAACCGAAGAAGTACGAGGCCCTCATCCTAGCCGCATAGCGGAATTCCGCACATTGCAGCCTTTGGCAACTTGCAGTTGGTGGCCGAGTAGCAGAGAGTTTTCGAACGAAGTCAAAGGGTTCAACTCCCACGTTTCTTGCTTTCCAGTCTCGGGTTAGTTCTCATCTTGAGGGCACCCTCAATGTAGAAGCGTACTTTGGTCCAGTTAAAATCACTTCCTCGTCAACATAAAAAAAAAGTAGACGTGGAGAAAGAAGCAAATGAGAACCCAAAATAAGATTCTGAGCCCGCGATTGAGCAGAAGGACGCCTAAAAGAGGATAGGCTCGCGGCAAGCTGAGAATGTGATACAGAGGCAGAGTGGTATGGAGATATTCGCTGCTTTCTTCAGCAGAGCGAATTCCCGGCAAAACGGATAGGGGATAAGGGGTACGGAAAAAAACGTTTTTTCGGATCTTTCTTGTGTGTCTTCTGCTTCGGTCACATCCGCAGTAATGTGATACAGTTCTTCTACTGTCTCTGGAATTGTAGCTGCCTGAACTTCTGCTGCGGAGGATTTGTTGGGATGATTTCAACACTTGTGTTAGTATGATGAGGGCTTTTGCTTGCTTCCCCTTCCTTATCCGATCTCATTCTTTTATCTTCCGTTGCGGAAGTCGTTCTTCCCTGCCTGCATCAATACAATCCGAATGAAGAAAGAAATGGGAGGCCACCGGAATGAGGACAAGTGGGCGGATATTGAGGTAGCGAAAGCTCGCTCAACCAAAGCATTTGATCCTCAGATCGTGCAAGATGCTTCAAAAGGGACGCTCGAGCGAGAGAGTCATTTACGTAGCCTTTTTTCTTCCTTGCCCTACCCGTCTATATTGGCGGCTTACAGAGACCGTGAAGGGATGGCCCAGAAAGGAACGTTGCGAACAACCATACACTTAAGGCACCGAGCGTAGTATCCTTCAAAACCTGAGAGATCTAGCAACTCGTTGAAACGGGAAAGCACTTTCGGGCAAGAAGCTCCCCCTTTTACTCAGGGGGGCCTTCCACCACTTCGACTGATGCGGACGCGGTCCTCCTTCTCTTTTCTTTACGAATGTCGTAGACATTCTCATGTTTTGGTTAAGTTTTTTGTAGCCAAGAGTGGAAAGTAGATCTCGCCCTTTCACGAAAGCCGGTCAACGAGGTAGAAGCCAACTTGCAACTGATATCGCATGAAAGTTCTCAAATGCAAATCGCTCAATTGCTATATGCGCACTGAAAGAATTTCTTTCTCGGTCTGGAAGAAAAACCAACACAGAATCCATTTTCTCCTTCAAGTGTAGCGAGGGTTCCCACCCTAACCGACCAAAGCGATGATGTTCGGGTATACCTTGCACCCATGATCGTCCGATACGTCCTCGTGCGTGAAAGTTTTTCTTTATTCCCGGCTTTCAAACAAACAAATAGGTTACTATGGCGGGGGACCGATGCTTATTTCACGAATACCTCTTTCTTATACCGAATCGTTAGCTACCTTTCCACTTCGTGCCGCACTACCAACTTTCCCGAACGAATACCGTTACGTCAACCAACCTACTGTTGCTTTCTTTCCTTCTCGAATCAAAGAACGTTAGAACGTGATTGTTGAAGTATGGAAACTCTTCTTCCCGGTATGGGACCGTAGAATGAGACTTTACACGGGGTAGGAAGCACACTTTCTTTCGTTCTACTTGCATGTGTTAAGCATATAGAGAATTCTCCCAGTTATACGTTTTTATAGTCTTTTAATCATTCCTGCCTTACTTATTCTTCAGTAGTCTGCGAAGGAAGGCCTTTGCCCCTTTGCAATCCCGGCTTCGCGGGCCGACCCAGTAAGTAGGGTACCTGGCCTCTCGTGGCTAAGCTCATGGGAAGAAGAGGACTAGCTTTCCAACTTGACTACAAGAAGACAGATTTCTTCTTTATATATGATGAAAGAAGTGAGACCAACGTAAATGACCAGGAAAAATACAAGAAAAGAGAAGGAAAAGACAAGACCGGTTCTTTGAGGTCCCACTAGCCGTATACGTGAGAACTCTAAGGGATGAGTTCGCTCCTTCGATCGGGAGCTCGGTCCCACTAGTAGTAGTCTAACTCGTTTGCGTAGTGGTATCTCATATCTTTGATTAAAGACCCAAAGCTCCAAGTCCATACCGGGAATCCAAGAAAGTCTATCTCGCTGTTGGCTTCTTTTTCGTAGGAATGTGGATCGGAACGTAGCGTTAAGGTAAAGATTGTTAGAGTTTGGAAGGGACGAACGTTAAGGTAAAGACTTTCGATAGTTTGGAAAAAGTCTCCCGTAGGAGCGCAGCGCGCACATATAAAGCTATTGCGTGCCAAGCGAAGGGAATAGAGTAAACGAGATGGCATAGTAACTATAAAAATCTTCCCTCTAACATAAGGCTAAAGCAGCTCCTGTTCTGATTCTATCTCCAGCTGCCG
Organism: Trichopus zeylanicus subsp. travancoricus; assembly: GCA_005019695.1. Classification (NCBI taxonomy): domain Eukaryota; kingdom Viridiplantae; phylum Streptophyta; class Magnoliopsida; order Dioscoreales; family Dioscoreaceae; genus Trichopus; species Trichopus zeylanicus. The sequence goes on along the minus strand of RXID01019377.1, from coordinate 20,970 downwards.
GCGAGCTGATTCAAAAGCATCGGCTCACTTCACTGGGTCACTAACTCACTTAACACCAAACGAATCTCGCCAAAGAAAGATAACGATTTTCATGCTTTATACCATCAAAACCTTCGGTAGCTGTAATTGCTATAGTGGAATCTGAGATTCACGAGAGCTCGGCTCACTTCGCTTGCAAATCCTTCGCCCGCCTTTCAAAAAAGTCAATTGGTTCTTGAGCTTTATATAAGCTTTTTCTAGCTTCCAACAATTCAAATGAGGAAGGAATGGAATCCGGTCCTACCACTACTATACTACCCATCTCATTTTTCTCTCCATATAGTTAGTTGTAGAGAGAGAGGGGAGGATCATGAGGAATGATTGAATCAATCTATCTGACGAGGGAAAGAGGATTGGCCACCTCCCTATCGGGTTTCAAAAATGGGACCTCCATGGAATACCAGGTTTTCATCAAGGTTGTTCCACTGCGGGATCAAATGAAATGGGTTTGGAGTCCATAACTAAAGACAAGGTCTTGGACTATGCATGGACATTACTTCATTTTTTATGTGACGCTGGATTTTTAGATGTATTACTAGTTGATCAAAGCAGTTTATGACTTCCTCCGTTCGAATGATGAAATGTTTTGGTTGTAGCCATCCAGTGCTCCCAAAGAAATGTGCTTACTCTTTTTCCCCGGGCTTGATGGATCACCTAGTGCATGAACAGTCCAACTTGTGGCCTGGTCGCTTTGTCATATCGAAATGATAAGCATGTTTTGGGGGTTGAAGCTTGAAAGTAGGACATCTGGGAATTGTGATGATTCATTCTAAAACGTAAATGAATGTCGCACGCGACATGCGTGAGATCTAAAAACTTAAGCAAAGAAAATATTGATGAGATGCCTAGATATCAATTCTTGGGATGAGCATCCAGAAGTCTCTTGAAACTCATACTTCACCATAGAGGGCCTAATAGCTTTAAAGTTGTTCGTATGTATGAGATTTGAATGGAACTGGTGTTTGCCACAGGTTCGATCGGGTCAGTTAACGAAGCAAAAACTACTAGTAAATTGCGAGGTAAGAACAAATGACAAGGAAAGCAAGATGTCTTCCCCGGTTTCATGTCTTCCCGGTGTACGGGTTAGAAAACTAACCGAGAGCCTTTGAAAGATCGGGAGAAAAGAAAAGTGAGCAAGGGAAATCCACATAACAACAAATAACGTAGTGAGGTAGATAACGTATACTGGGAAACCTCGGGGTAAAAAACGTCGACTCTACCCTTAACACACACAAAGCACGATAGGAAAGAAGAAAGTCAAGAAAGAGCCAAACATTCGAACTTTATTTACGGGGAGAGAGAAATACCAATCCAAAAAGCAAGGGATGAGCTGGATTAAAAGCGTAAAGGCGAAAGCCAGCCGTTGCGCTACACGCGCACCCAGCAATCAAACTCCTGCGCCCGAGCTCTTTATAGCTTGTTGCTTTCGTTTTAATACAAGCTGCTGGAGCGGTGGGTTGAAAGATAGCAATCCGAGGTTAATGGAAAAAGAACAGCACGGGAATGAACCATATCTATCATAGGAGTTGAGTCAATCCAATCAGAAAGACGGTAGCGCAAAACGATCTCAAGCAAGTACTAGTTTTGACTTTCTATAGCAGCAAAGAGTTCACATCCGGCTTTTATCTATGCTTTTCGAAAACTTTCTTTGACTGTTAGGAGGATCCCGGAACTATTTATCTTTCTCTTGAACCCATGACATTCCAGACTACAGTCTTCATGAGCTTTATAGTCAAGCGACGTGAATCAGAATATAAGAAAAAGAAAGGATGCTTATGCTTGAGAATCCGCTGTGAGGGAATGCGCTGTTAGCAAGATCCGCTGCTCTCTTGCCTGTTGATGCAAGGAATAATCGCCTAAAGGCTGGTGCCCTACTTACTGTAACATCTGGGACTTGAGGAATCGAATGCCCTCGCCAGCAGCTCGAGAAGGAGCTCTTAGGTTTGCTCGAATGCCTTCTCTTTTCTCTCGCAACCCTTTTCTTCAAATCCTTCATGCCCATTGTCTCTTTCTTTTCCCACTCGCTAAACAGTTGCTATATCCTTCTTTTGTCCATCAGACACCAAGAAAAGCACCTCTCCTTTTTCGCCCTTTCAATGATGCCACTTTTTTTTAGGTCTATCAAGCTTAGCCTTTTTCGAGGATTGGGCGAACTTGTTTCATAATACCTTTCGCTTCTTCTGTGATCTAATTCAACAATGTCAGCTATTGCCCTTGGGGCTTGGTTCAGAGTTCTGCCTTCGTAGCTTCTTCCAACATCAGGAAAAGCCTTTACGCGGTATGAATAAAAAAAGAAAAGTGAATCCGGTTCTGAGATTGTAAGGATTTCTGCCCTCTTTCTCTTCAAATTAAACCGGCATACTGAAAGAGATTGCACGGCGGGGCTTCTATTTTGCTGAAAGAAGGACTTCGTTGACAAATCTATTGGTTACATCTCGCGTACTTACCCATATTATTACAACTATGGGGTGACCAACTTCTACTTACGCTGATTCCAAAGCAGCTCCCATTCCTCAAAGCCCGTTGACGATGACGAAGTCGTCGAATCACAACCGTCCGATTGATCATAAGAATCACGGAACGAATTCTCGCGAGACTGCAGACTTTGACTTCAACATGCTCCGGTGTGTCCTTGCACGAAGACTCTCTCCGATTAGATCACGGAAACCGATGGCGGAGACACCGCCGGTCAATGCTGGGACATCAGCGCCGTCAAGAACTGTAGCGCCAACGTTGAGAACCCCTTTTTTATTGTATAGGAAGCATCTGGCCGAGTAGCAGTCAGTAGGCGGAGAAGGAGTCAAAGGCGAATATCTCTTTGCCCCCCTCTTCATTCAATGTTTTGGCCTTCGTCTCTTTTGCCCTTTTCTGTGACCAGTTTTGTATGTTAGCGCGGGGGCTATGCCTTTACCCTATTTGAGAAAAAGACATTCCAGAGCTTCCGTGTAAGCGGTAGTTATGTGCGTCTCAATAGCCTACTTACCTTCAAGCGTCACCCCAGCCCACTCCGTCCGTAAGACAAACTAAAGGAGGCTGACTTGACCAGGAAGCTTTAGTAAAAGCAACCTATCGCGCTGGGTCACCACTCCTTTCAGAGTAGCCCACAACCCATGATATGGTATATGGTCGGTCTCCTGCTAAGGCACATTCTCCACATTCAAGGTAATCCACATGACCATAACTTTTTTTGGACTGACTTTGGAAGCCTATTTTCGGTATTTTAAAAACATGGCTAAAGGACATTGAGATTTTGCAAACTATCCTTTGGCACTCAACTAAAGGATTTGGGGCTGACGAAGACAAAGACGTATTGCTATTCGGGATTTCTTATTACCACAGCACAGCGGACGTTGAATTGACTAAACACGCTAGCCTATATTTATTTCTCTTAAAAAATGAAAAAAGAAGAAGGGGACAGAACCACGCCTTATGACGAAAGGGGAGAGTGAAACCTAGAACGATACCACTCCGAGAACGAGACATCCTGGACAGAAGGCTGGCAAGAGTGATACCTCTGAGATATTTCCCTACTGGACTCCAATCCTTTTGAAGAGACCACTAAAAAAAAAGAGAAGAATGCGACCATCGAGTTTCTTCAACGGAGACCCACCTCTTAGTGTTGTTGGTTCTCCGCTCTCTGACTACTGGCTTGGCTAGGCTGGCCTCCTATTCAACATGGTAAGCCCGACCCGTCACTCACTGAAACCCGGGAATCCTCCCTTTGACGGAGTCAGAAGTCCTCTCTTGCCAGTCTCGGTCAATTGAATCTGACTGAGCTTGACAGGTTCGGACTTGCCTTTCCTATTCTTTTCTCTTCTTATTTCACTGGTGTCTGAAAGATAACAAAAAGGGGGGTGGGAAGAATCTCCTAAGTTCGTTCTCTTCCTCTTTCCATTTCGAATATTATGCGACTTTGGGACCTGTAAGAATAAGGGACCTAACCGCTGCTATTGCATCAGAAGCATCGAATTCCTATTTCCCAGAAGAAAAAGACTTTCACTTTCCAAAGAGCAAAGGAGTTAGAATGTGAAAAGACTTCCCATTGAACAGAAGAGAGGGATCAGTCGACGCCTTCAAGCGTTGTAGCCCTTGACCTTGGGTTTTTTTGCTTAATCCGCCTTGGTGCCTAAACTTCCAACTGATGATGGGAATCAATCCGAGGGTTAGGATCCAGGGTTCGTTCGATGAGCGGTAAGGCTAGAGACAAGTTCTTGTGCTTCCTCCGCGAATCTTTCTCCTGTAGTCCTTGACTGTGGGGCTAGGTTCGCGTAGATTTCCCTCTTGGTCAGAGAATCCGTTTAAATCTTATTCAGTCTTCCTTGGAAAGTCCTTTATCGGATTCGGATGCTGGGTTAACTGGTTCTCAAAGCGAGTATCCAATCTGGGTAAGGTCTAACGGGAATAAAATGACCAAGGTGGTAATCTTAGAACTTCGATAGAGGCACTCACTCTAACTCTAAGTCAAAGGGTAACTTAAAGAGGGTGGAACTCTTTCTAATTCTTATAATTCAAGTCTTCCTATTCCTAGCCTAGCAGAGAGGAAGCTACCCCCATTCGTTCCCTGGGTGATGGAATAAATGTTCGGATGTTCACAGGTCTTCGCCGTAAATCAAGCTCCCCCTTAGATTCGAGGATAGGAAAACTAGCAAGAAGGGTATTACGCTTCAAGAGAAGTGGAACTAAAGCTTCCTTACAGACTCATTTTATTACCTTTTTTTCGATTCTACAGAAGATGATGTAAAAGACTCAACGCTTCCTCCCCTTTCAGAAAGACTGTCCTACCCGAGGGTTAGTAGCTAGCGAACCCCCCCAAAACTAAGACGCATTCCTGCCTACCGCTACACGTGGGCGCAGGAAGCTATTTCAATCGGTTTCAAACTCAAACCGCCGCAAAGAGCGCAGAAGTGAGACGGATTCAATTACCCTGGATCCTAACCCTACATGCGTAAGAGGGCTCGCCCGTATTCCGTTCGCTGGTTAAGAGCTCTTGCGAATCTGCCTCCGGAAAATAGTTATTATAGAGCATCCTCCTGTGACTCAAAGACTAAAAGCATTTCCCTTGGTATAGATTTTGACTGATGATAGGGTTAACGAGAGAATTCCTATTTCTTACCGCTCCGTGGGTACTCTAATCATTCAATTCTAAACCTTCTCTTGTTTGTGGCCACTACTTCTCTTTCTCTTTTTTTTTCTTACGGAATTTCAGAAAGCTTTTGAGGATTGTTCCTAGGCTCTTCGAGACCTCTTCTTTTTGTTTTCTCCGCAGTCCTCGAATCTCTCAATCAGAAGCTGGAGAGGAGAGATGGCATATAAGAAGTGGAACTCACTCGAATAGAGATAGTGTAGGCTCACTCACAGGTCAGGGGCTAGTACAGCAAACAGGGGTTCTCAATTCCCACAGAGAAAGACAAGTGGGAAAGAAAAAATACCAGCGAACTACAGACTTTCCGTGAGCATCAAACTCCTGTATGGTCTTTACCGCTTGGGAACCTCGCCTATCCTCTCGAAGCGCTCGAAAAAGGTATTACACTCGCTGGAGTTAAATAAAGCTTTTGATCATATTAAGCCGCTGATGAAAGTACTAACTTAACTTCCCTTGAGACTGATATTGGTTTATCAGTTCAATTGTTATATATTCTTCCCAAAGGAACCCCTCCTTTATCTGAGGAGTCTTGCTTTCTTTAGACGAAGCAGGTAAAGAGACTGAACCAGGGCTTGATACTTCCCATTTCCAAGATTAAGATTCGGAAAGGTTTTTCCTTCCCCCTCCATTCGACCCTAGAGTATCGACAGCAGATAATCTTTCCACAGTAAGACAGTAAGAAATTTCGTAAGGAAAAGAAAGCTAGTCAAGTACTTTTTTACCCCCACCCACTGATAGAGTTTCATCCGCCTTGGGATAGGAAGCCGAGAAAGCGGAAAGCGGCAAAGATGGGGGTAAGGCAATAGGTGGTAGCAGCAGATGAGGATGGCATAGCCTTAAAGTGGGCGAGGTCACTACCTTTCCCGAATTCGTTAGATTACCACCAGTTCCAGGATTGGTAGTTGGGTTCTGCTCGCTTGCTTGGTCATTCCCTTCTCTCTTGGTTTCTGGATAGGCGGGCTCAAGACGAGTAAAGTCAAGAATGTTTCAGCAATCTATTGTGTGTCACGACAAGCATATCATATGCTTAACACTTTCAAAGTGTTTCTGGCCTTTGGGTGCTCCTTGATATCCTCTGCCAAGGGCATTCTACTTAAAAGCATAATAAAACGAATTTCTTAGATTTCTTAGAGTCGAAACGATATGAAAAAATAGGTTCCCGAAACAAGGATGTTTAGTTTAAGCTGCTTCGGGCATGCCCGAAAATGTAATGTCTATGTCTAAGCTTCGTAATGAGCTTGAAAGCAATGAGAGAGTTCATACCCGGATCATCCAATCCTGCTAAGATAGGATAGCCCCAGAGGGCTAAGAAGAAGTAATGTAATAATCGAGCGTAGGAAGATCAAAGTCTCATTTAAGTATTTCCCTTTCCTAGCTATCCCATTTTCAAACTTCTGAGAAGCATGTAAAACGTTAGGAAATAAGAGAAAATTTGGATAAAAAAAGGATTAGAAGAAATGACTAAAACTGCCTAACAGACTCACGCACGGACCTGTCTGCCTCTGATGCTTTTCCCGCCGTCTGTACCTTTTTGCTGCTTCAGGTTTCCGATCGAGAACCCGACCTCTTCCGATATCTACCAACGTGTGGTACTCCAGCGCCTTCAAGACCCCCTATTGGCCAAATCTGGAATCTTTAGTCGTAGAATCCGGGGGTGGACCAACTTCTCAACACGAAAGAGCTCTAAGCCTTGAAGAAGCAATAGCCTGGGTTTCACTCTTACCTGTACCTGCCTACTCGCTCTTGCCCGAACCCCGCCTTAATGGCTTGGCTTGAAGCCACGCTGCATTCCATTCTGTTAGATTTGTATTGTCTCATCTAAGGTCTCAAAAACCCGATTTCCAGTATAAACAATGACCTAGGAAACAGGTTTTGTTGAGATCCACCAACCAGTGCTCCAAGTCGGATTCAGATATGTTTAACACATGCTAGTTTCAATAGGTCCAGATTTCTGATTCGATTGAGGGCATAGGTAGCGCAAGAATAGCTTCCGCGGGAGCTGCCCTTAGTTCGGTCTTTTCTCAAGAGAAACTAAGAGGTCAAATTGAGACATATGGCGCGAGAGAACTGCAATAACCAGATTGCTAGTTGTTCTTACTCCAAAACCTCGATAAGCAGGAAGGAGAGTCAAAAAAGAAAGACGAAAAATTCAGCAGATTTCTCGACATTGACGACAACCTACTCTTCGCGGCAGGAAATCGCCTAGGAATTTGCCGCTCCAATAAGAGCGGAAGGATAACCTAATGGCGAAGCAATACCAGATGCTTCAAAGCAGCTGTTTGGAGATTTACAATGGAAGTTGTCTCTTCCTGTAGAACTCAGATGAAACCGTCAAAACAATCAATATAGAAAGACGTTTGCCATCTCCGCTTACTATTATACTCGGGACTGATTCTCTAGGCTATTCTCTGGGGTGAATCTTTTGCTTACTCTTCTGCCTAATCGGATCAGTATAATCCGGTTCAAGAAAGCTGGAAATCCAGTAATTTGGGCTTAGGAAGGCATCTCCTGGGTAATCCCGCATATGAGTCCACATTTTTCATTCCAAAGACGTATTGTATTGCCCGATCTAAGAGCTGGAACTCCTATTTGCATAATCCAAAGAAATCGATATAGGAGAAACAGAAGTCATAACCACGAGTTATGCCGAAAACATCCCAAGACTTTCTTGCCTCGGTCAGGAATAAGGGCGCAGGAAGAGCTGCAAGCTACGGGTTAGACTCCATACTTTTTCCTACTGGAGCGAGCTTCCACTATTTATTATGGTATAAAAGTCGCTTACTTATAATATATAATATAATAATAAACGTTGCCACTCCCATAGTCGATGTGAACCACGATGGATTCCAACGTTTTTTCTCAAAAGAGATTGGAGATCTTATTACGGATATAAAAAAGAAGAAGTTTTGTGTTTTTGATATCACGGAGGGAGAAGATAAGTTGACCCGAAGCTAATCTGTAGCGATGCCTTACTGGGCTTTATACTGTTAAGCATGACGAAGCGTTCATAGTGGACGGTTTCCTCCTTAGTCCATATCTCTTGGGCGGCTGATCCATAGAGGGGTTGAGCAGGAACGAAAGTAGCCGAATCACCCGCCGACTTGCTAAGGCATTTGTATGGGGGGATAGCACCACAGACCGACCTCAATACCTGCATTTCAAACTCAAACTTGAATCTTGGAGCTAGAGCATACGTTGAGCCAGCTTTGCCAGATCGGACCGCGTTCGTCTTAGAGCACCAGTCAAGCTCATCACTAGGTAACGAACGAGTCGAAACAGATGGTGATCAGAGGTGGACAGCTAGACAAGCTCTTGCTGGTGGAGCAAGGGTAGTTTCAAATCCTACTTTTAAGCAGAATGACGGGCTGGATAGAGGTTGCCAACCGGGCCCTCAAAAAAAAGGGCTTGTTGCCATTGAAAAACCTTTGGAGGCTCCTCGGGGATAATAAGGTAGAAAGAGCGGAGATATGGGCGTCAGACCCTACTCTAAAATCAGTGTATGAAAGGTCCCTAAAGAAAGGGATCGATCTTGGGAACGGGGCTAAACGAAACTCCCTCGAGAAGGGAAATCTAAGAGCTTTTAAGCCACGTTGAGAATGGTCGGTGGGGTCAGGTAAGCCGACACTGACGCAGAGACATATGCTGTTGTTTCCGCAAATGAAGAATAGGATTTCCTCCCAGGTAAATGGGTATACTACAGAATTGGAGCAGAGGAAGGGCTTAGATTGAAATGGAATTTGAGATTGAGTTGCCATTAAGGGGAAGGAAGGATTTGGGGCTGGGGTTGGTGGTCTTAGGTCGAAGTACTTCTTCTCCCTCGACGTTGGAAGGTTGGGTTTTCCCTCTCTCATAATGTCGTGAGAGGGGTTCCTCCGTGCAGCCTGATTTTCATCTTCGTCTTCTGAACCATCCGCTCATGATCAATCTTTCTATTACAAAGAATTTGGATTTTAAGCAATTGGATTTATTGGATTATCAGCCTCCCACCCCTATCCCAGTACTGGAGCAAGAACTTGCACCTCTACTTCTACTGGCTTGCTTTTCTGTTCGTCTGAGATCCGATCCGGGCCTGTCCCTCCATATCTGCTTGCTTCATGCCGCTTGAACGAAAGAGGAAGCAGCGATAGCAACTCGCCCTGAGGGAGATCAACCAGCAACTAGATTGACAGGCACGGAGCCTGATTCACTCGCCCCTCTTCTTTTCGCCCATGACCCCGGTTCTAGGAGCAGCGATTGACGGCGAGAGAGGAGGCCGGGAGATAGGATTCATTCAGGTAAGTGCATCCGGAAGACGGGAAAGAGTAGGAATCTTTAAGAAAGGTCTTGATCATCTTATCTGTATAGATTCATAGTCTCGCCAAAAGACAGAAGTGAAGCCAAAGGCAAATGAGTTTGAGTTGAACCGGTTACGACTACGCCAATTCAACGGCAACGGCATTTGATTAGCCAGTTCCACGGTCGGGAAGAACCTGAGATCATGGAATGGATGAGGTAAAAGCAAGTCTGAGTTTTCACCCGATCTCTTCTATTGTCTATTGTCAGCTCCATCTAAGTGATTCGCGAGGGTGCCAATGTCTCTGGAACTGAAGAAAGCTGAGCACGAGAAAAAAAGATCTTTCTTTGTCACATACCGAAGATGAGAATGAGAGTGCCAAGCTATTGAAGTTTCAGGCAAGTCAGGGTCTCCTCAGGGGCTTGACCTAGGCGTAGCAGCGCCAAGCCAATCGAGAAGAGAGAGAGAAGCGGTCAGGCTTCCTTTCGCTTTATACTTCTGGTGGAACAGCGCCTACTATACTTGAGTGAAAAGCCCCAGTACTCTCAGTCAAAGAAAGAGGCCAGCCGGGAGAACGAGTACTTATTCCCCAAACCCTGAAGCTTAGGAAAGAGCAACTATAGCACTTGGGGAACGAGCGGGTGAAGAGCTAAAGGGATAGCCCTATTCAAGGGTTCATTCTTCGAGCATTGATGAAAGGTTGAAGAGTTCAAGTTCGTATACCTCCCCTGAGGCTTCTTCCAAAAACAAAGCAGGTGCTCGTGGGAGCAAGTGGAATGGAAGACTTGGAACGAGTAAGAAGGGATGGATTCGTTGACAGAAGGAGGCAAGATCCGCGCTTAATAGACTCAAAGATGGTCTTTCTCTTCGCAAGGCACAAAAGGCCCTCCTCTCCTAGCCTCAACTAAAAATCTTCCATTAGGCATTTTCTAACAAGCGTCGCGAAACTCTTCATCAGGACAAGACTCTTCAGATTCACCTCGAGGCACCTCTGATGACACAACCTCGGAGGCTGCAGGATTTGTTAGTATCTACCACATCCTTTTCAAAAACATTAGCTTGATTTTTCTTTGCTTCTCTTTTTTTCAAAGTAAAAAAAACCATCTTGCAGTCCACCTTTTCGGTTTAGCTTACTCAGTTTCCTGCCCTATGGTTTAATAAAGAGCTTAGCTTAGAGTCTTAAAGACCTCAAAGAATTCATTCTAACTAGTAGCCACTCATTACACACAAGAAAGAGTGTAGGTTTCAGTTCAGTCTACGGTCTCCCGTCGGATATCACTGTCTTCCCTGCTTTCCTCGGGCATGAGAAGTGACTCAGGGACTTGCCATGGATAGGAGTGAAACGTCTCTATCAATTTCTTCGTTTTCTGACTCCTGCCAAATAATACATTATATCAGCCTCTGGTGAATTGGTTGGTGATCAGCCTATCTTATATGCTTTCTTATGCCTTTGGAGTGCCTAAAGCCAAGTGAACGAAGTGGCCGGTAAGGTGAACATGGGAAAGAAGAAGAAAGTCTATATATGGCTTGTTGAAGTAAACATGTGGACTCTTCTTCCACCCGGTTTGGAAAATGATGTTGGACTATTTAGCTTGTTCTCTTTTCTTTGTACCTCTTGTATGTCTTAGTGGAATTCCCCCTTTGTGATGTAGACATCTTGGATCTTTTCCTTCCATCATGAAGCTATGTAGGCTCTTTTCTTTCTTTTTGATCCAATGCATGCCCTCCCTTTTTCTTGAAATGGGCATAAACGGGCTAAAAAAGGGAGACTTTAAAACCTAAAACAAATTACCGCAGATAGGTCATTTGAAAGGCGTTCTCATCCTTCTCTTATTATGCACCTAGCCAAATGAAAAACCATTCCCTCAGAGGGGGCAGGAAGAAGATCGAGTTCTTGCCTTGCATTGGACAGCATTTTGTTCTGCTTTTGATCGAATACAAAGAAAGGTAAAAGGCTTTATTATTGAGCTAATAAAAGTTTTTTCTTATGCATATTTTTTTCATTGAATGGTACTCTTCCATTACATATTTAGCACTTAATTCAAAAATAGACAATTATTATGGGAAAAATGTGCTTTGCTCTATCACACCCAACCTTCGATTCGAGGGAATTTGACCTTATTTTAGATATTTATGTACAACTATCTTTGAGGATGATGCGGACATTTGGATGTAGATCAAGCGGGACAAAGGAAAATATCTTCTTTCTCTTATCTGTAGTGCATGAAGTTCTGTCTTATCTGGAGGCGCTATCCATTCTAACTGAAATGGACGGATATGTATCCTTAGTCAGTTTGGGGATTACATGAAGCTCTACTTTTTTCATTCCATCCAACCTCATCCTTCTAAACCTGAAGACTCTCATCCCATGACGTCAGGAACCAAAGACTTAAACTAGCCTATGACCAGTTAGGCTGAGATCAAGGGAGGGTCGGAGCTCAATCTTGTTAAGGTTCGGGAATCATACATCCCTTATTTGTTATCTCTGAGTCGATAAAGACGCTGTCGAACTTGGAGCAGAAAGCGAAATTCAAAGAGCGGGCTAAAAGAGCCCCTAAAAGTGGAAATCCCGCATCCGTCGTCGCAAACAGTCTTTGTCCAATTCTTCCATCAATCCCATTCCCTAACAGCTACTTATTGAAAATAGCCAACCTCTGCATCAACAATTTCGCCACCTTTTTGCATTAGCATATTTACTAAGAGAGCGCATTCGTTCACAGCGAGAACAGCTCCTTCTGTGGCAGTCGAATTCTTCCTTTAAACAGGCAATTGCTCATCAATAGAATTTGTCGTCTTTTTTGCTTTGCCTAATCCGCTAATCAGCTAAGGGCAGCCTCTTCTTCTGCAATTGCTCTTTCTTTCGCTCCTCCCCCTTCCTTCGGTGGGGGGGCTAGGATAGCCTAAAGTAATAATAGACTCATATGAAGACATTAAAAGAAGGGGAAGAAAATAAGGTCTCTAACTCTCCGGTTTGTCGTTCAGCAGCTTTTGGATCGAACTCTAAAAGTCAGTAAGTCAAGTCATTGAATAAAGTCTGTCTTTTTGAGACTTTTCTGGACTTACTAAGAGTAAGCACTTTCCTCCAGAGTGAAAGTGGAATTGCTTGATTCAGTCAGCATGGGAAAGGGAAGTCTTCAGTAAGTAGGGATTTTGCTTTGGGAAATTTCATAGATGGAATAGATCCCTCATCTCCTTTAGCTTATAACTAATCTTCCTCGCCCTTTAGTTCGACTTAGCCCTTTAAGTGACAAGGGTAAGGAGTAGTATAAGAGTGCCTCGGTCATTCCTTATTCATTCGTCAGGGCGGTGTACAAAAGGTTTGACCCCAGGGCGGCAGACAAGGAGAGGGGGACTCCCTCGATCCGGTATGGAAAGGGACTAAGGTAAGGTTTTAATCAAAAACCAAGGGTTGAATCGGAAGAGCTTAGTTAGAAAGCCTGCAAGCAAGGCTGCTAAGAGAGGTTAGTTCCTTCACTTTTTTCAGTGTGGGGGACTCAGTAAACAGATATTGAATAGTCACATTCTCCGCGAGACCGAGTTGAGGGCTGCAACCATTCGAGAGGCTCCCAAGAAGCATCTTCGTCAGGACCAGCGTACCTGGGCTTATCCGCGGTACTGATGTCGGACGCGGTAAGAGACCGGTAGCAGAGAAAACCCCCCATCTTCGTTTAATGGCGGAAGCTCGGTGGAAGCGGAAGTCGTCGAAACCAAAGAAACTCTCCAAGTTCTTCCAATACCCGGTTTCTGAGTAAGGAATGGTTATGGATGCAGAATTCGAATATGCTGTGGCTTTCTTCGACGAAAGATTCCACTTAGTGATCTGGTTTTCCACACTAATTCCGATGATAGTTTGAATCTTCCTCTTCATCGTCTTACGACATAATGTAAACTAAAGTAGTGCACAGCACCGTCTGCGCTTTTCTTAAGAGAACCATTCATCCGATTGTGGAAATCATTAACTCTCTGAGCATGGCAGTGACCACCAGCCGAAGGGCTGCGAAAGTCCCCGCAAACAGTATAAACATAGGACTTATAGCAAGTGACCAGATCTTCACACTTCTGATTCCATTTGACTTTCTTCACAACCTCAGAGATTCCAAGATCGATTGAAGATGCTCACATGGAATAGGGTCATTCACCCAGTGATAGACCTTTGGGCTTGGATCCTTTAGGAGCCACTCTCCTACCGGTCCAGAGGGTGACTTCTTCACTGAAGGAGAGTTGGATAGATCCATGTAGTAATATGGGAAGAATGGCTTAAGAAGATTTTTCTTGAGGAAGTCATTGATCATCCGAAGTGGAGGTCAGCAAAGACATCTGTTTAGATTTCTGGGAGCTTCCTAGCGAAAAGAGCAGTTGTAATAAAGTTATCATGAACTGTGTAGATAGGAGCTCTTCTTTCTGTCGAAGACAGTTGTTCAACCAAATTGACACATGTAGCCACTCGACTCTTTCTGGAGTCTCTATCTGTAGTAGGCACTCTGAGTGTCACCCTACGTCGCTTATTGACGGCTCGATCATATATCCGCTCCTTTACTGCAAAAGTAGTCCTGTGTCGTTGTAAAATATGGTAGACTATAGTGCACAGGTCTATCCAAGACAGAGCAGAACCAGCCGATAAGGTTGAGCAACTGGGGGTATTTCAGAGTCCAAAAGTGGTAGCACGACGAAGCTAGTCCATAACTTTCCTTATAAGAGAGCAATGATCCGTAAACATCCCTGATATCCTGAGCCATGCTTATAACTGGCATGAAGAGTAATTTCACAAGCTTTCTTGTTAACATAGATAGATGAATGACTGTGATCTCCTCGTCCTTTGCCAAGTAATCCTTAAGCTCTTGTTGCAAGCATACGTACATGTCCTTGATATCCTCGCCCCTCGTACGGAATGAGATTGGTTTGTATTCCCATCTCCTCGTTAAGCAAGAGATATGACATGATCTGATATGCACTAGTATTGAGTGACAGGAACCTTATGCAAGTCACGACCCTTAGACAGAGAGAGTACCTTGGATAGAAACGGAAAGGGATCACTCGCTTTAAATGCAACTTGAACGTCCGAGGTAGACATTAGAACCCTTATACCACTTCTGAGCTTCTTCAAAGAAAGGGAACTTCTGATACTTAAATGCAGCGGCACACGTGGTGTACTCTCTCTCTTTCATGCTCCCGTATCTTCTGACTTTCATCAGCAGCAAAGACGATTAAACTGCGGGCCAGGTCCCTCTCATGGAAGTGCAACACACCAGCGCGGCCCACGAAAGTCCATAAAGGCAGGAAGATAGAAGCGATAGCCTTCATACGCTGAAGCAAGGGTGATGAGAAAGTCTTCGTACCTAGCACGCTGCACTCTTGTCATTAACTCTGTTAATAGAACACTCCAGCTAATACAACCTCTCCATTCATCGTTGCTTAGTCTTCAACAGCACCAAAGCTTCTTTGACTTTTAGATTGACGTGGGCAAGTATCCGAGGCATTAGAAGACCCTCATCAACTAAGCTGTTAGAATTTCCCTTGATGTAATTTAGCACCTCACTGTTGATCTCGAAGCCCTGTGACTGCAAGTGATTGAAGTCCTCACTCAGTTTCATGTACTGCGGAGTGTGTAATTGTACATAGAGATGGTTAAGATCACGAGATGTGAGCATCCTAAACCTATGATAGAACTCGGCTGCAGGGGCGCTTAGGTACCCACCTCTCATGTCTGATAAGGTTGAAGGGTTTCTCACAGAAGGAGTCCAGGGCAAGGGTTCACAGACCATGGGAAGGTTGAGTTTCATTGGTAACAAGGTCATATCAAAGCAACACATTGCATAGCAAGCCATGGGTATGTATCCACGATGATTCTTGACTACCTCTTTTTTGAAGTGAATGTCACTAGATACTTTGATTAATTCCCTGTCAACCATGAATTCTACCAAGAAGCTGGCAAGAGCATAGACTTTCCTCTTGTTCCGACCTTTGGGCTTGGACTCCTTATTAGCCTCCTTTGACGTGGTCTTTTTCTTTCGGCTGAGAATAGATGCTTGCGATCTTACTACACTATCCAGTTGCTCCACCAGAGTAGAAAGACGACTGTGATTGAATACAATGAAAGACCATAGCTAGGACGTGAATGATGATACACTGACGTGTATAATGACCGAAATCTGGAATACGACTCTTTCTCCAAGCATGACTTAAGATATTCCTTTGCAGTAGGTTGGGACTCCCGAATCAGTAGCTTTACCAAGTTAGGTGAACTCCTATGTTTATTGTCTTCTTTTAACTCTGTGCTAATATCTTCTATCTGAGTCTGTAAAGCCCTTAATCCTTCCTTGGAAGATATGTGCTTGCTCTCCACTTGATCGTGATACTGGCTAACCTTGGAACTCTCTCCGTCCGCATCTGAAGAACCTTCCACATCGGACTTTACGCACTCAGAAATCTTACTTTCAAAGTCTTTCCAGAAAGCCTCCACTACTTCAGACCCTGACCCTGACGATGTACTGTAACATTTGTTAGTGTAAATGTAACTGTATAAGAATCTACTGAGACTTCGCACGTTTCTAATTCTAAGAGACCATTTTCTCTCTCATCTTGCTTCTTTCTTCTCTATCTTTCCTCTATCTTTGAATAGACTTGAAAAAGGAAAGGAAGGATGAGAAGCCAGAAGTGAAAAGATGTTCAGTCCGCAAGAGAGGAAGAGTTAACAGCAGATATGGAACAGATGAAAGTACGCACAATGGAAGCGAGGGAAGCGAGTGATAGAAGAGGAAGAACCGGGTTGTTCGGTTGGGAAGCTAAGCTCCAACGAAAGATCGAGAAGGCGACCCTTTAGATATCTACCCTACCATTACCCAATGCCCTATTTCTTTCTCCGAATGTCCTTAGTTCCGGAGTTGCAATTTCTAAAGGAGAGCTGGGAGTTGGCGAGGGGATATAGTCAGGTAAGTAGTTACCAAATGAATCTAGTTGTTCAGATAGCCTCCCATTTTTACTATACTGATTGCGCCTCTCTATATGTATGTATTTAGCCCTTTTTTCGTATAGAAAGAAAAAGATCTTCGTCTTGCTTCTTTGGATTGAAGTGCGTGCGTTATGCTTCTGCCTCTTTCTTTCACCTCTTTTCAAAGTAAACTTATTTCAGAAAAGCTATCTTAGTGTTACGGGAATAAAGGAGAAGAAATCAGGTTTCAGTTTCATTCAACCGATAGTTTACAGTGCTTTTATTCATTCTATAGAGACTTTGGTTCATAATTTTTTGTCTTTGAAGCGTTTTTGAGCGCAGGGCAAGAGGCGCTGCCGCAGGTTCCCGCCAGCCAGCCCACTTATTCCGCCCATTACTACCGTACTCTCCCGTATTCCGAAAAAGCGAAGGCTTCAGGCGAGGTGGGTCTAGGTAGTGCGGGTAGAAAGCTTCTAATCTGAGTTCCGTTGGGTACAGATTCGCTGTGAAGTTTTACGTTTGGTACGGGTTGCCCCCCCCGCCCCATCTGGCAAGAGCGCTGCTGTGGAGTCTGGGAATTTTTCTCGGGTTTTGCACCACGAAAGACCAACTTCTCAACCGGTTACAGGAAGCAGCACAAGCGAAGGAGATCAATCCAATCTGGTAAAGCAGAAACGGAGTTTGGCTACTCGACCAAGAAAAGAACTAGGACGGATAGGAACTCTTCTCCGGGTTCGAAGAAGCTCTTAGAGAATTTGTTTGTTTTTTATTGGAAGAAAAAAGTCCTTTGAATTGAGGCCCATCTTGAAAAGTTCTAACGTCAAGACCCCCTTCCGTTTTTGGAGAAGATCTTTGTTTCCATGAAATCCAATGCTTCCTGTGGTCATCGGTTTTATCAGACCTGGACATCAAAGGGAAGCTGCCAGTATTTGAACAGGAATAGAAGCTAAGACATGTTTAACAAGTAACAATCTTCCTGCAGTTGTTTTCCTTGAGTGAAAGCTAGAAATGCTTAGACTTGTTAATGCGCTGACCTGATGAAGCTTCATACTTTTGAAGAAAGCCAAATAGGTTCGAGATTCACTCTATCACCAGGTACCCCATCCGGCCGGCTTAGACTGCTTGAGCTTGAGTTCCTGGTTAAGGGGTAAGACGAGATCCTACGGTTCACTTTTGTATCTTTAGCATCCCACTTCACTCCACAAGGGAGGATTACGTCCAGCCTTACTATAAAGATAGACCCTGGGAACTTCCAAGGTCAAGACGTAGTAGATTTGTCTATTGGGTAGTGTTGCCAGAGGTCGCCTTTCTCATATCTTTCTTTTAGGTTGATACAAGGACCAAGACCTACTTTACGACAACTTCCGCGGATGACTGCTGCGCTTTCATTTTTTTGTATGCTTCTAATAATTTCATTACATTATGAGGAGATCTTTATAGCAGGATCTTCAGTTTCTTCATTCTGCTATCAATGATCTTTGGATTTTTGTTGGGTATTTTAACGTCATCATTGGGGCCCATGAAAGGCTTGGAGGTGAGATTCCCACCTATGCTTATTTCTCTGAAGCTATTAGCTCCTGTAATACTATAACTAACTCACTTCCTGAGACTTCTTTCTCGAGGTGCGCTCTCGCTTCTGAGAAAATTCTTCTTATTATTAGTTATTAGAAGTTCTACTAGGAAGGATAAGGCAGCCTCCTTCAACAACCTGGCTTTATCCCTTCGCTGAGCTCCTTGCTACCTAAAGAAGATATGTGACTTTTTTCGAGTTTCCTCTATTACCATCCTTTCTTACCGGAGGGAATATGACGATTGGTTATCCCAGGGGCCCAGAGCTGGTTCGAAAGCAAAACAGCCAGCAGCAGAAGTCTCTCTTTATTTGTCTTTCCTTCCCTGAGGAGGGACTGGTATGCCTGTTATTCATGGTATCTCGCATGGCTTATTCTTTGCCTTGCACTTAACACAGTCCTATGCTGCCTTGAGAGAAAAAGGTAGCAGCTTTTTGACTATATGTATCTCTGTTCCAGGTCCGATCTGCAGATGTTTTCAGGAACCTAGGCCACGACCTAAGACCGGATGACGAAAATCAAAAAATACAAAAGAAATTTGGACTTTTTCATAAGTAGACTGTGAAAAATACCCTATTGTATAGTATAGTATAGACCGTACATGGGTAAGCTGCAACTAGTTAGAGATCTAGTGATAATAGAAGCGTAGGTGGAATATAAATGAAGAACTTTTGCCTAGGGTTTACATCTAAGATAGATAGATTCATTCATGCCTTCCCTTCTCTCTTTGAATGAGGATTACTATCATTCTCTTCTCCGATAAAGAAAATCTTAAAGCTAGCCATTTACAAGCGGGAAATCCATTCAATGAACAAAGCAGGAAGCGAGCGCCCTTCAGTCTCTTTTTTCCTGTGAGTCTTATAAAAAAGCTTTACCTTAGAGCTCCTATTGATCCATAAGCTGTGAACCATATAATGACTTCCAGGCCAGTCCCCTTTACAGCTCTCTCCTTGTAAAAAAAGGAAAGCAACTATCGCCTTACCGACATAACGAGCTAACGATATAGAATAGTAAGATAGGGCTATAGGCTTTCTATAATAGATATCTTTCTCTTTACCTGGTAGCTCTCCTCGAGGTTGTTACCGATACATGTCGAGCGTTGTAGTTCCGCTTGTGTAATCTAGTGATAAAGCCTGAGTATTGATGAAAGCCAGCAAAGGTCCAGTTCGTTTGAAAGCTGTTCTATTTCTTCTTTTGTTTTGTTTTTTCAAGTATCAAGTAAATGAGCTCTCTGTCCCTCAACGAAGAGCCACCAGGGCTGACTATTTACGTTACGCGGGAGAGACTTTGCAAATTCTAATAAAAGTGAGTGAATCCAGCGGGCAACAAGGAGAAAGGCGTAAAAAGGTCAAGCTCGTAAACCGGTGAGAGAGCAGGGGTATTAAAATAGAAAGCAGGTGATTATTAATTGGTTGGATAGCAGTCCTCCCCTCCGAGTTCTCCCGGGAAATCTCTTACTCATGGCATGCTCCCTTATCTGACGCAGGTTCCACGGATTCTAGGACAAGCCAGTAAGAGCTCTCCTCTCCGAGCTGTACCAAAAGAAGAAGTAGCAGGGATAGCAGATTGAAAGGCTGAATATTTATTTACCATAGCAGCACGACGCTCTATAGAGAGGGAAGGGACTACCTTTCATTAACATAATGTGAGACTAGAGGGAAGAAGAACTAGAACTACAAGCCCCACAAGATATAAACTTATATAGTGAAATTTCTCTACTACTAGGGTAAATAGGAAAACTGTGATATCTTTTCTTTATACTCTTAGTATTAAACTACTTCCTTAGGCTCTCCAGCCGCTGAGCTAAGCACATATTATCTTTCGCCTTTACTTGATGTGAGTGCATCGCTTGCGCTTGAATGAGATGCTTACACTCTCTCTTCCCGCCGCTGTCTGTATATCTTTGTCCTACCGATCCGGAAAGACTGGTGAGAGTGCAACTACTGCTCCATTTATATTGGGACTAGAGGTACCGCTATTTACACTGGGTATAAAAACTACTGCTACGAAGTATGAAACGTCATCGATGCAAACAGGAAATGTAACTCCAGATCCTGAGGCTTACCTTTTTTCGGCAACTGGAATACCAGAAGAAAGAATGGAACTCTTTGAAATGCAAAAGGGGAAAAAAAACGATATTCTATGAGTTAAGAAAGCATATTCTTACCACTCGCAACAAAGAAGACCTTATGACTGCTGCAATTGAAGAGGCTTATACTGATTCTTGATAGGCAAGCTCCACAGGTAAAGGGGAATACAGATACACTTCGTACTGGCTCGAGAGCGAGAGCAAGAAAAGAAATTGGTAGTCCTACCTTGTATAGAACCCTGCTAGGGAGCTCTCATTAACTCCTTGTTATACCCGTTCTCGGCCCTCAGCCGAGAGGTATGAATAGTGGCTAGAGAAGAAAGCTAAAGAAGCCCTTTATGAGCGTCTAGATCTTATGGAGTCTGAAATGGAGAGTAGGGATGCGGAAAATCAAACCCTAAAAGATCGTCTTTCCATTCTGGAGTCTAAACAGCGAAGCGATGAATCATCGTACAAAGACAAAGCAAAGAATGGCTGGACCACCCCTAGCAGCGAAGTGAACGGAAGGTACGACCATAGGGAAGGAAGCTGGGCTTTAGTCAAGCGAAGTCCTCGACAGGGAGATGAGAGGAAGAAGGATTTATCTGATTCTTTAATTCCATTGGGGCATTACTTGGACTTAGAGTTTGAGCCAGAGCCTGGTATTCGCCCTGTATCCCCAGAAAAGAAAAAAGATCTTGCCAATCCGCTCTGAGGAATGTGAGAGATTCTGACTGACTTCAAGACACAGGGGTACGATCACCATCCGTCATACCGAAAGGAATTCTACCTCTGAATCAGGGTAAAGGCTCCAACTGCATCCTCTTCTTCTCTCGACTTTCCTTACTCACTAATACCTGATTATTAGTTAGAGGCAAGAAGTTCGATCGCTACTGGCTGTAGCACACTCATGCTTCTATGAGCTCTTCCGGGATCTTTTAGCTTTCTTTT